>BSBM01000272.1:8130000-8405000 GCA_027924585.1 Larix kaempferi | reverse complement strand
CGCGCGCGTTTTGTGTGTGAATAACGCTCGTGCGTTATGTGTTTACATAACGTGCTAGCGTTATGTCTGTGCAAAAAAATTTACAAAATGATTTTATCCTCCCGCGTTTTGCGTTTTCTCCTCCCGCCTTTCCGTCTCCCATACAACACAACACTTCACAATTAACAGTCAAAGCATTGAAGGAAGCTCAAGACACTCCATGTTCACAATCAACAAGTTTGAAGAGGATTCTACAGTTGGCATTTGGAATTGAGGATTCCACATTCACAATTACCAAGCTTCAAGGGGATTCTTCATTCACAAATTCAAGCTTCAAGAGGATTCTACATTCACAATTTTAGGCCTCAAGGTAATTCTATATTAACAGTGTCAAGCAAGTTTGATGAATCTATATGAACACAACTGAAGAAGAATCGACATTCCCTATTGAGCAAGCTTGAAATTTCTATATTCACAAATGAAGAATTTTCTATATTCACAAGTGAGGTAGAAACTTTACTTTCACATTTGAGCCAGATTGATGTTCATCTATATTCACAATTGAGGAAGTATCTATATTGACAATTGAGCAAGCTTGAAGAACCTATATTCACAGTTGAGAAATAATTTGGATATTTGAATAATTGAGCACACCTCTAGGATCTATTTTCTTAGTATTGCTCATTGTGGTCATGGGGAATCCACACAATCGAAAAAGGAAATCGGCAAGGAAAGAGAAGCCTCAAGAAACCATGGAAGAAGTTAGAGAAAAGAAAAGATTGGACATGTGGAATCGAAGGCATTCCATGGAAACTCGTCCAATTCCAACCGTAGATGATGCCACGATCGTTCCTACCCATCCACATCAAGAAATATGAAGAAATTCACTAGAGGGGCCCTCAATTTCAATAACATTTTATGAACAAGCACCCCATGGCACTAGTGAAGAAGTAAGATGTAGGTGCTCATTGGGGGATGTTTCAATTCCCACATCAAGTCAACCTCAGAATATGGTAGTGAATGACTTGTTGGGTAGTGGTTATACAAGCGACGAAGTTAGAGAGGCATTGAGTGGAGGATTGGCAATGGAAGAAGCAAATGTTATGGAGACCGTCCAAGAGAATGAAAGACAAGGGGCTCCTATGGAAACGCCGGAGCGTCCTGGTGATGGTGTACATGCTCCAGTTCCAACACCCTTACCTCCATTATCAATTGCACGCCGAAGAACTCCGAGACGTATACAGGTTGATGAAACTCTCATTAGTTCACTTGAAGGTATGTTGTCTAAACGTTCTATTGCTTATCAAACTTGACAAATACTTGATAAATTTTTTGATTCTAAATGTGATGGGGACAAGTGCAAATTATTTTTATCATTGTTGAAATCTAGGCATATGATTGTTGTTAGAAGAACATTAGGGATAAAGATGGCCAAAAATTTAGAACCAAGTTCTCATATCGTTAAAAGTTTAGTAGATGCATTTAGTACAATTGGAAAGAAATCTCGCTCAAAGGATCGCAATGCGGTTCGTTGTGTGTTGTCACAATCAATCATTAACAAAAGCACTAGGGCACTTCGTTTTCTTAAACCTACATCCAAAATTGTTAATTTGAATGTGAAGACACTTCGTAGGTATTGTGTTAGAAGAGAACAACTTGAAACCGGTCAAACATATGTTTGGGCCTTCATTGGTAGGTTGCCACGCTCTGATATGAAGCTCATTGATGCGGTAAAGGGATTAGTGCAAGCCTTTTGGCATGACAACACTAGACCTTCTTCCAACCAAAAAGATGTATTAAAATTGAGAAGGGGTTCAAAGGATCGTGAAGCACACATTAAACATTTTCTTGATATGACACAAACAGAATTATATGAGAGATTTAGGAATGAACATAATGAACTTGACTTGGGCCAAAGATCTTTTGAAAAATGCAAACCATGGTATGTTAAAATAAACACAATTTGTAACACATGTTGTTGTCGATACCACATTGAGTATGGTTACTATTATAACACATATACATATATTTTTCGTGTATTGCATAACACTCTTGTGCAGGAATGCTCAGCTGCATTACCACCGATTCCATCTAGAGACTTTATTCATAGCATCTTGTGTAGCAGGCCAAACGATTACACATTTTATCAAAAAACTTGCATAGATGGGACATGCCCAGGGTGTGGTGGATTCGCACTATTGGACAAATGCATACATGTGACCGATGAGAATGAACTTGGGAGGCAGGAGGTGAACTTGCAGTCATTCAAATATGTCACGTATGATATTGAAGAAGGGAATGAAAGAAAAAAAATACAATTGGTCACTTCTTAGGTTGGTAATGAGTTATTGAATACTATTTTTTCTTCAGATTGCAATTTCATATGTAACAATCTATTGATATATGTATTTATTGTTGATCTACCAGGTACGGGTTTGCGACTTCATGGAGGAATTATTTGAAAAGACACAACATTAGGTAAAGCATGAGCATGTGGCTCGTTGGCAAGATGAGCAGTTTAGAACGTGTAGGGATACATTTCCTATTGGGACTATCCTGTCAGTGGTCAATTTTGCAGAAAAATACACTCTTCAACCGCAAAATGAGATTCAGAGTCAATACTATCACTCAAACCAGGTCAGCATAATGGTCCATATCACCTATAGACATGGGGCAGATAGTATTGAAGACAACAGGGTTATATTGAAGGAGTATCACTTCTACACAAGTGATGACAGGTGTCACGACTTGGCTTTTGTACAACACCACTTTCAAATGTTCTACAATCACTTGAAGGATAACAGTATACAGACGGAACAACATTGGATCTGGTCTGATGGTTGTGCAGGGCAATTAAAAAATGCCCGTGTCTTCCAATGGTTGTGTATGCTCCACAAAAGGCACAAGGTGCCACATATTTGGAACTATTTTGAGACCGGACATGGAAAAGGTGAACACGATGGAGCAGGTGCATGCATAAAGACTGCATTACGCAGGCAAGAAATGAAGTTCACAGATGGACCTATCATCCGAAATGCAAAAACCATCATTGAATGGTGTGCTTCAGTCATGGGGGAGGGAGCAAGAAGGCAGGAAGATCACTCAACCAGGAAAGCACATGTGGTTAGATATTTTTGGGAGGTGGTGGATGTAGATCATTCACAGTTATATGAGTGCAAGACCATCCAAGGAACTCATGCATTTCATTCAGTTAGAATGTCGGACAATGCTGTACTTGAAATGTGGACAAGGAAACTGTCATGTTTTTGTTCTCCATGCAGTAGTGGTGAATGGGACAAATGTGAATCCATGGATTGGGTTGACAGCTGGGACCGTGTATCACTCCCCATTGGTCGACGGACAGCTACAGAATTATCCTAGTTGGAGGAGGACCAATCAAGTATTTCACCAGACTATGACCACATATCAGATCTCGTACAACAAGGTTCGATTAATATTTTTATATTTTTTACAACTAGTTGTGTCTAATTAGCTGTGTATATTTTTGACAACTAGTTGTGTCTAATTAGTTGACTAAAACGTTGGAACTATATTTTCTCCAAGGGACATATACGTAGTGGTTGCCCCGAGATGCAATGCATGGCGCACTGACTATTGGCTAGCACGTTGCTTAGAGGGGAAGAAAACTCTAAATGTCCCATTGCGGGACTCCGAGGGAGTTGATTTTCCGATTGGGTCGATGGTTATAAAGGGAGAATATTTGAACTAGGTTTCCCACTCAGCAAATAGAAAAGGGTATACATATGAATATTATATAGCAGGTGAGAATTGCATAGACTTGGTACATCTTGATAAATTGCACAAGTTTTGTAATCATCATCATCATCATGATCATCATTTTCATCACCACCACCACCACCACCACCACCACCACCATCATCATAATCATCATCATCATCATCACATCATCAACATCTTCATCATCCTCACCACCACCATCATGATCACCATCCTCATCATTATCATGGTAAACCATCATCATCATCATCATCATCGTCATCATCATCATCGCCATCATCATCATCCTCAACACCTTCATCCTCATCCGCACCATCATCATGACCATCATCATCATCACCACCACCAACACCACCATCATCATCCTCATCACCATCTTCATCATCATCATTAACTCTAACTCTAACCCTAATTCAATTTCCTTCTATAACTCTAACCCTAACCCTCACCCAAACCCTAACACTAAACCATCTTCTTCATCATCACCATCACCATCAACACCACCATCACCATCATCATCAACATCTTCATCATCATCACCATCATCATCTTCATCACCATCACCATGATCATTGCCATGTCTAGGTTCCTCATCAACATCTCCATCATCACATCTTCTTCGTCATCATCACATCTTCTTCGTCATCATCATCATCATCTTCATCGCCATCACCATCATCATCAACGTCTTCATCATCATCACCATCTTCATCATCATCACTAACTCTAACTCTAACCCTAATTCAATTTCCTTCTATAACTCTAATTTCCTTCATCATCATCATGCTAGCTATACCTCCCTGGTGGAGGATTTTGCAAAGTTGACCCTCGTGGGCAAAAATTGCACAGTCCCTCACTGAGCAAAACCCTAGTTTACAGAATGCGCCTACAATATGACATGTGGGCCATGGGACCGTTGGAAAGGGGCACCCTTAGCACTGTCCCGACGTCCTGAATCCAACGGAGTTGACGGTTCGTCGATTGGAGCGACGGTCTTCATTCTATGGCTCGTTTCGTCCGGCATCCAAAAGGCCTTCAGGGACACCTGCCAGATGCCTGCCGGGGGCATAGAATCCCAACCGTGCAACAAAACCAGGTTCGGAGGAGTCCTGCAAGTGTGTCTAGGATGGTTCCATCTGGGAACGCTAGCCACAAGTGCTCGGTGGATTATTTTGCAAAGTTGATCCCCGTGGGCAAAAATTGCACAGTCCCTCACTGAGAAAAACCCTAGTTTGCAGAATGCACCTACAAGATGACACGTGGTCCATGGGATTGACATAGAGGGGCACCCCTAGCACTATTCCAATGTCTTAAATCCAATGGAGTCGCCGGTTCATCAATCGGATCCACGGTCTTCATTCTATGGCTCGTTCTGTCCGACATCCAAAAGACCTTCAGGGACACCTGCCAGATGCCTTCCAAGGGCATAAAAGTCCAACCGTGCAGCAAAACTTGGTTCCGGGGAGTCCTACAGGTGTGTCTAGGACGGTTCTCGCTGGTAATGCTAGCCACAAGTGCCCGGTGGAGGATTTTGCAAAGTTGACCCCCGTGGGAAAAAATTGCACAGTCCCTCATTGAGCAAAACGCTAGTTTGCAGAATGCACCTACAAGATGACATGTGGGCCATGGGATCGGAGGAGAGGGGCACCCCTAGCACTGTCCCGACTTCCTAAATCCAGCAGATTCGACGGTTCATCGATCAGAGCGACGGTCTTCATTCTATGGCTCGTTTTATATCCCCACGTCCTGAGAAGGTTGAAGCTGTAAAGCAACAACTCTCTAGTATTCATCCTCAAGCTCTTTTGTTTATGTCTAAGATAAGAAGCTCTCAGTTCATGAGCTGGAACATATCAATATTAACAGGATTTATACAATCTCTGTTTTATGAGAAACAGACCTTAGAACTTCTCGTAGCAATGCCAATGAATCCTTCATTTTGCATTTGTTAGCAGAAGAAGATCAATTTTCAACAAAACAATGTGGTTATTACATGTGGAGGCAGTGGTTTCATGTGGAAAATGAGTGTAGAGTTGAGCAGAGGAAAGATGTTGGGAAATGGGCTATTACATTAGCTTTTCCGATGGGCAAGCGGCTTACAGAAGGATCTAAATTTATAATTTCCTTCTGGGTAGATTCAGGCATGGAATAATATTTGGCGGCACTTCCAAGCTCCCCAGACCATTTGGTCAGCCACAATATGTGCGACTCCTTCGATGAAAGATAAATTTTGGTGTGGATGGCAGCATTTGATACACTAGCCAAATCTATGTTGTTGGAAGAACTTACATATTTCAACAAAAGAGCATTTTGCAGGTGACTTGAAAATCCCTTCCAATTTTCAGCAATAAAACAAAGAAGTTCAACGTACAGATTTTCAGTCAAGCTTGTCAACCAATCAGACAACCGAATACAGGGAGATAACCACGCCCAAAAAATTCAAGCTATTATAAAACTCTTATTTATCAAGATAAGGATGGACTATGTGTGCATTACGAGAATATAAATGAATGTAGTCGCTTTGATGAACTTGTCCTCTTGCTTTCTCCAGAATGTGTTTAAAAGTAGGGAGTATTGTCCAAGCTTCTGTTGGTTTACATAAACGTTTATTCCCAAAGCTGACGTCACATAAAACCACTTACTCAGCTCTCAATTGGGTCTGAATGGCATCTCTAACTTGTGTTAGCTATGGATAACGAGGAATATGAAAGGGAAGGTACCTATAGACCCAAGTTTTCGATGATAGAGGTGAATTACCACTTATCAGAGCATGAAATGCTGAACAAAAGGCTAACGGAACACAATGAAGGATTCCATGGTTCCACTTGTTATTGAAAATGATACTTTCTCTTGACGAAACCAGTAAAAAATATGCCTGTATTATAAATGGAAATCCTATTACAATTTTCGTCAGAAGAAAAGCATAGATACCTATAGCCGCCATATTTCCTTCTGTAAGCCACTCGCTCCGATTGACGAACCGTTGACTCTATTGGATTTAGGACGCTGGGACAGTGCTAGGTGTGCCTCTCTCCTCCGGTCCCATGGCCCACGTGTCATCTTGTAGGTGCATTCTACAAACTAGGGTTTTGCTCAGTGAGGGACTGTGCAATTTTTTCCCACGGGGGTAAACTCTACAAAATCATCCACCGAGCACTTGTGGCTAGCATTCCCAGCTGGAACCGTCCTAGACACACTTGCAAGACTCCCTGGAACCCTGTTTTGCTGCACGGTTGAACTTCTATGCCCCCAACAGGCATCTGGAAGGTGTCCCTGAAGGCCTTTGGATGTCGGATGGAACGGTCCATAAAATTAATACCGTCACTCCGATCAACGAACCGTCAACTTCATTAGATTCAAGACATCAGGACAGTGCTAGGGGTGCCCCTCTCCGCCGGTCCCATGGCCCACGTGTCATCTTGTAGGTGCATTCTGCAAACTGGGGTTTTGCTCAGTGAGGGACTGTGCAATTTTTTCCCACGGGGGTCAACTTTGCAAAATCCTCCACCGGGAACTTGTGGCTAGCGTTCCTAGATGGAACCTTCCTAGATACACCTGCAGGACTCCCCGAAACTAGGTTTTGTTGCACGGTTGGACTTCTATGCCCCCGACAAGCATCTGGTAGGTGTCCCTCAAGGCCTTTTGGATGCTAGATGGAACGATCCATAGAATCAATACCGTCGACTCTGTTGGATTCAGGATGCCAGGACAGTGCTAGGGGTGCCCCTCTCCTCCGGTCTTGTGGCCCACGTGTCATCTTGTAGGTGCATTCTGCAAACTAGGGTTTTGCTCAGTGAAGGACTGTGCAATTTTTGCCCACGGGGGTCAACTCTGAAAAATCGTCGACTAGGAACTTGTGGCTAGCGTTCCCAGCTGGAACCATCCTAGACACACTTGCAGGACTCCCCGGAACCTAGTTTTGTTGCACGGTTGGACTTCTATGCCCTCGGCAGGCATCTGGCAGGTGTCCCTAAGGGCCTTTTGGATGCTGGATGAAATGAGCCATAGAATGAATATAGTCGCTCTGATCGACGAACCGTCGACTCCGTTGGATTCAGGACATAGGGATAGTGCTAGCGGTGCCCCTCTCCACCGGTCCCATGGTCCACATGTCATCTTCTAGGTGCATTATGCAAAATAGGGTTTTGCTCAGTGAGGGACTGTGCAATTTTTTCCCACAGGGGTCAACTTTGAAAAATCATCCACCGGGCAATTGTGGCTAGCATTCCCAATTGGAACCATCCTAGACACACCTGCAGGACTCCTCGGAACCTAGTTTTGTCGCACGGTTGGGATTTTATTCCCTCGACAGGCATCTGGCAGGTGTCCCTGAAGGCCTTTTGGATGCTAGACGGAACGAGCCATAGAATGAAGACCGTCGCTCCGATCGACAAACTGTAGACTCCATTGGATTCAGGACATCGGGACAGTGCTGGGGGTGCCCCTCTCCGTCGGTCCCATGGCCCACGTGTCATCTTGTATGTGCATTCTGCAAACTAGGGTTTTGCTCAGTGAGGGACTGTTCAATTTTTGCCCACGGGGGTCAACTTTGCAAAATCATCCACCGGGCACTTGTGGCTAGCGCTCTCAGCTGGAACCGTCCTAGACACACCTGCAAGACTCCCCGGAACCCGGTGTTGTCGCAGGGTTGGGATTCTATGCCCCTGTCAGGCATCTGGGAGGTGTCCCTCAAGGCCTTTTGGATGTCGGACGATACGAGCCATAGAATGAAGATCGTCGCTCCGATCGAAAAACCATTGACTCCATTGGATTCAAGACGTCGGGACAGTGCTAAGGGTGCCCCTCTCTGCTGGTCCCATGGCCCACGTGTCATCTTGTAGGTGCATTATGCAAACTAAGGTTTTTCTTAGTGAGGGACTGTGCAATTTTTACCCACGGGGGTCAACTCTGCAAAATCCTCCACCGGGCACTTGTGGCTAGCGTTTCCCTTCTTATGGTGAGAAATGGGATGGTGATGGTGACAACATGGGTAGTAAGAGCACGGTGAGGATGATGATGATGGTGATGATTAGGGTGAGGATGATGATGATGAGGGTGAGGATGATGAGGATGAGGATGAGGGTGATGATGATGATTACGAAACTTGTGTAATTTATCAAAACAAACATAAGACCATGAAGATGTTGATGCTGATGATGAATATGATGATGATGAATATGATGATGATGATGGTGGTGGTGATGAAGATGATGATGATGGAAATGGTGATGATGATGAAGAGGGTGAGGAGGATGAGGATGAGGATGAGGATGAGGGTGATGAGGATGATGATCATGATGATGGTGAGGATGTGGATGAGGGTGAGGATGATGAGGATGATGATCATGATGGTGGTGGTGATGATGATGAAGATGTTGGTGATGAGGGTGATGAGCATGATGATCATGATGATGAATATGTTGACGATGATGATGATGATGATGATGATGAAGATACTGGTTTACCGTGATGATGATGAGGATGAGGATGAGGGTGAGGATGATGAGGATGATGATGATGATGGTGGTGGTGGTGGTGGTGGTGGTGGTGGTGGTGATGATGATGATGATGATGGTGGTGGTGGTGGTGGTGGTGATGAAGATGATGATCATGATGAATATGATGATGATTAGGGTGAGGATGATGATGATGAGGGTGAGGATGGTGAGGATGAGATGAGGATGAGGATGAGGGTGATGATGATGATTACGAAACTTGTGCAATTTATCAAAACAAACATAGGACCATGAAGATGTTGATGTTGATGATGATGATGGTGATGAATATGATGATGGTGGTGGTTGTGATGAAGATGATGATCATGATGAAGATGATGATGATGGTGATGGTGATGATGATGATGAGGGTGAGGAGGATGAGGATGGGGATGAGGATGAGGGTGATGAGGATGATGATCATGATGATGGTGAGGATGTGGATGAGGGTGAGGATGATGATCATGATGGTGGTGGTGATGAAGATGATGATCATGATGAAGATGATGATGATGGCAATGATGAAGATGATGATGAGGGTGAGGATGATGAGGACGAGGATGAGGATGAGGGTGATGATGATGATTACAAAAATTGTGCAATTTATCAAAACAAACATAGGACCATGAACATATTATTTTCGTTCATCAATACAAAATTATCAAGGAATATCATTAAACTAGTTAGGTATTTCATTTTCCATGGATTATGGATGATTACTTTTGCGTTATGCCTGGTGGAAAATGGACATATGAAAGAGGTAAAGCACAAACTAGGGTCTTACATACTAGGGTTTAGTAAGGATAGGGTTTATATCTTCAACGATATTATGAGAGTGAATTCATTACCAGCTATTGGTTAGCATATTTTAACAAACTAGGGTATATTTGTTACATATATTTGACCATATGTACATGAAGGCCCAATGAATTTTATTACACTTTAGTTATGCATTCCTTGCCATTCAATCGAACTGCATAGATGCTCATGTACGTATAGTGTGATGAAATACAGTAGCATTGATGAAATGTGTAGCATCTATTGGAATTCCTCTTACTGTTTGAAAATGTCATAGGATTACATTAATGGTATGCGTAGCATGTTACTATTATGACAGAGGCTTTTTCCTTGCAACATATTTTCCTTGCAACCATAATCATGATCAATGGGTACGAACCCTTGGAGTTGGAAAAAAACACAATTTTAAATTAGATATCAAATTACCATGCATGTGCTAAGTTCATTGAACTGTTGAAAGATATTATTAGTTTTTTCCATTAAGATAATGTTTTCATAACACAATGGTGAGATGTTACTTGATCAATGCAATAAATGTAAGAGAATAAATATTGCTTGAAATGTAATTTTATAAATTTCAATAGCATAATTTATCAATTTGTGGAAGAGATGAATCATCACAAGCACAAGTCGAAACTCAAGAGAAAATATGGAATATATTGATAGTCGAATGTTTGTAATACAAAATATGGGAAAGTAGCCGGCCCTCAAATGGCCTATCAATGTACATGTATCCCTAAGTACAACAATGTGTACATGTATGTCAAAATACATCTATCCAAGACTATGCAACATCAAAAATCAATCTTTCTCTTGTTTTTCCCCGAATTTCCTCTATCGACCATCTCCCTGGGATCGCTCAACATCTCAGAAGTCTGCAAAAAAAATCATTATTTTTATCAAATAACTGCACTAATACCCTACCATCAACAAACTTAAAAATTAAATTATGGCCAAATTATTTATGACAAACACTCACCAAGTCCTCATGGGGTATAGATGTGAGCGGTGTGCTCATGGAAGGCATCTCTATAGTTGTGCTCTACAAATAAAAGATCATATCTCAATTAATTCAACAATTCAACATTGATCAATGTGTTTAGGTAAATTGAATAAAAAAACTTGGTCATTAATGAACATCTCACTGCAAAAGGAGACTCGATCAGAACCATGGATTGAGCAGAGGGACCAGGCACTTATGTCACTAATGGCTACAATCACCAAATGGAGAAATAGTTAGACATGCATGACTAAACATTATAGTAACATGGTTAAATACTATGCATTGTGATTGTCCAAATAGTTACCTCCATATGACTCGTGGCTATTGTAGATGCGGCACTGACTGCAGCATCAATGACCTTTGTTAGGTCAGGGGTAGATGGATCTCTCATGTGTCTGCTATAGAGGACATCCACTTTCGTTCCAAGAGTGGAGCCTCTCTTGTACACTTGTCCCTTTTGCACGTTGGGACTATGGGGAGTTCGAACTGCTGACAGTCTCGAATGTATATCTGCTGGTGGCTACAATCACCAATACTGACGTATTTAGAAATGCATTGGTCAATGGAATAGCATGTATTAACAAACTGAAAATGATGAAATACATACTGATGTACTGTATACGTCAATCAATTCTAAGAAACTGTCTGCCGTCCATTGTGTCTCCGTGGGCACGCTATCGATTGTATTCCCACTGGGGGGGAGCTCACTAGATGAAATCATTTCCATCTGAATGGGATCTACAACCTACAATTTAGAAAATTGTAAATAGTAGATCGTGTAGCATTGATTAAGTAACATGCGATAAAAAAATAACATGTGTTGAAATAATGTCATGTTGAAATAGTTACCTCAGCATGAGAGGTTGTCGCTGAAGGTATGACAACATCTTATAACTCAGAAGGTTCTACTGCATGAGCCTCTTGGCCCTCATGCCCTTCTTGTGCCAACTACAAGTTTTAAAATCATTAAAAATATTAGCAATCTATATATGTGTATAGTAAGGAAAATAATTTACAAATGACACTAAATTGTTAACTGGATCTACTCATGTATTAAAATAATGTCATGTTGAAATAGTTACCTCATTGTGAGTTGTTGTCACTGAAAGTATGGCAACATCATCATCATGCGGTGATGGTGCATGAGCCTCTGGACTATGCTCTGCATCATCAGTGCAAAGGTCTTCAACCCCGTGCCCTTCTTGTAGTAACTGCAAGTTTTAAAACCATTAAAAATATTAGCAATCTATATATGTGTATAGTAAGGAAATTTAATTTAAAAATGACACTAAATTGTTAACCACTTACTTACCTATGTGAAATACCCAATAAAGTTATCATCTGTTCGAACAGGACCAAAGCAAGGATGGCCGCATACTGTGCATGGGTGGGGTTGATGGCTGTGCTCATGCTGTGTAGGTACAGTGCCACTACTAGATGCTCCTCGGCCACTGGAAGGTGGTGGCTCTACCCCACCGGGAGGTGGTGGATCTACCCCACCGACAGGTGTTGGCTCTACTCCACCCATAGATGGTGGCTCTGATGGGCCTACCTGGTACGTACCATGAAGATATGTGGTATGGTGAACAATCGCCTATGCCAACAGTAGGAAGGAATCTTGTGTCTCTAGCACCAATTGATGTGCAGGCGGCACATCTGGCCTGGGTATCCTCCTCCGAGGTGGAGCTATGGGGCGATTGGGGATCTATGTGCCTCGCATTGGGACGTTGTTGAGGCATCCCCATCCCAACACCCTGGTACTCCAAGATATCAAAATAGTTAACATGCTTCCCCAGCACAAACTCTCCATACATCTTTCTCAGAAAATACAAAGGCATTTCCCTGTTGTTGTGTGGTGGTGCATCAAACACCATGTACCATTGGTCCATCTAGTTATCTATGAATGGTTTATATGTACACCACTAGATAGAAATGTGCCTTTTGTTTGCATTAGGGACTTCACCATCCCGTGGATTTCTAAACAGGGAAAATATTTGTTCGTTTGAGATTTTCAACTTCTTGACTTCTCTATAGCTAAGTCCATCCGCATATTGTTGCCTCTTTCTTTCTCTAAATGTGGCAATATCTTGCAAAGCACCATTAGACCTACTAAAGGTCTCTATCATTACACCCAAATTCGATGCAAGCATAACATGCCTATCATCAACAATAGTAATTGAGGCTCGAATTTCTCTGAGCCTCTGAATTTCTCTTTGGATGTCAGAGTGGGCATCCATGGTTGTCACTGCAAACAAAAAATAAAAATAAAAATCATTAGAAACGTATATATGTGCTATAATGACATCTCTCAAAAATGAAAAATGTACAAACTTTGTGCAAGAATGAATACATTACAAACATAAATATCATCTCAGGCATACATTACAAACATAAATATCATTTCATATGACCATTGCAGGCATACATTATGGGTCATTGAGGGCATAAGGGTGGAGACCATGTGGGCATAAAGACCATGATGATGTGGAAAAGATATGTATTTTTATTGGTTAAACTGAGGCATCCTATTGATGGACAGAATGAAGACATGCTGGTAGAATGATGAAGAGATGACTAATGATATGGGCATAATGTTGTGATGTGCATATGGACAGTGTAAAGTGTATGAATGGAGATATGGCAGCAGATTGATATGCCATGAATAATGATGACATAATGAAGATGTGATCTAATTGGTGATATATGTTGATGGACATAATGGAGTTATATTGAATAATGAGTGCTTGATGAGAATGATGAAGTGCTTTGGAAACAAACAAGGGCTTCTGGTTGATGATGTATGCAATTTGTAGACTTAAGAAGAGTCTGAAATATCATTTGTAAATCTATGGTTGTTGGGGTGTTGGTGCATCTCGGTGAGTTGCAGTTGACAGAATTATCTTGTGAATAGGATTGTCATTGATGACAACATTAATGACAAAGGTGTAAATGGCATGATGACAAGTAAACAAGGTGACTTGACAAGGACTTGGAAAAGACAAGACAAAAGACAAGGTGATGGGAATTGGCACACCTAATGAGCCAAATGACCCATACTGTGGTCATTTGGAGTTGGTACTAATACCCTAGACAAGGATGACTTGGAGATAACAAGTTACATGAACAAAGAAGCATGAAGTGAACAAAGAAGCTTGAAGTTGACACTTTGCAAGGAAATTGCGGGCATCCAGAAATGAAGTTGATGGACATGCGGGCATGTGGACAAGGTGACATGCGGGCATCTTGAAGATGCATATGCGGGCATGTTTGTGGAAGTTGTGGGCATCCTGGAGGCATGGCAAAGACCCCCATGCAGGCAATTGAAGAAGGTCTAGCTGCAGGCATGTTCAAAGGCATAAATATGGCCCTTGCGGGCATGAGTTACAAGCTAGTGCGGGCATGCTGGAAGCAAAACAAAATGGTGAGGATGTGGGTATGAAGACCACGTTTAGGTGGGAAAAAGAAAGTCTAAATAAATATATACATGTATATATTTATAATTTATGAGGTTTTTATGGAGCAACAATAGAAATTAGAGTTTAACCTTTATCTTTGGATTAATTGGGGCTACAGTATGCTGATGTGCTGCTGGTGTACAAACTAAGATGCTGATGATATGTATGGACATAATGAATTCATGATTATTGGGGCTACATACGATGAAAAAAATGTTGATCTAGGGAAGCATGAAACAGGGACATAATGCTTGCTTGGGTTATGACAATTAATGATAATCAAAATGATGTTATAGACATATATGTTGGGTGACAATGATGATTGATGTGATCAGTGAGCCATTGTGTCTAACAGGGTGGATGTAAAATTCATTAAAATTTTAAAATTTTAAGTTTTGGCATTTCATTTACAAATATTTTTAGGTGACAATGATGATTCATATGATCAGTGAGCCATTGTGTCTAACAGGGTGTATGTAAAATTCATTAAAATTTTAAAATTTTAAGTTTTGGCATTTCATTTACAAATATTTTTAGATTAGGGAAACATAACAATTTATAAACTTAATGATGAGATGAGGCAATGATTTAGATGCTTACCTTTCCAATTTTCCTTTCAAGATGAATTTGGGATTGTTGAGCCTCCAAATCTCCTTGGTTGAGCTTCTCCAATGCATTTTGGGAAGGCGAAATCGCTCGAGCGTTTGTGTTTGGGTAAAACAGTGGGTAAAATAGTGCCGCGGTCCATGGCACTATTTTTTTTTGGTTATATTAACCATAATGCTTGAGTGTTATGGTGATCACCATAATGCTCGAGCGTTATCGTGATCACCATAATGCTCGAGCATTTTGTAATCCTATCCTACATGTTAAATGACATGGCAGGTTCGGAGCCCGCCATTCCTAGTTTTACATAACGCGTGAGGGTTGTGGATTTACACAATTCTCGCGCGTTTCG
The DNA here is from genome assembly GCA_027924585.1 of Larix kaempferi. Lineage (NCBI taxonomy): Eukaryota > Viridiplantae > Streptophyta > Pinopsida > Pinales > Pinaceae > Larix > Larix kaempferi. The sequence continues at coordinate 8,389,556 of BSBM01000272.1, read as the reverse complement.
CATTTACCAAATTGCATCTAAAAGGTCCCTCAACTTCATGCGAGGGCCCATATATATATATATATATATATATTGGAATTTTTTTTGTTAAACTTTTATCTTAAATATGTAACTTTTATGAGCAAATTTGTTAAATAATGAGAAAAAAAATTTAAACCATTTTTAAGGCATTTTCAATTATTTTAAAAATATAACTTAAGATTTAAAAAAAAAATTAAATGCAAAAAAAAACTTAGAGAAAAAAAGAACTAAATCAATTTTTTTTAACCGAATAAAAAATTTATAACAAAAAAAATAATTAAACAAAATTTTAAAAAAATTAAAAAAAAAAATTAAAATATTAAGAAAAACAAAGTAAAAAAAAAATCCCCCTCACTAACCCTCTGCTCCCCCTTCCCCTTTCCCTTCTCTCCCCCATCCCCCTCTCCTCCCCTCCCCCACCTCCCCTCCATTCCCCCTTCTCCCACCCCTCACATCCCCCTCCCCACCCTCTCCTCCCCTGGCTCTATGCCATCCCCCTCCCCACACTCTCCTCCCCTGGCTCTATGCCATCCCCCTCCCCAGCCCCCTCTCCCCCTCTCCCCTCCTCCTCTGCGCCCCCCGCCCGTTTCCCATGCGGCCCGTGATTCCCAGAATCAAGCCGCCGCGAAGTGGCGACGCTTGGGCAGAGCAAGGAGCGTGGCCCCCTTCCAATGGTCCATGATTCCCAGAATCGCGGCGGCGCTTGGGTGGAGCAAGGAGCAAATCCGCTCCTTTCTCTGCCCAAATGCCGCCACTTCACGATGGCACGATTTTGGGAATTGTGGGCTGCATGGGCAGCAGGTGGTGGGCGCAGAAGGGGAGGGGAAGGGGGGAGAGGGGGGAAGGGACGAGGGAGGGGAGGGGAGGGGGAGGGCATAGAGGGAGGGGAAGGGGGGAGTGGATGGGGGAGGGGAGTGGAAGGGGAAGGCGAAGAGGGAGGGGAGGGATGGGGACGTGAGGGTTGAGGGAAGGGGAGCGGAGGGAAGGGGGAGCGGAGGGTTGGTGAGGGTTCGGGTTTTTTTTTAGTTTTTAGTTTTGCTTTTGTTTTTTTTTTTAATTTTTCAATATTTATTTTTTTAAACTTTGTTTTGAATTTTATTTAAAATATTTAGTTTTTTTATAAATTTTTAAAAACAAAAGAAAAAAAAATTTAATTTTTTTTAATATTTTTTTTAACATTTATTTTAAGTTTTATTTTCCAATGTTTTATTAAATTTTATTTCAATTTAAATATATATATATATATATATATATATTAAAAATTGATTTTTATTTTTAATGTGTTAAAAAATTAATTTTTATTTTTATTTTTCAAAAAATGATTTTTTATTTTTTTTAATTTGTTGATTTTTTTAAAAAATTAAATGTTATTGTTTTGAAATTTTGATATTGATATTCCATTTTAATTTTAATTAATTAATTTATTTTTTAATTTTTTGTTTATAATTATTTTCAAGTATTAAATAATTTTTGAAAATTATTTTAATTTTGTTTTTGAATTTTTTTTAATAAATTTTGTATTTTTGAATTCCATTTTTTAAAATTTTTTATTTAATTTGTTTTTTTAAGTTATTGTTTTTTAGATTTTATCTTCAAATAAAAATGACACTGATTTCTATGTGCAACCAAAGGTCGCGCAACAATCGTATGTCGCGTTTCAATCTGGGGTTAATTTAGGGTTTTGATTACAATGATATCACCCATGGTTCGTTATGGGGTTGTTTTTTAGTGTTTTTATGCAAAAATATGAATTTTTATGGCCTTAGAGTTCTCATTATTTACATTTCATCATAACTTCTACGTTTTATGGTTTAATGTATGGATTTAATATGAATAATATCATAAATTATTTTATTTTATATGGAAAGAGAGGTGAAATAATTTCTTGAATAATTTTTGTTTAACTCGGTGCTAATTTTAAATAGTGTTAATAAGAGATTTAATAAATACGATTTTAAATCACGACACAATGATATAATAATGCCATTTTCTAAAAAAGTGTGCTATCAGTAGCATTAGTTTTCAATTTATGGCATGATTTTAAGGTTTTTGTAAACAACAATAAGGATTGTTTTGGTCCATGTCTATATTTTTAGCAACAAAAAAAGGTGGTGCTATCGGTAGCACCACTTTTTTATTCAGAGTTGTTTTTTGGGGTTTTCTATACAAAAATATGAGTTTTTATGGCTAGAGTTCTTGTTTTGAGTATAAATTTCTCGTCAAGTTGTATAACTTGTTAAAACACGTGAGAGAAAAATAAACCACAAATTAGAGCAAACAAAAAAAAAAACACTAGATTTATCCTGGAAAATTCCATAGGGAAAAACTAGCCATCAATAATAGATCTACTATTGGTCCTTGGCCAAACTAGGCCAAGACTTCCAAGAGCATCTCTCCTACTCACTTTGGCACCTTACAATGGAAAATTACAACCCTATTTATAGGATTCTTTACATCCAAATACAACTAGCAAGAAACCGCGGGCTACCAAAACCATGTACCCGAAACCACTTTCGACCTTTCTCATTTCTGATTCAAGGTTAACCCTAAAAATCCCCCCTTTAAACTTGACTTGGGGAATTGCTTTGGATCTAACCCCTCCAATAACAACTAGAGTACTCAAGAATCCCATTTACATGTAGATTACACATTGTCATCTCTATTTTTTTTCTTTTAATTGTTCCTATTACATCTAGAATCCTCTGGGATAACCATTTCTTCTTTCAACTCTCATTTATCTCGCCTCGACTTGCCCTTCATGTGCTACCTTTCCACAAACATTTTGTACCCACAAACAATTCATCATTGATGTCCATATAAAAAGGAATCCGTCTACCATAATACATGGGTCCTCAACTGTTGTAATCGCCAATTCTCTAGGAATCCTTTACTCCTATGTGGTTCATCAACACATTAGACTCTTCCTTGATCATAGCCTGTTCCCAACACTCTGAGACAAATCAATCTCACATTCCCCCTTTAATCGAAGACTCATCCTCTCTGATTCCATATCAGGCTAGAGTACAAGTACACTTGTCACCCTCATAGCTACCCAAGTGGTTCATACCACAACTTGATGCCACATCCTCTTTAGATACACATAAGAGGAATACACCTACTCTAATACATGTAGGACTCAACACATGGGAAATCAACTCTAACTGGAAACCAAAAACTCTGGGGTGTCAGGTACAACCGATCATGCACCCCTTACAACACATGCTCAATAATTTCAACTTAGGTACAAAGACATTTAATGCATTAGGGTTGATCCATGAAGGTGGTTCACGATTTTTTGCAAGCGAAGTGACAAAAATTTGTGTCATGGACCCTCGATTGAGGTCTTGTTTCAACCCTTCGATCGAGGGTTGAAACAAGACCTCGGTCTAGATTTTAAAATCTTGATCTAGCTTTTGAAAGCTCGATCTAGCTTTTGAAAGCTACATCTAGCTTTTGAAAAAAATAAAAAAAGGCCCGCAACCTGTTGTTTAGGCCCTCGATCAAACAATTTGCTCGATCGAGGGTTTTACAATACCTCGATCGAGGTCTATATATAATCCTCGATCTAGGTTTCATTTATCCCTCGAGCAAGGTATTTCAAATACCTCGATCGGGGGCCTAAAAAATAGGTCGAGAGCCCTTTTCACTGCAGAAAGAAAGTTTTGTCTGCCTTTCAGAGACTTAAACTATGTCATTAAATGCACATTAATGGGCGGACTTGATACCATTGGATTCGTCAATGAATCCTCTATCCATATACATAAAATTTATGATTTTGTAATCTTCGTATGTCTTTTGTTTTTAAATTTCTACAAAAACTTCCCTAAAAAACCTGCCAACAACTTTGATTGAGCTCAAAGATAAATCAACAACATTCAAAATACACATCCAAAAAAATTGAAAAAATACACAAGCACTAGATAAGTGCATCCTCTTCAAAATGGTATTTTTAGTTTTGCAAATTATGTAAACAATCAAAATATTTGGTGCACACACACACATGTGTGCAAAATGCGACTGAAATATTCATTGGCCAGTTTCAAAAAATAATAATAAATATAATTTTTCAAGAAAAATTAAAAGAAAAATATGTAAGCACTAGTGCATTCTGTCTAGATCATGTTCACATATTTCATTTTTTTAAATTATTGCTTTAACATTAAATTATTGTGCACACATACAAACCACTTGTTAATTGCTCTTCAAATTTTTAAGTACACACATTTCATTAAATGCAAATTTGACACGATAAATGACATTGGTATATTTCGAAAAAAATATCATTGGAAAGCCAACATAATTCTCTACATTTCGTTTTTTAACCGCATGTCGAAATTCATGTGGTAAATATGAGTTTCGAGGGCTTCAATTTAATACATGGGTAAAATTTCCATTTTTCATCGCCATATTTGACCAAAAATAGTTACCCATCTTCATGGAATCACCCTTTACTAGAAAATTACTTCAACTAATGACTACTTGCTTCGTCACACCACTGCCTTTCCATTACATTAAACAATTGTTGCTCGTTCTTTTAAATCCACACATAAATCCCTGTTTTGATGCTTTCTTATTTTCCATTTACATGATTCCTTTCTAATTGACAATCATCCCACCAATACCATTTTAAAATCCACTTAGCCACTTAAAAAAAAACCTTTAAAACTTTTAAAACTTTTACTTTGGGTGAAAACATGGATTTAAAAATTCTTCTATAAAACCTTTAAAAAAAATCCTTTTATACCTTTATTAGTGGCGTGGAAAACTAAAATATACTTTTTAAATCATTCATAAAACATTCACATGAGAAGATCTCCCTTTAAAACTATTTTGAGTTAAATACCTTTTAACCAAATTGATGGTAGCAGTTCTCTCTTCACAGGAGAAGCTTCTCTCTTCATGGAAATGGTTCTCTTCATTCCCGAGTGAAGGTTAACCCTAACATCATTTACAAGTCTAGCTGACCATCCTACTAGTGGGAGGCCTTAAACATGTAATTAGTGGTAGCTCTTTTGGTATTTGGATTTGTAATGGTTTTCTTTAAGTTATATATATATATATTGAGGAAGAGACTTTACACAATGTTAAGAGGCATGATTGGAAAAAGCTCCGTCTTTGGTTCACAAAATGCTTGATAAGCTCCAACGCTCTTTTTCCCTATAATTAACATGAAAATGCTTTTATTTGGTTGATGGAATCTATATGTGCATTTGTGAGGGTTATCTTTACATGATGTTAAGGTTACCTATGATATTAATACTTTGGTTTACAGTCTCCTTCAATACAAAATGCTCATTGTTTTGGCAACACTGGACTTTGTCATAATTTTAAGTCGCTTTATATTTGGTTTTGGACAACCATTTAGTTGAGGCATTATTTTGTCTCTTTTTACGTTTTTTTTTAGTGTTTGATATATAATAATTCAATAAATAATAGTTTTTGCTCCATCTATGACTGCTTTATTTATTTACAATTTTTTGATGTTGTAGTTTATGCCACTTAATGCTTATTAGGTATCTATGTTCTCACCATGGCTTCACATCCAACTATAGACTACTGCAGTTAGTTCTTTCAAGTGACGTGGACAAGGTAACCCTCAAACCTCCATTCCGCTATTCTAGAAATCATGGAAGCCACTTGAGACATTGACTTGGGATGGCTCAAGTGGCTTCATTGTTGTTGCCAACATTGGAGTCAAATGCTTTCCATTGATTTGGTTTATGAATCATCCCTAATCAGCACAATCAAATGTATCATCACTACCCATCACATGGAATGCAACCTAAGAGTCAAGGGAATTCATGGAAATTTTACAAGTTATAAGATAAGATAATTTTATCAATGTTTAACAAATGAAATAAAATTAGGCCAGTGGGACTAATAATACAATCCAGTGTAAATAAAATTACAATGTGGGAATTTACAGGTGACTCCTACATGTAGATATTGATAATATGTGGTTTGGTTTTTTATTAATAAGTAATTCTACTCTGGACTATATGTTGCTTCTACATGCCAAAGGTTCATAAATGGGGGATAATTTACAAGAGTAGATGTTCAAACTTCGATCCAATCATAATAAGAAGAGATTGAACAAGAGTCAGAGGTGTTAAAACAATGAAATCTAAGCCACCTGACTTCAAGCAAAGATCAAGAAAAAATTATAAAAGCTTGCCAAAAGGAGCTTGTGGTGAGATACTTGGTTGCAAGGTTCATTTCATACATTGTCTGCTTCCTAAATATGTTCCTTGAAAAATATGATGAGTGGATGGAACAAAACCGGGACTTCGGGACTTCAGGTTGGTTGCATGATGAAGCACTCAATGGATCCATAATACATGAACATTAAAAGGTGCAATAATACGTGTGCAAGGTTCTTACTTTCAAGGGGACCTTATTATTCATCTCCTTGTGTGAATAAGGAGGCCTCTGTAGCAATAAATAATATTGTTGATTGTAAGCTAAGGATTTTAATTCCGATCGACTCCAATTTGGCCCAGTATATAACCTCCCAAAAATTGGGCCAAATTGTAATATATATAATATTGGACCGAATATTGCACTATACACTCGACCTAGTTGGGCTATATTGGTATGACAATGGTTATTTCTTTGTCATCTTCAGTGGCCTGTCTCTAGAAAACAAGAAATTAAATATAAATACACTCATTGTTAGATCTCCGACATCTTTTTCGCAACTTTGCATAATTCCTCCTCCTTTACAAAACACTAATTCAGTTTTAGTTTTCCCTTTCTAGCTAGTTCACCCTCCAACATTGACCTATGGGCATATCATTTACTAGTTTTAAATAAACCATACAACCTTCACATGGTATTGTTGACTTTTGTTTACTAAAATATCAAAAAATGAAATTTTCACATCCCAGTTGACTTTTGTTTACTAAAATACAAAAAACAAATTGTCACATGATATTTTGATTTTTATGTTATCAATTATATATATTTTACTTTTAATTTTTTAGAAAGACAACTTGATATGACAAATTCTTCAAAGAATTATAGACTTATCATTCTTCATTTACTTTCTCATTTCTATTTTCAACATAAAATTTATTTGCTTTTTTATTTTCTATATTTAACACAAACTAACCACTTTGTAGAATATTCATTTGTTTAAAACAATTAAATATTTACTGAAATATAATCTTCTCTAAATAAATAAAGAAAATATGTTAAAGAAAAATACAAATTCAACAATCCCAAATCTGTTTCCTATATTACATACCATATCTTAAAATTATCCAAATCATCTATTACATACCATATCTTATAATTATCCAAATCATCTAAATCATCTAAATCACAATTTTAACAATCAAAATAGCACTTTTAACTATTTTACATTTCATATCTTAAAATTATCCAAATAACCTAAATCACAGTTTGAGCAGCAATCTCAATTTCAACTACTCTTGTTCATCTATTTCCTATATTACATACCATATCTTAAAATTATCCAAATCATCTATTACATACCATATCTTAAAATTATCCAAATCATCTAAATCACAATTTTAACAATGAAAATAGCACTTTCAACTATTTTACATACCATATCTTAAAATTATCCAAATAACCTAAATGGCAATTTGAGCAACTGAAATCTCAATTTCAACTATTCTTGTTCATCTGTTTCCTATATCACATACCATATCTTAAAATGATCCAAATCATCTATTACATACCATATCTTAAAATTATCCAAATCATCTATTACATACCATATCTTAAAATTATCCAAATCATCTAAATCACAATTTTAACAATGAAAATAACACTTTTAACTATTTTACATACCATATCTTAAAATTATCCAAATAACCTAAATGGCAATTTAAACAACTGAAATCCCAATTTCAACGATTCTTGTTCATGTGCCGTTTAATTGCAATAACTCAATGCACATGCCCTAACCTAAAGTAAGGTTCCAAATATGAAGCCACACAGTAAGCTTCCATGTGCAATATAGGAAGCCTCCCTGTTGATATAATTACAGAAGATATTTTATGAATGAATATCTAAGTGGAGGTAATTGGGCAGTGGCAGCCTCAACCTTGGAACGGCAAACAGTGGAACTTGTCTTGCAATCGTCACTCCGCATGTTTCCGTCATATCCATCTGGCACGGATCACCTTCAAATTTCCAATCAAAATTGTGCGACAGCTGAGCCAATGCCAGTTCAACTGTGGCAATAGCCATGGAAGCCCCCGGGCATCCTCTCCTCCCTGCGCCAAACGGAATCATTCTGAAATCTCCAGTACCCATTAAATCGATCTGATCTTCTTGCATAAATCTCTCCGGTTTGAATTCCAAAGCATCATCCCCCCCCCACAGAGGGATCCCTTCCTATGGCCCACAAATTCACTATTAGCATTGCTTTCTTAGGTATATCGTATCCGTCTACTGTCACTTCCTCCACAGATTCATGAGGAACCGCCAGAGGCGCTGGTGGGTGCAATCGCAGCGTCTCCTTCAACACACATCGGAGGTATTTCATGGTTGCCAGATCTGATTCCTCCACTTTGCCATTTTCGCCGACTACCGACTCGATTTCTTGCTGCAAACTCTTCATCGCTTGAGGATGTCTCAGCAGCTCACTTAGTGCCCATTCTACCACAATTGCAGACGTATCAGTTGCAGCTGAGAACAAGTCCTGAATGATCCAAACATTATCAGTTTTTTCTATAAAAAAAAGAAATACTTATATGGATAGATGTGCTTTTCCCAGATTATGGAAGGATTATGGAAGGATAAGACAATTCCTAGATTGCAGGAGGATGAGATAAGCTTACTGTCAAGAAAACAATTAAAAAATAATTAGAATTTGCCAATAAAAGTATGTGCTTTTTGGTGCTTTTACTACATTGCCCTAGATTGCAGAGACAATTCCTAAGCTGCATGAGGATGAGATAATGTACTGTCTAAAAAATAAAAGATAGTTGATACATAAATAACTGGTAACTAGAATAAATAGCAGATTAGTTGTTGTGACCTATCAATATCAATATTCACTGAATCTAAGTTACACGCGTGGGATAACTGGCAATCAAATAGCCCAGCCTTTTCAGCTATTTGTTACCTATATCCGGTTATAAAAACCAGCCGAATCCTAGTTCCACCCCATTTACTAAAGAACTATTCCATGGAACTGTACCCCTAAAGATTTTGGCCCATTTTTAAACCACCCAAATAATAAAAATTTCAAAAAATTAACGACAAAGAGTGGAACTGTACCTGGCCGAAAAGTTTTCGGTCCCCGACGGGCGATTTAAGTGCCAGTTATCCCACGCCATTAACTTTTAACTATAAGTTCAAAAGTTAGAGTAATGGCAGAGAAGGCGTACCAGCACAATAGCCTTGATATTTTCCCGTGTGATTTTGATTTGATCGGTCTCATCGTTTTCAGGTGCCTGCTTCATGATCTCGAGCAACACATAAACGAAATCTTTATCATTCTCCTGGCCTTTGGATTCCTTGGGATGATCAACATGGTCGTCTATTATTTTGTCACCGAGTTCATCGAAGATTTTGCTGGCCTTCTTCGTGCGTCGTTTGATACCTTGAATGTCAAGCCCATCCAGAAAAGGAATGAAGTCTCCAAGATTGAAAGTTCCTATGACTGATGAAATTTCTGATATCAGATCTTTGATTCCTTCGCCATTGGCACTCAATGCATAATCCGAAACTGTCTTACCGGCCACTATTCGCCAAACGATATTGGATGTGAGGGTAAAGATGGCATTGCTCACATTCACGGCGATTCTGCCTCTCTGGCCCTCCTCCCAGATGGAATGAATCATCATACACGTCTCTTCCTCTCGGAGATGTCTGAAAGACTCGATTCTTTTGGCAGTCAGCAATTTTGTCACGCATAATTTTCTCATTTGCCTCCAGTATTGGCCATACGGGGCGGTCAGTACATCCTTGAAATTGTAGAACAAGTATTTCCCAGCGGTTGTTGGAGGTCGGCTGGCAAATACCAAATCATGAGATTTGAGGAACAGTTTGGCCGTTTCAGACGAGGAAATAACGAGGGTGGGGACAGAACCCAAGCGCAGAAACATAATAGGGCCATATTTGTGAGCAAGGTCCGTAAGAGTGCGGTGAGCAGGCAGCCTCAGTTGGTGGAGATTTCCGATGATCGGCCATGGAAACGGTCCTGGAGGCAATCTGCTGCCGCCGTTCGTTCTCTTTTTCAGCAATTGCAATATCCAGTTGAAGAATAAACAGAAAACTACGAGCGTTGCGAATGCAATGGTTAGATCTGCGGTTATCATTGTAGGCGAGTACAGAGACAGAGGTTGAAACAGCCTACAAATTAACCCCATTTGCAGTTAACTTCAACAGTCCCCTGAAAACTAGATTCCGTGCTTAGTCTGCACTGCATATTTTAGTTGAAATGACGACCTATGCGTAATATTTTATAGACATCGTGCACTGACGATACGTAATTTGATGTAATCCAATGGCTCACCCTCAAACGTATCAAACACGTATGACCTGATTCACATGATGTGATACGCAATTGTCTGCTCTAATCATTCATAACAAAATACAAACTTAGAGGCAACATGTGATATGACACTACAAAAGACAAAGGAAGAGTCAAATATCTGGCCAGTTCCAGGGATCAAATTTGAAGGGTAGGGCCCCATTTCACTTTGAAGGGCTATGAGATATTGAACCCTTCAATGCTGTCATGTAAAAATAAGTTATTCTTTTCATTTGAAAATGTACTAGTACATCAAAATTTCAATGTTTACCGATGTAGTAAAGTCGAGAGGCTTTATTTTGCACTGGATATAGTAGCACTAAACATTATATATCATATAACACAACCATATTTCGCCCTGATCCAGTGTCTAGGCCACTATGCCACCTTTTCCATCTTAGCAGTTTCCCAAATTGATCTTACCTCTTAAACTTTTAACCAGTATAATAATACAGTTATCTTGCTAACCCCATTCCAATCCAACTTTCATCCTTACAGCCAAAATTAATACTATTTTACTCTTTCATAATCTGCTTGAACATGAGGAATTTATTAGTGAAACATAACTTAGGAGACACATAGAAAATCCACTTTTCAGATGTTCAGTATGAATTGCCATAACTAATTTTATAGATCTTTTTTTCTGCATCAACTACAATTAGCTTGCTAGCCCAATTCCAATCCAACTTTTAACCAGTATAATAATATTTAATACCTCTTAAAATGGGTTCCTAGGATGCTTCGAATAGTACAAGTTCAATGAATAATTGGGTTCTTCAACTCTTCTAAAAGAAACATGATGCTTATTGTTGGAAAAGTTCAATCTTTGTAAATCACTAGCTTTCTTCAAACTAATATAAATTCTAGCCTACTTAACAATGGAAAAAATGATAATGTAAGCAAAAAAGGAAGAAATTGTTTCAGAAGCCAAAAACATTAGACGTTGAGTGAACAATAGAGATGTATGTAGAAAGGCAGTACAAAAAGTGAAGGGAAAGAATCTGAATGGTAACCTTTTTTTACTTTGTTGAATTGAGGACCATAATTCACTTTCATGCACCTCTATCAAACAACTGCTTTGCCATTTATAATCCTCCTTCATGCAAGTATATTAGAGAGAACAATTCAACAAAGAAGTTGGATTGGATTGAAAACTAATAGCAAGTTTCTTTGTCACTCTAATTGTGTACCCTATAGCAGAATTAAATGCCAATGACAACAATATATGTTTTAATTTTTCATTCAACACTATGAATTCCACGCATACTTGGGATAGAATAAGTTTAAGCACTCCTTACTGTTACATGCTATGTTATGGTTTGAGCAAAGAGAACTATCCGACTCCAAGCAACTTTTGTTCTCAATAGCTAATTATGGACCCTGGATGCTTCTTCTTTATAGCCCCCCCCCCCCCCCCCGAGATCTCGTTATACATACTAAATCTGTGGTATGATGGATTAGAGGATGGGTTGTGAAGCATAAGTAAAACGTAGGTAGACCAAGTAGAGAGGAGATGCATAGATGGTTGAAGTTCATGTTTTATTCCAGACCAACCAATAAGGGAAACAAAATCAAAAGGTAAAGTAGCACTGTCATTCTAAAAATCAAGATTACAAAAACATTTTTGTCCCAGTTCATACAGTCAAACGTGGATTGTAAGTGTAGTAGCATCAGTGGTCTTCATATTAATAAATACCAAGAATCTTAAACCGTGTACTAGAGGAAGGTGTCGATTCGATGACTGAGCAATTGGGGAAAATAACTCATGTAAAACAGTTTTAGATACAAAGTATGGATTCTTGATCTGACTCATTAACTAGATGCATGGAGGTTGGCAGAGTGGGAACTTCCCCAAATCCCCGGGCTTTTTGGTAAAGTTGGGTGGCGCATTGCGCACACCTGTTTCCCGTAGGGATGCAACCGTGTCCAGTGGCAGATGAAAAGGGAAGCACTCGGTTTCAGAGTGAAAAAAAATGGTCTTCCTTGTCCCCACCATTTCAACCGAGTCCCACTCCCAAGTCACCTAGCTAGTAGCCGTATTCCCAATTTCCCACTGAAAACTGTTGATGGGTGAAATTTGAAGCTACCCTTCTGTTGCAATTTTAAACAGTAGTGGTTAATTTAATTATTGAAGGGCTTACCATGAAGTTAATTTTTTTTTGCATGGTAAAATTTGAAGTGGCATTCTATGATGTGTAAAATGGCCTCTGAAGGGCCCTGAAGGCTTCAAATTTGAAGCCTGCTGGCCACAAAAGTTTTAAAAAGTTGCTATCTTAACCGTTTTAAATAAAATAATAATAATGAGTAAAAATTGTCAAAGCTTGAAATATAAAACAAGTGAATATGTTAAAAGGTGGTCAATATTTTATGATAAAATATAAAATAATTTAATATTAATTAAATCAAAATATTCAGATGGTTGAGAAGGGATTTATGCTCTTATACTCGAAACCCTTCTGCTCATGCAGTTGATTCTCGGGTTCATCGACTTCAGGTGTTTGAGCGGCGTGAAAGTCCATATGATGGCGATTAGCTCTGCAAGGATGGGCCATATTGGTTTTAAAGAGAAACATTATTTGTTTGGATCAATAAAAAACAAACGTGGTTGATCATCAACAATCCATTATTTGAGTTGAAGACTCATTTTACTTGTTTTCTTGTTTTGTTTTGTAGACTCATCTATATATTTATGATGTGGGATCATGAAATATGTGTGGCTAGATTAAATATAACCACTTAACTTGTGACTGGGTCATTTCCTATTGATATTCACCAGCCATAAATTAAATGGTTGTACTAATAATAACTTTATTAATGATGATAAATCATTAATAAAGAGAGAAGTTGGGGATGATGCAAAATCATATAGGATTTGATTCAATCTACAAAAATTCCAACCACTACTGACACTATCGTAAACACATATTCACTAACTTGTGATGTGGCATGTGCTACTTCATCTTATCCACAATGTGAATGCTTCAAGTCTAGGGTGGACTCTTTGATGGTCTAATTCAAAATTACCAAAATGTTTCGACACAGTTTAAGAACCAACTTATGTTTTTTCAAAGTAAAAATGAATTATTATGCCTCTACGGGGACATGTAGAAATTGAGGAGTGCTATTAATCTTTTTGTACGAGGACGTAATTTTTTTAAAACACAATGTTTATAACAGTTGTGAATTATTTATATTAAAACTAATTTTAGCAAAACATATATTTTTATACTTTGATTGGATTGGATTTGTGCTGGATGATGTGGCCCTCGGCTTATGTAGCCAAGGACGTCAACGTTAGATTGAAGGACAGAGCCCTTATTGCTTGACAACCGGATGAAAAATGAATGTGTGTATGTATTTATTTTGTATTAAAAGAGTGCAGTAAAACGTTTATACGTCTGTGGTTCAATTCTCACCATAATTAAAAGGGATTTTCTTTGCTTGCTTTCCTGCAATTTGGAGAGAGGAGTCCATGTAGTGCCTTGACGTCTAGAAAAAAAACTCTGCTATCATTGCAGAAGTTGTGAAACAGAGTCAGAGGCCATGAACAAACATGTATGCACTCTGGTTGAAGTGACACATACAACAATTTCCATTACTTATTATTGTTAGATTTGTATCTAATTCCTTAATGTATATTTGTTGGTATTTCAAGATTTTAAATTCAGCATTTAAACTTTATGACATAATGAATTACAAGTGTCTTTGATTCTTCCTAATCATATCTAAAAAACCGTTTTTTATATGTTGCATTAGGATTTTAAATTAGGTATTTAAATTTAATGATATAATCTGGCACATATGTGTTTTTCTCTTCCTAATCATATTTAAATTTTTGATACATTGCCTCGGCTCTAGAGTTTTTACTTGAATTGTTTGATTCATGTTGTTCAAGATTGCTATCACAATGCCATGCCATGCTCCAAGCTAGATAAGGACTATCCAAAATTTTTAACGGCTTGTGTATATTTACTACGAATCTACGAATGAGCTATCTTGTATTTTTTTTTAAGAGTCGATGTGTGCCACGTCAATGTGACAACCATGACACATCTCACTCACTTGGATTGTAGAAAGCGTCTCTTTGGTGCAATAATTGAATATCATCAACAAGGCTCATAAAAGTTTCATTTTTTGTAATCAGAAGTAAAAAATATTCCTTATCCAACCAAACATGATTAGATTTAAAAGGAAATGGAGGTTTTATATCCTCTTTTTCTAGTTGTATAAGAATAATTAGATGATGATATAATCCATTGTTTCCTACCCAATAGTTGTATCTTTCAACCTCCTCCACAATTTTTCTACCATTAAGAATATATCCATCATCTTAGAGATGCTTGTTCTTCCATGTTAGCACAAAAACTAGCATCTTAATATTGAATTCCTAAATTCAATGATAACTTATGGACAACTAAGAGGGAGACCATTGTCACCACACCTAACATTTTTTGTCTCTTTAGACTATCTCTTCTCTAGATCAAAGGTGGAGTCCCTAGGGTATGATTACTAGAGTTTAACAATGGAGTACATGGTGAAAATCAAGAGTAACAAAATAGAAAAGCAAAGGGATTTTCTTTGCTTGCTTTCCTGCAATTTGGAGAGAGGAGTGCATGTAGTGCCTTGACGTCTAGAAAAAAACTCTGCTATCATTGCAGAAGTTGTGAAACAGAGCCAGAGGCCATGAACAAACATGTATGCACTCTGGTTGAAGTGACACATACAACAATTTCCATTACTTATTATTGTTAGATTTGTATCTAATTCCTTAATGTATATTTGTTGGTATTTCAAGATTTTAAATTCAGCATTTAAACTTTATGACATAATGAATTACAAGTGTCTTTGATTCTTCCTAATCATATCTAAAAAAACCGTTTTTTATATGTTGCATTAGGATTTTAAATTAGGTATTTAAATTTAATGATATAATCTGGCACATATGTGTTTTTCTCTTCCTAATCATATTTAAATTTTTGATCATTATTTTTGGTAGATTTTAAATTTAAAATAAAAATTAGACCTTTACACTTTATGGTATAATCCAATAAAAGTGCCTTTGTCTCCTCTTTAATCTTTGATGATATTTCTTTAGTTTACATCCGGATTTTAAATAGAACAAGAACCAAGGATTTTTGATGAAATGCTATTCACTTCTCATGGTTAGGCTACGATTATAGTAGTTAGCGTGATAAAAAAAATTGTTTATGATTTCCTTTTTATCTTTATTGGTTTGGTAATTATATTTAATTTTTTTTTATTTTAATCTCTATCTTTGTTGGTTTGGTAATTATATTTAGATTTGTTGTTGTTTTTTTTTCAATTTTTATATTTAAATTTGTTTATTTTTTAGATTTTTTTCAATTTTTATATTTAAATTTGTTTATTTGTAAAGAATTTTTTTTACAATGTTTTATGATAATATTTTTTTCATTTTTATGTTAAATGTTGTATAATGTTTTATATAATTTAGAAAAAATTATAAAAAATTTCATTAATATTTGATTATAAATATTATAATTTTCAATTTGTTAATTATTATTTCAATATATATTAAATCAATGTTATCAAACTTTATTAAACATGAATGCAAGGTGACATTGTCCTTGCTCAATAAATTAAGCTTTTGTAAATACATATATATTTATCTTCAAATGATTTAAGTTAGAAAATGCATTATAATTTAATTAATAATTAATAAAGGCTAAAGTTAACAATGATTTAAGTTAGAAAATGCATTATAATTTAATTAATAATTAATAAAGGATAAAGTAAAATGTTAACTTTGATCAATTTAAATTTATATTAACATAATTCAAATAAATTAATATTATCTTAATTTAATTTGGAAAAAAATCAAGAGAATATTTTTATTAAAAATAAATCTCATTTTACAGAGATCTTAAGATTTTACAATCATAAAGGTACTAGAACAAGAACAAGAACATAGAAGTATATCTATCCTCATAGAAACCTCTAGAAGCTGTGGAACAAAAAAAGATTCTAAATCATGTCTATAACATAGATTACCAACAAAAGATAAATTGTCCTAATATGACTGATAAAAAAGATAAACAAAAGAGACAATCCTATCCCGAAAATGGACTTGGAGCATGTACATTGTCTCTCTATCATTTTCCTTTTCCCATCTAATCCACTAACCTTTGACCACATGTAAACCTATCTTAGATAGTTGACTTGCCTAGATGTTTATTTCCCTACAGATGTGAACAAAACTAACATTCTAAAGAAGATTTATCAACGTGATGATCTCATCATACATAGGGATTAAGAGAATATTTTTGGGAGGTCTCCTCTCTTTCAGCCAATCTATTACAATTTTGGAATCCCCGAATACTTGAATATTATGTACACCCACCATAGTAGCCAAAGACAAAGATAGCTTGAGCACCATTAATTCAACTCTATTATTGGTGCTTTGACCAAGACTAGCTGCAAATTTAAACAAGTGAATATAATTTAGGAAAATGATACTACCAGTACCCTCTAAAGGGGGATTCCCCTGAGAAGCACCATAAAAAAAGAGCCAAGGATAAGATTTGTCAATAAGTAATTCCTCAATCCTTCTAACTCCTCGAGACTTATCCACTCGTGGGAAATGACTATGGATAGCCAGTCCTTTTGATGCATATACTAAAGAAGAGATATAGATATCCTCAAAAGTGACGTTATTCCTAGCAAACCATACTTCCCAAATAAATATGACTAACAAAGCTAAATAATCCTTGAAAAACAAATTATTGGACCAAGAGGCTAATGCTTTATCTAAAGAAGCACCTGTCCAAATGAAGGGAAGGCCACTTACCTGTGAGGCATGTTCCCACATCTTGTTTATGTAAGAACATAAGATAAATAGATGCTCCATACTCTCATTTCCTTATTTACAAAGTGGACATCTACCAGGCCATACCAATATTTTTAAAGTAGAAGATCCCATATATGAATTTGGTTTGAGAGAGATAGACAAAGAAATATCTTACACTTAAAAGGGCACTTGTACCTTAAAATGGATTCATGCCACCAAAACAGATGAGGGTGATCCTCCTCTTCTCTAATGACCACATATCCAATTCTAGGAAGATAGGAGCCACCAACAGTATTCTAGGACCATACAAGCACATCCTCATTGTCCTTAAGTATAATATGACTATCTTTTAGATATTTTGTATATCTCTCATGGGATGATATGTATTCTTTTTCCACTAAGCCCACAACTTCAGCACACAACCAATTCTACGAGAAAACATTGGTGTTAACAAGATCACTGATTTGTGCAACAAAATAGAGCCATAGGAAGTCTATGGGATCCAACACAACCAGTCCAAGGATCTTTCCCTAATCTAACCTTCCTTCCATTTCCAAATTTCCATTCCAACCAGTCACCTATAACCCCAAAAGACATTGGCAGAGCTCTCCACATAGTAGAAACATTTATGAAATATTTATCCCTGGACCTGAACCAATCCTTAATATAAAGAGGAAAAATGTATTTATTGTAAACTACCTTTACCTCAAAAAATTCTCCAAACACATTTAGGTGCTAAAGCCTTTGAAAAATAGTGAGGATTCTTTAACCCCCATCCACCCATCTCTTTTGGACAAGCAATATTTTTCCAAGCTGTCCAATGTGGAGTAAATTCCTCCTTACTCCCCTTCGAAAGGAAATTGTAATCGATTTTCCTGATTTGATCCAGTGTTCCAATAGGAACATAATCTAAAGAAACTCAATAAACTAGTATAACTTCTAACACAGATTTAAGTAAGATCAATCTTCCCCCTTTATTGAGCCATTTATTACACCTGCATAAATGTAATCTTTTCTCAATATTTCCAATTATACAAGCCCAGTCTCGCCTATGATAATCATTTCACTTCAAAATAAAACCAATATATTGGAGCCCATTCTCAATGTATACCAAATGAAAAGCAAGTTGGGTATAGATCCAGTCAATGTCATCCTAAGCAATATTCATAAAAGATATAGAGGATTTTCTAATGTTGTAGCTCATACCTAATGCATCTGCAAATATAATCATGAACATACCCTATAATAGAATAAATTCTCTATGGGAACCATTTGAAAAGAGTGGAATATCATCTACGGAAAATAAATGAGAGATAAATAAAGAACCCCCAATAGAAATACCTTTAAAAGAACCTGTTTGTTTTGCATGGAGAATTAATCTGCTCAACCCTTCAACTGCTAAGATAAAAAAAAAGAGAGGGCACAGAGCACCCTTGTCGGAGGCCTCTACCTGGTCTGCATAATGGAGAGGAAGAAACATTTATTAATACAACAAAAGATACCAAAGTAACATACGACATGATCCAATTCATGAGATCTGCAACTAAAAACTCACATGAAGCAACACCAGTCTTAAATAAAGTTATTTTACTCTGTCATAAGTGTTGACACAAACCCAGTCGATAGGGGTTCCCAACACTGTCGACACCCAAACCACCGTGATCTCCCTGAGCACCGGCCCAGACGGGTTTTATCCCGTCCAGCAACACCTACAGAGCAGATGAGGTCTCACCCGAGGAACACAAGGGAGTGTTGACGGAACCAAGTTTCCGCCGAAAGCAGGAAGATATGGCGCATTAGCCATTCAAATCATTGCAACATGCAAAACCAGATCTAGACATTCTGACTTAAACATTTGAACCGTAATCACTTAATATATTGCATCATTTGGCAGAACCATTAGCAGATATAGCATTAAAACATTAATTGCAATAAGAAAACATCGCATCATTCATATACCCATATTGCAACATGCATTATCACATAGACAAGACACAAGAGTTCCACAAATTGGTTTTGTCATATCATATTAACTCCATAAAAGGCAGATCTCACCAATATCTGTTGATCGCGAATAAACAGACACATTCACCCATGATACATAACCACAACAAGATCTCTCTTTTCCATCTTTTTCAATACTTACAACTTATGGCTACTTATAGGCTTCCGCCTTACATTACTTGTCCACATTCTAACCACTTTCTAACCAACATTTCTACAGAATTGACTCGAAATCCGCACAATGCGGTCTAAATGACTCAAAATACATCTAACTTAGTCCAAATGACCCCAAAATACATTTTTCATGGTCCAATGACCCAAAAACCCACATACTACGATCTAACTGCATCAAAAGTACCCAAAATACTTGTCGCGGGTGCTCGTCCTTCCGCCTTCCGCAATACCTTCTTCCTGTCGCAGCTTCAGCGATGCTGCGATACTCCATCCCCCAAACCTCCTGCCAACAGGCTCCCAACACAATCTTATGGATCGCCCTTGAGCCACGTCAGCTGGACATGGTGTACTGCGTGGTTTTGACCCTGAAATCTTCATACTGCTGCATGACTATCGTCAATTTTTCCTTTGCTGCCGTAGCCACCTCCTGACTGTCGATCACATCTTGGGGAGATGTATGCTCGGTGAGCTTTGTCGTAACCTGTTGTTAACCTTCCTGTACTGCCTGGAGGACTTCATCAACCTTTGTCATGAACTGACCACCAACATCCTGGAACTCCTCTAACTGCGCAGCGCACTTCTTTTGTCACTCATCAGCCTTGGTGACACGTTGCTA
Source organism: Larix kaempferi (assembly GCA_027924585.1). Taxonomy (NCBI): domain Eukaryota; kingdom Viridiplantae; phylum Streptophyta; class Pinopsida; order Pinales; family Pinaceae; genus Larix; species Larix kaempferi. The sequence continues at coordinate 8,369,402 of BSBM01000272.1, read as the reverse complement.
CAATTCTTTTAAGGCCACAAACTTGGCGGCCTGCTCCATTGGTGGCATCATATGCATCGCCGTCTTTAGCATTGTCAACTGCCCCTTCACTTCCTGCTGAATCTTGGTCAATCGGTCAACCTGCTCATCCTGAACAATTTGGCCCCAAAACTGCACGGTCTCAGTTGTAATTTTTGTGGCTACTGTTTCCAGCTCCGCCATCTGCGTGGCTACCTCCTCAATATTCCATTTGCGGTCATCTACTTCAACCTGAGGTGTGCCAGGGTTCACCTGAGCCTTTAACTCCTAATTATCCTGCCGCAACTGGACAATGATAGCACCCAGTCGCTGCACCCGTTGAAGCACATCCAATTCTGCGGTGGGGTCCGGTACGTGTTGACAAGCCTCAGTGACGGCCATATCCACCTGCACACCTTAATCCCACAGATGGGATTTCTCCGTAATGAGGTGATCCTGTTCTCTCTTCAGTCTTTGATCACTCGAGCCTGCTCGACTCGTTCCTTCTTGATATCCTCTTCTAACTCATCCACAGCCTTTCGCGTTGTAGCAGCCCTTTCTGTTAATTCTGCTATTGCTGCCTTCATAGCTGCCTCACTTTCCTGCAACCGGAAGTACTTATCACTAATCTCGTGCATTCTGTCCGCCATTTCTTGGCTAACAATCGTTTGCATAGTTGTCAACCCGTGTGCTGGCAATACGTTGACGTTTATGGTCACTTTCTTCAATTGTTGGAGCAAGGATTTCAAAGCCTCATCGTCAGTCACAATCACAGTTGAGGGAATCTCCACATTCCTAACCCGAGGCTCTGTGCTGATTGTGCCAACTGGCTGTGCCGATGCTTCTTCTGGTGCCTTTCTAGACACGATGTCACAAAGGGAATCTAGGTGTGCGCTAACCTCATGGAAACCTTGATCTGCTGTCACGTTCATCGCTCGAGTAGCTGTATTCGTCGCATTGGTAACTACCATTATGAGGCAACCCAACTAACTCTCTATGATTGGAGAAGCCCTACTGATCGTACCATATTCAGGACGCATCTTTGTCCTGCCCTCTTCTAGATCACGATCAACATTTATCGGCGACTTGGTGGATTCTTGATCTGAGTCATGATGACTCTGTTGGTCCTGCGCTGATAGTCGATTGTCTAGGCCTTTCTCCGGGTCTCCAGCCTCAATCTCCGCCAACCCCATGGGTTCGCGCCATTCCTCTGGCCAATCGTTCACGATAGCCTCCAGCTCTGTCGTCATCACCTTATATGGTGTCAGCAACCATTGCCTATTTGGGTCACGGCGGGCTTGTACATAAATTGCATGCGATCGAATTGCAAACACCATGACCATCTTAAACTGTGCGGTGATTTCTTTAGACAGCCGAGGCACCTTCATCGCAGCCGCACAGAGCATCTTCCAGTATAACCAGAACAATAACACACATTCCCTAGTCCGCTCTTGTTCACGTACAAACCACAGGTTCTAATAACGCGCACTGTGACGCTCTTTCACGGTGTCGACCTCCATTCCCTGGTACATGTTGGGCTCCTTCCAGGGCACGAATGCAATCAATAGCAGAAGCCAGCTATGTGTAAAGGATCCCTTACCTGCTTGAACTTCCACAACATCCTTCGTTAGTTGATTCAATAGAAACAACGACCAGTTCATCTGCACTCTGACTGCACACTGCTCGGCACAGGCCACAATTCCTAAATTACACTGATTGGGTCGACCACCCCGTACCACTTTGCAGGGAAGTATCTTGGTGCTGGTGAGCACCGCCTTATCATTGATGCTATTGGTGCGGTAACCACGACCATCCTTCTCCAAGGCATAGCGCTTCACTAACTGCACGACCAGCTTTTTATCATTTTCCTTTTCGTGAAAATACGGCGACAGGTCTACCCCGTCCTTGGGAAACCCCGTAATCTCTGCGATCAAGTGCACCGTGACGGAGATGGCTTTGTCCAGCCACAACGTACCGACGTGAAAGCAGGTCAGCAGCTACTTCACATAGGCATTGAACTTTGGCAGTTGGCCAAAGTGAGGCATATTGATAAGAACTAATAGGCCTGCTTGCTTCAACCCCCACGCCCAATCATGCAGAACCGATTTACCGCTCAATTATGACTCAGGCTCATAAGGATCTGACGTAATATCCTTGTACACCACCATATCATCGTCATCATATTTTAGATGCTTCAGTGCTGGCACGATGTCAACATAACACTCCATCCCTACCGGTAATGCGGGCATCTGCAATGCATAATTCTGATTCCTCTGCACCTTTCGAGGAGGCACCCCAAGCCGACTGGGGGGGACATACCCCAGTATATCAATGGCCTAGAGTCCTTCCCATACTGTGGACTCATCAACTCGATGGATAGATGGTCCTACATCCCCTTGAGCTTCCCCTACCACAGCAGTGGAGGACCGAATTTGTCGCTTACTCTGCGGGGACTCCGAATGCTGGCTCCCCTGATGCTTCTTGGTGACAACAGAGACACTAACTGGAATGTTTGCAACTTCTGCCTCAAGATTGACGTCTCTTGCAGACTCGACCTCTTCCTCAACAAAAACCGGGACAAGGGGAGACTCTACTTCACTGCTAATATCAACTGTTTCCAGCTCTCCTGGCATACCTCATGCAACTGTCACAAACACCAATCGGCGCAATTGATAGATCCTGCCCAACACTCGGCACCTTTCCCGACTTGCTAGCAACACTCTGCAACACTGCATAATCTGGAACCTTGAACAACCAAATTCACGTGGTGCCTTCCGACCAGCTTCGACCCGCTCTTATAGCATTCACCCCGATCCTTCCTAATCATTACTAAATACTGCATTAATTCGGCCAAAACTCTGTATTAATGACCCAAATCCACCGTCGATCCTGTCAGCCGAGCGGCCGGATTCGGCATTAATGCACATCATTCGAATGAGCGTCGTTAATTAACTGTTTGAACTTTCCAGCATTTATTACTGATTTGACCCGATCGCAACCCTTCTCCTGTCGCATCTTGACCTTCGAACCGTGATACTTCTACATCTACCGGCGCGACCCATGCACGCTGCTGCACCATCCTGCTATCAATCATCCTGGTTTTTTTTTGGGGGGGGTCATAATGCCTTCAAGCATCACGAGGTTCCTCGCCCGTCCTGTAGGGATTCAATCGGCTACCATTAATCAACTTTGGTAGCACGAGTCCATCTAACTGCTACAACTGTACTGCTCCACCTCAAGTGATGCTACTGATGCGGTATGGACCAAGCCAATGCATCTGCAACTTTCCTGGATGTTTCATAAATTTGTTGTCATATAACAGCACCAAGTCACCCTCCTGAAACTGTTTATTTTTAATATGGCGATCATACCAAGCCTTCTGGCGATCTTTCTCCACACGCTGATGAAATCCTGCGATAAAGTGATCTTCCTCAAGTTGTACCAATTGTGTCATGCGCTCATCCATCACAGCATCATCATTTATACCTGTTGCTGCGGTGATACGTAGACTGGGCACAATGTATTCCATGGGCATAACCGCCTCCTGGCCATATACCAGCTTGAATGGTGTCTGTCCCGTCAGCCTCTTGTAGGTAGTGCGATACGCCCACAGAACTGCTGGGATCTTCAAATCCCAATCATCACGATTTGCATTACATACCTTAGTGAGTGCATGCTCCAGAACTTTGTTGAATCCTTCCACTATTCCATTGGCCTGCGGATGATATGGCGTACTCTTCTTGTGTTGTATCTGGAGTTCTTCAGTCAACGCCTGCACTGTATGATTTATGAAATCGCTCCCTTGATCACTCATCAATATCTTTGGACATCCAAACCAAGTAACAATGTGATCGAACATGAACTGTGCTACGGTTGTAGTAGTACAATCTACGATAGGTGCGGTCTCTGCCCACCTCGTCAAGTACTCTGTTGCGATAATGATATAGCGTGCTCCGGTGCACTTCCTAGGTGGGTTGATGGGACCCACAGAATCCACAACCCATTTGTCAAATGGATGCAATGTCATCTGTGGTACCAGCGGCATCTCATCCCTCCTTGATGGTTTTCCTGTACGTTGACAAACATCACAATCCTGGGCATAATCTATTGCATCATTGTGCAAGGTAAGCCACCAAAGTCCTGCACGAAGCACCTTCCTTGCGGTTACGCAACCACCATAGTGCCCTCCGATGACACCACCATGTGCCTCCTTCATTATCTGTCCTTGTTCACATGGGAGGACACATCACCGCAAAATCTCATCTGGTCCTAGTTTGTATAGTTTCCCCGCAATTAACTGGAAATCCGTAGCCTTGACCACTAGTTACTTCTTCTGAGCTGTAGTGAAATCTTCTTCCGCAACTCCTGTCATCAAGAACTGAATTATCTCCTCGTAATAACCATCAACCATCTCCACTCGGAAAAACTGGCCATCTAGAAACCCATCTTCAATATTTGTCTGTTCCTCACCGGTCTCAATCCGCGACAAATGGTTCGGCCCAGCGTTCAAGCGGCCTGGCTTCACGATGACTTCAAAATCAAACTCCTGAAAAAGAAGTAAACATTGCATATCTTCCCCCCCAACCCAGGCTTATTCACCAGATATTCCAACGCAGAATGATCTGTGAACATTTTAAAATGGCCACCCAAGAGGTAATGTAGAAACTTCTGCAATGCATACACCATCGTCAGGCCTTCCCTCTCGGTAGTGGTGTAATTCCTTTCCATGGATGACAACTTCCGACTTGCGAAAGCAATAGGGTGATCGATATCCCCCTCTCCTGGCTGTGCTAGCACCACACCTAGTGCAATCGACGATGCATCGACATGGACATGGAATTCCTTATTCTAGTCCGGAAATACCAATATCGGTGCCGACACCATCTTAGCCTTCAACATCTCGAAGCTATCTTAACATTCGGGACTCCATTGGAAAATTGCATCTTACTTTAGCAACTTCTCCATAGGGGCGGTAATCGTTGCATAACCCCTGATGAACTTGCGATAATACCCCGTATACCCCAAGGTCACCCAAAGCTGCTTCACAGAGGTTGGTGGCGACAAACTCGGAATCAACGCGATCTTTGGTGGATCCACCAACAGACCCTCTTTGCAAACAATGTGGCCCAACAATATCCCAAATGGTGCACAAAAGATACACTTTTTCAGGTTCAGCGATATCTGATGTTGTCGACATCGCTATAACATCAGTTGCAGGTTCGCCAAATGATCTCTAACCAGACCGTACACTATCCAACATCCATGTAGACCTACAACAACTTCTGAATGAAATCCCGAAAGACAGCCACAACCACTCGGGAGAAGATTGCAGGCGCATTCTTAAGGCTAAACGACATCACAGTGTACTAAAAGCATCCCCATTCAGTTACAAATGTAGTTTTATGGCGATCCTCTTTTGCAATCTTGATCTAGTGGTAGCCCGAAAATCCATCCGTAAAAGAGTACATCTCTTGACCACCCACACCTTCAAGCACTTCATCTGTAAAAGGCGTCGGAAATGGATCGTGTAGGCATGCATCATTTAGTTTCCTCAAGTTGACACATATGCACACCTCCCCTGTCTTCTTGTCCTGGACTACCATAGGACTGATCCACTATGATTCTTCAATAGGTTCAATTATGCCAGCATCCAACATCCTGTCAATCTCTGCCTTGACGCGCTCCTTGTGTTGCGGATTCAAGTGGTAGGGCCATTGTCTGACCGGATTCGAATCTGGTTTCAATGGGATCTTCATCTCCCTTAAGTCACCTAAGATTTCCTTCATTTCTGAAAACTTTGTAGGAAATAAGTCCTGAAAATCATGCAACAACTCTGTAATTTTTGCCATCAGATCCTCATCCCAATAATCCCCAACATTTACAAATTTTGGGTTCGCCTCCGACCCAATGTTCACCTTCCAGAGCTTCAGCGACTGATTGACCGCATCTGCGAATACATTAGGTGCTGTGATACCCCAACTACCTTCTGTCTCTAGGATATTAACATTCTGTGGATCATCATCATCTGTCGGCCCACCAGTGACATTGTAACACTCCATCAAGGACCGCATTGGACACTGCGCATGAGGATACACCAGGTAAGTGACTGGGACAACCTTCAAAACTATGTCGCGGATGATCTGTAGAGCATTGTTGACGTCTGGATTGTCGTCCGCAAAGCTAAAAGTCTGAGTAAAGTGCATCGTCAATTCCATCCAGGTAGTAATCTCCCTACGCAACTCGGTCGGGTGTACCAGGATCATGGCATGTCCTCCAAGGTGTGAATGAAGGCATGGACCCATTCATCCTCTGGTCGCAATGCCCATAAAGTCTAACATTCCATTAGATGACCACCAAGACTATTCCTTCCATCATACTTGCTAGTGTGATATACCTCAGTGTCGCCGAAGCGAACAGACATCAACCTCCAACACTGTGACCATCCAGTGATATACGGTTTATGGGCCGCCCACCAACATGCTGGAACAGCCTTCAATGCTTCGTCTAACGCCAACAGTCGCTGAGGTTCCGACACCCTTTCTTCAAAAATCTCCAGAAAATCAGACAACCCTAGGAGTCCTTCATAGATTGGTAACTCGACCACCTCAGTCGCAACACGGTACAGCGACTGTTGGACCAACCCACATTTTTTAAGCGATACCTCGTGCATGCGGTTCTGCCAATTCTCTAAAGCATCTTTAGAATCTGAAGTTGTAGAGCTGGAGCTATGCCAACCAAGTTCACCTTCCTCCGTGGGGTGAACATAGTCCTCTGAAATGTTGTAGGCATGATCCCAACCGCGGACTACTTCATCCTTCACTGGCTCGAGGTAGTGTTGTCCTTTTGTCGGATCCAACGACGTGATGACAAGAAAATGCTGGTTCTCGAAGGTCATCATACGTCTCTTAAAGTCAATAACTGCGCCAACGTCATTGTCCCACTCATTTCCCAGCAACGCGAGATAAGACTTCCCACCTTCGACGACCTTAATAACGTCGAAGTCAGCAAGTGTTGTCATGCCTTCGATATCCATAGCATGTTAAATTTTAGGCATTAATTCACAATACTCTTGGATCTTTACTGAGAGAATAACATATACAGTATATCAATGCATAACAATCACAATAAGCATGACAAGCATCACAAGAATCAAAATCATGAGAGACAAGAGACACAGAGTTTCCATGGGGAAAACCCTAAGGTGAAAAACCCCACAACTTCCTCAGAGATAGAGAGAGCAATGGCTCAACCAAAGTACAACCAAAATACACTTGAGATAGTCTCCTAGAGCAGATGATTCTCCTCCTCACAAGTGTGCCACTTTCTGAGTGAGAGAAGTGTGTCTTTCCGAACGATCCAAATAGAGATCTCCCGATCTTTATTTATACTTAACCTGTTTTCCCAGTTACACTATGGGGCCGACTTGTCTATCTAGATACATCCACAATATAATATATATTTCAGGGCCGACCCCACAAATGGTGGTCTAATAACCCATCGGCAAGTACACACACTTGCGACACTTGTCAATCCACATGACGACACTTCCTTATAGAGGAATAACACATCTCTTATAAGGGTACAATAAATATATATGAAATACATAGATGAAATACATTCCGAAGTTACATATACATCAACACTCCCTCTTAACTAGGAAGGTATTTCTCGACACAGTTCTGCTAGACAAGTCTTCTTCTCGGAATCATCGTCATCGATGCATCGTCACTGCTGCTGCTATCTCAACCAATCTCTGACTCTAATCGTCATAGGAAGTTCTACATAGCCAGTCCTTTTTCATACTGGATGTAGGCCCACCACCTACAGGTCTTCATCATTTGTGCGAACGGTCTGATAGAGGTGGTTTCTCAGGAATAATTTTATGTGCGGATGCAATACCGGAAAGAGTATCCCAGGAACATTTATGTGCCTAAGCACGACCGACAAGATCTCCCAGGACTGATTACATGCATCTCCTCCACAATACCTTTAACGAGCATCCCAGGAACATTTATGTGCCACAGCACGACCGGCAAGATCTCTAAAGAGCATCCCAGGACTTATTACGAGCATACAGCTCAACCTCTCGGATCTCCAGAACTGATTACATGTGGATAGACAAAAACTTTAAAGAGCATCCCAGGAACATTTATGTGACACATCACGACTGCCAAGATCTCTAAAGAGCATCCCAGGACTAATTACGAGCACACAGCTCAACCTCTCGGATCTCCAGGACTGATTACATGTCTTCGTGGTAATACCTCATCCCAGGACTGATTACGAGCACACAGCTCAACCTATCGAATATCTGAGGAATGATTACATACTACATAGCAATACCAGAAAGAGTACCCCAGGAACATTTATGTGCCGCAGCACGACCGGCAAGATCTCCCAGGACTGATTACATGCTATTTGCACAACCTGCCACATATCATCTCTGACCTCCAAGTATCAACCTGATACTCATGATCAACGGATCATCATCGCATGAGGCATCATCCTGATGCCCATGATCATACTGATCATCATCACTTGTACCATCTTGGTACATATCATCTAGAGCAACATCCTGAAGCTCATCATCATGATCAACCTGATCATACAATGCATCCACCTGATGCATACCAAGTATCTACCTGATACATATCATCATACATGATCCATCTGATCATACAGTGTATCCACCTGATACAAATATAAATACATGATACATATCCACATACATGATCTTCCTGATCATACAATGTATCCACCTGATACATATACAGATACATGGTCCAAGCATCCAACATGATGCATATACAAATACATACAAATGATCCAACCTACCATATCCAGCATCCAACATGATGCGTACATACATATAAATGATCCAACTAATCATATCCAGCATCAACACGATGCGTACATACATACAAATATAAATGATCCAACTGATCATATCCAGCATCAACATGATGCATATACAGAGCAGTAATTGGAGCATCGTCCTGATGCTCATCATCCAGCACTTACATCCACATCCATGTGAAGGATCCTCCTTCCAACATGCTTGGAATGGCTTCAGAAAATGTGTCCATCACTTCTTCCTCGAAGTGTCGTCGATCTGAAGAACACCAAGCCTCTCCCTGAAGTACTCGAACTTTACACTGGCTAGTGGCTTCATCAGCACATCTGCAATCTGCTCATCCGTTGCAACATACAAGAGCTTCACAGCTCCTCTCTGCACCATATCCCCGATATAGTGATATTTGATCTCTATGTGTTTCGACCTGTCATGAAACACTGGGTTCTCAGACAGCTTCACACAACTCTGGTTATCACAAAAGATACCAGTAGCATCCAGTGGGAGATCAAATAACTCAGACAGTAGCTTCCGTAGCCATACTGCCTCACAACTAGCTGAATAGGCTGCAACATACTCTTCCTCAGCTATACTCAGTGCTACACAGGACTGCTTCCTGCTAAACCAAGAGATCACACCTGATCCCATACTGAAGCAGCACCCAGATGTGCTCTTCCTATCTGCATCACTGCCAGCCCAATCTGAATCAACATAACCCTGCAGGTTAAACTTTTGATTTGCTTCATACTTGAGCCCATAATCCACTGTACCCTTCAGGTACCTGATGACATGCTTTACAGCAACCAGGTGAACACTCCTCGGATCTGTCAGGAACTGGCTCAATGTGTTCACTGCAAAGCAAATATCTGGTCTCGTGTTCGTCAGGTACATCAAGGACCCAATCATATGATGATACATAGAGACATCAACCGGCTCAGATGAAGCATCACATAAAAGCTTTAGATTCGATGCCATGGGTGTGGCCATGGCCTTGCAATCCATCATCCCAAATATCTTCAGGATATCTACTGTGTACTTCCCTTGACCAAGGAAGATCCCACCTGAATTCTGCCACACCTCCATACCTAGGAAATAATGCATCATTCCCAAATATTTCATATCGAACTTAGCAGCAAGCTTCCTCTTAGTATCTGCAATCAATCGGTCATCTCCTGTTACAAATAAGTCATCCACATATAGAAGTAGAATCACAGGATTTCCTTCCTCAACCTTGTAGTAAAGATTGGAATGCGCTTTACTCTTGGTAAAGCCCTAACTAGATAGGAAACTGTCCATCCTACCATACCAAGTTTTGGGGGCTTGGTTCAAGCCATACAAGGCTTTCTTCAATATGCACACATATGACTCCCTATCATGTATTTCAAAGCCGAGTGGCTTCTCCACATATACTTCCTATTCAACTACACCATTCAAGAAAGCAGTCTTGACATCTATCTGGTGTATTTTCCATTTCATTGTTGCAGCCAGGGAAAGTACTATTCTGATGGAAGTATACCTGGCTACAGGTGCAAAAGTTTCTTCATAATCTATTCCCTCTTTCTGAGAGAAGCCACGAGCTACGAATCTTGCTTTGTATTTCTCTACACTGCCATCTGCAGCATGCTTGATTTTCTAGATCCATTTGGAAGTCACAACAGACTTCTCTTTAGGTCTTGGGACAACATCCCAAACATCATTTTTCATTATTGATTGGTATTCCTCAACCATAGCATCCTTCCATTCTTTCTTTTCCGCTGCTTCTTCATAACTGGAAGGTTCTTTGTTCATAATGTCACAGAGTAAAGCAACATAGCTGGTATGTGATCTGGTTCTTTTCTTTGCTCTGTGTTCTTCTTCCGGAATGCCAAATCTTTTTGCATCTTGAATGAGCTCTTTAGCCCATGCAGGTTTCCTCTTGTGAGAGTTATCCTCACGGGGTGGATCTACAGGTTCTTGCGGATCTTCAAACTCACGAACAACTTCTAGAATTGCTTCAGTCATGGTAGTGTCTTGAAATCTAGTTTCCTTAGGTTCTTCATAAACTTCGATAGGTGCCTTCCTTGATTTGATGAATGCTGAGTTTTCATCAAATGTTACATCCCTCCTGACATCAATCTTCTTGAACCCTGGAAAGTATATTCTGTAAGCCTTCGAGCTTTCACTGTAACCCACAAAGATACCCTTCTTTCCTGAAGGATCTAGTTTGGTCCTCTTTTCCTTTGGGACATGAGCGTATACTGGAAAACCAAATATTCTGAGATGGCTGACTTCAGGTTTCTTACCAGAAAAGACCTCTTCTGGTGTCTTGTTGTCCAATATCTTGTGGGGTGTTCTATTCTGCACATATACAACTGTTCTAGCTGCTTCTGCCCATAGATGCATAGGTAGATCCTGGTCATGCAACATTTCCCTTGCTGCTTCCATGATTGTTCTGTTCTTCCTTTCTGCAACTCCATTCTGTTGAGGATTATAAGGAGCAGTCAACTCCCTCTTAATCCCTGAATCACTGCAAAGCTTCTTGAGGTCACCTGAGGTGAATTCTCCACCATTATCGGATCTGAATGTTTTTATCTTTTTGTCAGTTTGATTCTCCATCAAGGTTTTGAATTCCTTGAACTTATAAAACATCGCATATTTGTTTTTCAAGAAGTATACCCAAGTTTTCCTGGAGAATTCATCAATAAATGAGACATAGTAAACATACCCACTTAGAGAACTGGATGACATAGGACCACATACATCTGAGTGGATGATTTCTAGGATATCTTTTGCCTTGATTTCATTGCTTGGGAAATCCTTCTTAATATTCTTACCTTTTGCACATCCTTTGAAAACACCTTCATGTTTGGTCTTGATTTCAGGAAGACCCTCTACAGCCTTGCTTGCAATTGGAAGTGCCCTATAGTGCATATGAGCAAGTCTTATATGCCAAAGTTCACTTGGCTCCATGGATTCATGCACCATCGCATGTTCGGGTTGTCCTTTTAATTTATACAAACCTCCCTCTTGCTCTCCAATCACAACTGCATCATCTATGGTCTTTCCCTTTGGCCACATTAGGACTTGGCCATCCACAAATGCAACCCTCATACCTTTTGCATCCAATGCAGAGATGGAGAGTAAGTTCTTCTTGAGCCTAGGTACATAAAGGACTTCTTTCATCTTCAAAGATTTTCCAGAATCTAGGTTGTAGGAGGCTTCACCACTTCCTTTGATGGGATATTGATAATCATCCCCAAGTTTCACTTTATGGGGTGATTCATGTTCAGACAAATTTACAAAGGATTCTTTAAACCCAGTCATGTGTTTGGAACCCCCACTGTCAATTAACCAATCATTACAACCATGGGAGATAGTACCTGTGAGAGCAGAGATTAGAACATACTCTTCTTCACTTGATGAGTCATCATTACTATCATCACTTTCTGCCCTAGCCTTCTTCTTTGGAGGTTCATCATCTTCGGCAGCATGAGCATGGTACCTTCTTTTGCTACCCTTCTTCTTCTTGCTGGAGTTGTTGTTGTTGTGGTTGTCCCTTTTTTTCTTGGGACATTCTGAAGCAAAGTGACCCTTCTCATTACAAGTGAAACACCTTAGATCTTTCTTGTCTTTGTGAAAATGACGAGAATATTTCTTCTTGTGATGGGATGGCTCCCTCTTGAACTTGCCCTTATTAGTGTGAGCTATGAGAGCTTGATCTTCATTTCCCATCTTCTCTTCTCTTGCCACAAGCCTTGTTTCTTCTTGAGAACATTCCTCCCATAATCTGCTGAAGGAGATTAACTTCTTTCTGGCATAGATCCCCTGGATAAAAGAGTCCCATGACCTAGGTAGGCCATTCAAAGTAGTCATAACAATTTCACCATTCTCCACCATTTCATCTACAGCTTCAAGTTTTTCCTTGATCTAAGAGACCTTGGAGAAATAGGATTGAATGGTTTCTCCATTCGACATCTTGACCCCTTTCAATTGATTCCGCAGGGTCATCTTCCGATTTATGTTATTTCCTTCAAATAGCTTGGTCAAAGAGTCAAACATAGCCTTGGGTGTCTTTAGAGAAGACACATGGGGTATGAGATGGTATTTGATAGAATCAGCAATGATTCTCTTTGCCTTGACCAAGTTCTTCTTATGCAATACCTTAGCCTCTTCATCCTCTCGGATAGGGATGTCTTCTTTTATATATGTGTCCAACTCATTCTCTTCCAGGATTAACCCAATCCTATACTTCCAAGATCGGAAGTTATCAGCCCCTTCAAGCTTATCCTCAAGCTTGGTGTGGTGAGACATCTTAAAGAGTACTTCAAATGGAAATAGAAAAGATATAGGTCTTGCCACTTGAAATGCTGAAAACTGGATCTGGTCCCGGATTAGGGTTTGTCGGAAAGACCCTAAAAATTCAAAATGTGAATTTCAACTTTCTGAAAGGATAGAAAGATGCGCCTTGATGAGCTGATCAGCTTGGTGTATTCAGAATTTGAGATCATCAAAGATTTACCCTTCAGATTTGCCTTTTTGTCCTCCCGGGTTCACTAGGGAGAGCCCTGAATTAGGGTTTGAGTTTCCCGGAGATCTACCCAGCCAAAAATCTCGATCCAAAGCTCTAAACTGCGATTTTTGCAAGGAGCTTCCAGCTATGTCTTCAGATGTCAGAAATTCCTATTTTTGTGGAAACCCTAATTTGTAGGGCCAAATCTGAAAATGCTCAGAATTGAATTCTGATTGGATAGATAGATTCTCCTTGATGAGTAGAGTCAATCTACTATACTTTGTTTCCAAAAACTGTGGAGAGAAACCCAATAAACAAGAAACTCAAGTTTCTGTCACTGCAAAATGTCTTCTTCTCAGGTTAGCTTTGATACCATGTTAAATTTTGAGCATTAATTCACAATACTCTTGGATCTTTACTGAGAGAATAACATATAAAGTATATCAATGCATAACAATCACAATAAGCATGACAAGCATCACAAGAATCAAAATCATGAGAGACAAGAGACATAGAGTTTCCGTGGGGAAAACCCTAAGGTGAAAAACCCCACAACTTCCTCAGAGATAGAGAGAGCAATGGCTCAACCAAAGTACAACCAAAATACACTTAAGATAGTCTCCTAGAGCAGATGATCCTCCTCCTCACTAGTGCGCTACTTTCTGAGTAAGAGAAGTGTGTCTTTCTGAACGATCCAAATAGAGATCTCCTGATCTCTATTTATACTTAACCTGTTTTCCCAGTTACACTATGGGGTTGACTTGTCTATCTAGATACATCCACAATATAATATATATTTCAGGGCTGACCCCACACATGGTGGTCTAGTAACCCATCGGCAAGTACACACACTTGCGACACTTGTTAATCCACATGACGACACTTCCTTATAGAGGAATAACACATCTCTTATAAGGGTACAATAAATATATATGAAATACATAGATGAAATACATTCTGAAGTTACATATACATCAACATAGCAAGGCGTGGAACACGCCCAATTGGTGTTACCGTGGCTTGATTAGCCAATCGCAAATGCACTGGGGACCAGCTCAACTACGGGCTCCCCATCTTTTGCCATGCTTGTTTGGTCAAAATGTTAACATCGGATCCGAGATCCAAAATAACTGAGTCAGCTTCATAGTCCCCGATTTGAATGTTCATATGCATTTATCTTCCAGTCTTTTTCTTCTGCAATGAATTTACTGTCGATTCCCTCCGTCCTTGAGTTGGTCTCTGCAACCAATTCTCAATTTCGGCCAATGCCTCAGGGTATCTAGCTAGCAGTAGGCAGCTTTCCAGGAAGTGTTGCAAGGTACCACGCTGACTTGATGGGCCTGCATCCAAGGTCAAGTAAAAAACCGGGGGCATATCGCAAACAATTGACTTACTGCGATCTTTTGCCATCGCATTATGTGCTTGAAAAACTGCATTGCATTCATCATCAATGTCGAACTACGCTTTCTTCAGCTTAGCCGACCATATCAGAGGTTTTGAACTATCTGATCCTATCGCCACACCTCCTCGAGTGATAATGGCGACATCAACATCCTGCACCCTTGGTTCCGCAACAATCGTTGCGACAGTTGGGCCTTGATTCTAGTTTGGTGGCTAGTTCACAGGCTGATTCACATTCTGAGGTGGTGGTCACGGTTTTCTAGTTTTGCGGTTGATTTTGATTCGACACTTGGTTCTGATTCTGGTTCGGGATCTACGGTATATTTCCGGCCTTCCATTATGCGATCAGATGTGGACAATTGGAAACAATGTGATCAACAAAGCAATATGAACACTGTGGCGGCAGTAATGGAAATTCCCTCTTTTAATTCCCCAATGTTCCAAAGTTAAAACATTGAACCAGGCCACAACTTTGTCCTCCTCCGCGACCTCTGAAACCCCCACCACGCTCTCCCTGGAGTCCGCCATGGAAACCCCCCTTTTGGTTGAACTGTTGTTGCCCTCCCTGAGCATACTATGGTTGTTGAACATACTGCGTTTGTTGAGTGAACTGGGGTTGTTGAACAAACTGCGGTTCCTGAGAAAACTGCAGCTATGACTAAGGTGCAAACTGCATTTGTGGTTGCGGTGGCGGCTAGGCCATCGCCAGTTGTGGGGCAACATCCTTAACATAATAAGCATCATGCGTTCTCTCCTGAAACAAGCCATATGCATGACTGTCCTTATCATCATGTCCCACCGATTTACAAAAAGTGCAATACAAATTCATCGGCTGTGTTACCATTTTTTGCATGTACTGACATTCCTCAATCCTGTGTCCATATACTCGACAGATACGACACCATGGCATACCCGCGACACTTAATGGGTTCGGTGCACCTGATACCAAATAGTTGCGAAAGTCTGGGCAACTATCTTTAGTATGCCCTTCCAGCCAATAGCGTGTACACCAAGCCTCCACACGGTGCTCCTTATCCTTCTTCATGTCCTGCAACTGTATTGTGAGGTTGGCCAATTGCGTTTGAATCTGCGACATACTAGCTGTGTTCTCACCAATCGGTGAAGCTTCTAACCGCATCGCGATTTCCAGGGCTTCACTCGGGGTTGTAATGTTCTGTTGCATCAATGACAACCAAATGTGAGGTAGCAGCGCAACAATAAACCACTCTTTGTGCTGGACCTCACTCATGTCGAAGCTAACCCGTGCCATCAGCGCTTTGAACCACTGATCGAAGTCCCACACTGTTTCATTGGGATACTGCTTAATTTCTTTCAATTCTGTAATGTACTGTTCCTCTGATTTAGGCTTTCTGAATTCTGCAATCAATCCTTTTCTGATCTCCTCTAGTGTCTTTTCTGGGGTGCCAGTGGGAACTTGGGTAAACCTGATAAACCAGTCTAATGTGTGACCTCAGAGAGTTGTCGCCAATTGTCCTCTCTTAACATTATCATCAATAATCTGCTTGACAGTCCATACGGATTCACATAGAAACCAATACTGTTCTGAGTTGTCTGTTCCACTTCCTTGGAACAATGAAGTCTTTACATCTTCACCTGACATCCTGGACTTCCTTCCTGTGGTTGTTGATCCACTAGTAAGCAATTGTTTTTGACACAAAGAGCACGGTGGTGTCGACGCAGTATTTCTTACTAGTTGTGCGATAGTGAGTGGAGGTGTGGGAACGCTGCTGCTGGGGTGTGGTCCCGCTTCTATCCTGGGCGTAGCCTGGTTGTCTCTGTCCGCACTGTGAGGTCGCTTCGTCCCATGTGGTCTTCCTTCACGTCCTTGCGCTTCGATCGCAACAGGACCTTCTCCTGTCCTCTGCCTCTTCTCTT
Source organism: Larix kaempferi (assembly GCA_027924585.1). Classification (NCBI taxonomy): domain Eukaryota; kingdom Viridiplantae; phylum Streptophyta; class Pinopsida; order Pinales; family Pinaceae; genus Larix; species Larix kaempferi. Next base: position 8,352,768 of record BSBM01000272.1, on the reverse strand, counting down.
ATTGAAACCTTGCTCCTCCCCTCGTAAGACCACTCTCTTCCTCGGCTTCTTCCATTGTCTCGTCACAACTTCCACCCATCTACCCCATATCACTCCATTCGCTGCACCCCTTTCTGTTGTGATCCCCACAGCCCCTTCCCACTAGGGTGTCTATAGATCAAGGTGCATCTTCAATATGCCCTTCTCGCAGACGAGCATCTTGATTGATAACTGCAGCAACAACACAAATCTACCCCGTGGTCCAGCAAAGAAGTATCTTTTGGCTTCACTAAAGGATTTCATTGTATCAACCGCGAACTCAGTGATATAGCCTTCTAACACGTTGTCGAGCCAAACTTCGACAGCCCGCGATACCTTATTGTCAACTTCTTGGAGTTCTTGGATTAGCTCTGGAGTCCAAGACGTCGGGTCACCTCCTTGAAAATTCTTCTTCTGATAGGTCAATTTTTCCAACCACTCGAACAACAAGATCGGAAATTCGCAGAAGAAGTATTCGTGTATACCGTCGTGAATGTACCTTCCTAACCACTGTTCTACCGTCCACCGAGGGTTCTAGTTTTCTTTTTCAGCGAACTCATGCAACTTCTGGTCGAACCAATCCTGAACTTCCGGTTTTGTCAGATGCCACATATACTACCGCCACTTCACATAGGTCCTGGAAACGGAACCATTTGTTGACACAAACCCAGTTGACAGGGGTTCCCAGCACTGTCGACACCAAAACTGCCACGATCTCCCTGAGCACCGGCCCAGATGGGTTTTACCCAATCCAGCAACACATGCAGAGCAGATGAGGTCTCACCCGAGGCACACAAGGGAGTGTTGACGAAACCAAGTTTCCACCGAAAGCAGGAAGATATGGCTCATCAGGCATTCAACTCATTGCAACATGCAAAACCAGATCTAGACATTCCAACTTAAACATTTGAACCTTAATCACTCAACAGATTGCATCATTTGGCAGAACCATTAGAAGATATAGCATTAAAACATTAATTGCAATAAGAAAACATTGCATCATTCATATACCCATATTGCAACATGCATTATCACATAGACAAGACACAAGAGTTCCAAAAATCAGTTCTGTCATATCATATTAACTCCACAAAAGGCAGATCTCACCAATATTTCTTGATCGCGAATACACGTACACTTTCACCCACGATACATAACCATAGCAAGATCTCTCTTTTCCATCTTTTTCAATACTTACAACTTATGGCTACTTATAGGCTTCCGCCTTACATTACTTGTCCACATTATAACCACTTTCTAATCGACATTTATACAGAATTGACTCGAAATCCGCACAATGCAGTCTAAATGACCCAAAATACATCTAACCCGGTCCAAATGACCCCAAAATACATCTGTCATGGTCCAATGACCTAGAAACCCGCATACTATGGTCTAACTGCCTCAAAAGTACCTAAAATACTTGTTGCGGGTGCTCGTCCTTCCACCTTCCGCAGTACCTTCTTCCTGTCACAGCTTCCGCGATGCTGCGATACTCCATCCCCCAAACCACCTGCCAACAATAAGCCTTTAACAAATCCACCTTTACAATCATAGAAGGGGAGTGCTTCACCTTAAATGATGCAATACCTCTTGTGTTGTTCCTATAGCATCATGACTTTGTCTTCCAAATAGAAAGACAAATTGTTCCTGAGAAACAAAAGTAGAAAGTATACCCTTGATCCTAGAGGCTATGATCTTAGCAATCAATTTGAATAAACAATTATGTAGGGATATAGGTCTAAAATCCTTTAATGTGATTGCTTTGTCATATTTAGGAATAAGAGTGTTGAATGACGTAGCATTAAAGGCTGCTGGAATTCTACCATTCATCCTAGACTCCTAAATGACCCTGAGAAGATCATCTTAAAACAACTCCATGAAAGATGAAAAAACCTCAATAGGCCAATTACCATCTGGGATTGGGATAGTTGGTGTCTTTAATTCGTCAAGACTGACTGGTTCCATAAGAGAATTATTTTGTTCATCATTGACAAAAGAATGATAAAAAGTAGTAATTCTTAACATTTGAGCAACATAGGCTCTACCATCTTCCTGAAACAAAGTACTAAAGTGATTTGACTCCCAATTCTGCTAGATTCCTATGATCGGAAACTGCCTCACCAATCTAATTCTCCAACTGACAAATGGAATTAATATTTTTCCTATGATTCACATAATTATGAAAAAAATTGTATTATCATCACCATTTTTTAGCCAAATGGATCCGCTTTTGAGTCTCCAAAGGGCCTCATTCTCCATCAAAATTTACTTTTTTTGAGATTCCAAATAAAAAATATGCCTCTTCTGCTCTAGGGTCTTGAAACCTTCCATATTTGATGAGTAAAAAGATTACATTTCTAATTCAATAAAACTCAGATCATTCTACAAGACCTTCCTTTTATCCACTACCTAATTAGTACATTATACTTTGATTCTCTTGAGGTTATGTAAAAATTGAATAGTTGCAAAATCCCTTCCATTTCTATTGAATGGGATCCATATATTTTAACCATCTGAATAAAACCCTCATCCTCAAGCCAATTGGAGCATAATTTGAAAGGACTGTGGGGTTTTTAGGTACCCATAGAAACCTCCATAATTATAGGGAAATGATTATAGAGTCACCCCCCAAGACCACCCATCACTTGATGATGGAAGCCCCTTTGAAGAAGGCATTCATTCACCAGGAACCTGTCAAGTATTTTGGCAATAATTTCCATTGTTTTTCTCATATTCCTCCAAGTAGGTCTGATTCTTGAAGGAAGGATGTCAAAATAGGAAATTTCATCCAAATTCCTAATAAAAAAATATGAGAGAGGGTCCTCCTGATGATTACTTCCTCACATTTCAGCTTCCTCTAGAGTGAAAATCAAATCCCCCCCAAGATAACTCTATTTTAAAGAAGAAAACCAAGATGAAAGAAATTCTCCCAATGAAAAACCTTATTCTGGTAGGGACCATAAATGTTAATGAAAGTGAAGGATTTCCCAAATTCCCGAGAGAAGAGATATGATCCAAACCTGTAGGCACTTCCCATATACTAGTACAGAGGAATGCCTTCACATCACAACCAACAATAATCCCACTAGACCTACCATGAGAATCCAAATAGATGAAATCTCATCCTAGAAGAAGAGATCTTAATATCACCTCAATATCCATACAATTATGCTACATATGATAACTATTTTAACTTGGATATGGATATATATGACATTTAAAAAAAAATTAAGTAAATATTCAACACAGAAAGGCATTCATTCCATAAAACAAATCACTTGTTAGTTGTAGTTATAAAGGTCAACCTATCTAAGGCCTATGACAAGGTATCATTGATGTATCTTCACCTAATACTTATCCATTTAGGATTCTTCCTCTTGATTATGCAATGGATTATTGGGTGCATCTTGTCAAAAAATTATGTGGTTCTTATTAATGGTTCAACAACAACAAAATTTAAAGACTTCAGGGGACTTTGACAATACCCCTTGTCTCCTTACCTATTTTTGTTGGTAGAGGAAGGTCTGAGTAGAGTGTTGATTAATGTAAATAAAGGATCATTATTTTTCATATTTAATGTGGGTAGGGGATTATCCTTAACTCATATCTTGTTTGTCGATGATGTTTTTTGCTTCTGCTTGATCATAGGTAGAGATGTAGCCACTCTAAAATATTTACTATACTTGTTCAAGAAGACCACATGAATGGTTGAAAGTCAACTTTGTACTATTCGAATGTTGGTGAGAGATGAGTGGATGCCTTCAGACAAGGGCTCCCATTTCCCCATCACATATTAGATGGGGGATTTCTATATTTGGGATATCACCTTAAACCAAATGGTTATGTCAAGGTAGATTGGAAATGGATTGTTAAAAAGGTTGAGTGGATGATTGGTTTTTTGGGCCACAAATGTTCATCTCAAGGGCGGGTGCTTGATATTGACAAAGTCTATTTCATAAGCAATACCATTTTATTGGCATACATTAGCAGTGATTCATAAAGGCATTTTGGAAAATATTAGGTGATTCAAATTTCTTATGGCAGGGAAGATCGAAAAGCAAAGGGACCCATTAGGTAAGTGGGAAGAAGTTTGCTATGCCAAAATCAATGGGAGGATGGGGCTTAAAAGATATTTTCACTTTAGGCTGCATTGAGTGAAAATCATTTATGGACATTCATAACAAAAGAATGCTAATGGAAATATATTCCTCTCCAAAAATACATTACACCTAATATTGTTATTGATTGGATTAGGAGGGAACCCAAATGTATCCAAACTGCTTATAATAATTGGAAAGCATTGTCTTTAGATTACCCCCTTGTGGATAACTATTTAGCATGGATAGTGGGTGATAGGTCCTCCATCAAACTGGATAGAGATACCATTATGTGGTGCGGTCTCAATGTTATTTTATTAGACTATCTTGTGCTTCTCCTTCAGGAATACATTTTTTATTTTCTTATAATCAGATTGCAAATCCTGAAGACACAAGTCCTTTTACACAAGGATGGATTTCGGTAGCATAGGTTGGTCTAGCAGAAAATTAAGCATATATTTCACAATCCTTTGTTAGTGAACTCATTAAGGCTCGTATTAGATTGGCCCTGAATTTGGATTCACTCATATGGAATTATTATGAGGTTGGGGGTTAGTATATAACATAATTGCGTTATAAGACATGTTTTGATGTGGAAAATGGAGGTTATACGACATATTTTGATGTGGAAAATGGAGGTTATACGACATATTTTGATGTGGAAATGGTGGTAATAAGTTGTATTGGAGAATATTATGGAACACCTCAACCCCCACAAAAACCAACTAATGATGTTGCTCGCACTCAATGGGAAATCCTTCACATGGAATCATATCGTCAAAAGAGGAAAGGAAGGTCTCGATATATGTTTATTATGCAGATCTTCTGAGGAAAATAATGAGCACATATTTATTTTATGTTCCTATTCGAGGTAGGTTTGGGTTTAGTTGTAAAGGTTGGTGGGACAATCTACCATATGGATGGGGGCCACAATGACACTTTGTATATATAAGTGGTATATTGTTAAAACATTAAAACACTAGAGGACACTTCCTTTCATTGCTATATGGGGAATTTAGATTGCTTGTAATCACAAAGTCTTTGAAAATATGTATTTTCCATCTTTCAAAACTGCATTACAAATTGGATTTATATTGTATAATTTTATATCAACAGACCTTCCAAATATCCCTTAAGGAAAAAAAGATATATGTTTAGACAAGGAAAGGTCGTGGGCCTATTTTGATGGCACTTGTTGGTTGAGAGATGTGATGGTAGGAATGGGGTTATTTCTATATTTTTCGACATCACACAACTTTTGTTTCAAAACCAATATGGCTCGAGGGGTGGAAAATCAAGGTTAGTTCAATTCTTTATATTATTTACTCCACTTTTCCCTTTGACTCCATATCGCGACATTACAAGTGAAGGGTGACTCACTTCTAACCATCAATTGGATGGATTATGCAGTTCTCATGGTTACACTAGTACATATGGGGTCAATTTTTGACAATATATTATGACGATATAGAGTAACTCATTTGTATAGTCGATAATTACTACATAATTATGAATATCTTTTATTCTTTTTTTTTTCTATTCTCCCCAATGATTGTCGTAATTTCGACGAATGTTATTCATTTGTCACACTTACAATGTATGAGAGTCATAAGTTCGATTAATCTTATTTTGTCACTCTTACGATGAATGTTCGACTTAGTTCATCGCTCTTACGACAAATGTTCTTGTTCCATCGTTCTTATGACAAAAATCCTGAATATCATTGTAATTACAACGATAAAATATACAAAGGTTTCAAAACCTAATGAAGGTGTAACCATCGTTGAATTTTGTTTTTGTCAACGTTGACATGGTCAATGCTCATCCAAATTCCAATGGCGGTGAATTATTATACAAATATATAGTTTTTGACATTTTTGTTTTAGGAGAAACATTCCTAAAATCTCTTTTGGTCATTATTTGATGTATGAAATGATATTCTTTCTATCTATTTGTTTCATGTCCAATTGTTGATTCACATAGCTTGGTTTTTTACTTTGAAGGTTATTATAAATTTTTAATATTTCTTTGTCTCCTTCTAAATACCTACATTGGGTTCGACCTAGCCCTTAGACATTATTTTTGTTGGGGACACACATAGTTGTGTAGGAAAAAAATTTAAACATATCTACAAGATGTTTGACTTGTGGAAGTTAACATAATTTTTACCATACTAATATATTTGTATATTGTATTTGTATTAATTTAGTCGATTCTATTGTAATAGGTAATTACAATTCCATATAAAAATGTACTCCAGAAGAAAACAAAAGGATACTTGTAACCTTTCCAACCCTCAATCTGGCCAGTAGGAGGGGACATTAACTGGATCGGGGCATCAAAATTTTGCCCCATAGCCATAATTACGAATTCATAGATCTAAATGCTTGTGCAGACATGGAAATAAAACATACAATGGAAAAAAATAAAAATAAATAAATAAATAAATAAATTTATCCACACACACATAACATGCAATTTCAAGCATAATTGTCACATGCATATAAATAAAAAGCATTGCTCATCAAACACATAAGAATACTTATCTTTAAACAGAGATGATCCAAGCAATTGGCTTTGTAAGAGCGATTTTCCACCCAACCATAGGAACTCTATCCAACATACACTCTTTCTACTGAGAGGCCACCCCCAATATGGGATATGCGGCCACCAAGGCAAAAGGAAACGCCTACAGGATTCTATCTCTCATCCCACAACCCATTCTTCTCACTGTGCTTAGCCAAAAATTTCAACTAGAGCTCTTCAGGGGTATCACTAAGCCATCACATCCATGGCACTCCTTCCAACTTTCCACACAACACAAGGAAGGAATTTCCCTTGACTGATCCACAGTTCCCTCAAGAAATCCAACCCTTACAACGCTTACCAATGTGTGCAGTAAGAGTCCAACCTGTTGTATGCTAATGGAGAACCTCCTGCAACATTAATCCATGGATTTTCAAGCACCCAAAAGTAGCAGAACTCAATGGGTAAGGGTTCCTAGCTTACCCAACCTCCATGCTCACATATAGCCATCTATTTTCCTTTCCAAAAATGCAGCTTTATCTTCCAATTCGAAGTTATTGGTATAAACGCAATCTGGAATCTTCATGAATAGCAATGGAAACTCTATGTTACAGTGTAGCAGCATGCATGACATAATGAGAGAATGATATAATGATCAAAATAGTGTTGACTCCAAATGATATGAAGTAAGGGTGAAAAGACAACTGACATATCTTCTAACCATATAAGAAATAGGACTAGTAACAGGTGACATCACTGTCACAACCCCCATGCTTCAATAACTACATGAAGTGACTTTTCTCACCAACCTCACACATGCATTCAATGATTGGATTTAATAGTCAAAAGAAGGTAACTGGCTCATTTAAGACAGATGGCATATTTTGGGTGATTTATGAGGTTAACACATGGAAACATAGGATTTGTTTTCCCATAGGCCCCCTTCCTCTTCCCCTCCAGTGGAATCATAGCCTCTCTAGTGCTCTTTACACAACCATATTTGACTATTTTATTAATTTTCAACATAATATTTGCATACATTTCGAATTGGCATAGTAAGCCAAGGATATGGTCCAAATGAAAATATATACATCATAAATGCCTAGCCATTCACTAGTTGGGCATTGGGAATCCATACTAGCATATTTACATCATTTACATAATTTTGATTAAATACATTCCAAGTCAAAATTGGGGGTATTACAATCCCCTCCCCCTTGGAATAACATCGTCATCAGTGTTTGCTAAAAAAAGGGTATGCCTCTTTCATGGCATCCTCCAACTCCCACGTAGCCTCATCTAGACTGAAGTGCTTCCATTTCACCTTTACCTGTCCGATGGCTCGACTCCAGAGCAATGTTACCTTCCTGTCTAGGATGCACAGTGGATCTGTTTGGAACTCTCCCTCGGGTTCCACCTTAATCACATCCCAATCAATCACATGATTAAGATCATGTACATATTTCTTAAGCAAAGAAACATGAAAAAAATAATGAGCTCTAGTTTTAGCAGACAATGCAATCCTATATGCAATTGGTCCTATTCTTTCAAGCACTTCAAATGGCCCACGATATCTTGGTGACATCTTGGCACAACTTCTATTCTTCAAGGAACTCTTCCTTGGCCTCACTCTAAGGTAAGCATGATCCCTAACGTTGAATTCTCTATCCATTCTATTCTTATCTGCATAGCTTTTCTACCTATCTTGGGTTCCCTTTAAATTCTGCCTGATTTTTTCAAACTCTTGTTCCATTTCCTTAAGCAATTCTATCCCAATTACAATTCTATTCATTGGATTGTCCCATGTCATTGGTGTCCTTCACTTTCTGCCATCTAAAACTTCAAATGGACTTATGCCGAATGAAGCTTGTTTCCCATTGTTATATGCAAACTCTACCAAGTGTAGATAATCTTCCCACTTGGATGGTTTTTCCATCACATACATGCAAAGCATGTCCTCAAGCACCTGATTTACTCTTTCAGTTTTTCCATATGTTTGTGGATGGTAGGCAATGCTAAAATTCAATTGTGTACCCAAGTCTGCAAATATACTTTTCCAAAAAATTGAAGTAAATTTGGTATATTTGTGTGAACTGATGGCCTTAGGAAATCCATGCAATCTGAAAATTTCCTTCATGAAAATCCTTGCAATGGCATCTACTCTATAGGTGGATTTAACTAGAACAAAATGTGCTGATTTTGTCAATTTATTCACCACACATATGATAGAATCATGTTGTTTCACAGTCATTGGAAAACCTGTAATAAAATCCACGGAAATTACTTCCCATTTCCATTCCATAATTAGCAAAGGATGCAACAAACCTGTTGGGTGTTGATGCTCAACTTTCACTTGTTGGCACTTCATGCATTTAGATATATACTCAGCAATATCATTTTTCATCCCTGGCCAAAAATATTGCTTCCTAGCTATAGCAATTGCTTTATGATATCCTGGGTGAGCAGAATATGGCATTTTATGGATTTCATCCATAACAGTTCTCCTCAAGTCTTCCACATTTGGAATATAAATTCTATCTTTATAAATAAGAATTCCATCCTCTTCTAAATGATACCCTTCATACCTCTTTTCAAAATTTTGTTGCTGCAATTTCTCCTTTATTTGCACATAAAAGTCATCTTTAGCAAGTGAATTAGCAATCTAATGTCTTAAATCTGATTGGCAAGTTGTGATGGCTTCCACATGCATTTCATGTACCTTTCTGTTGAGTGCATTGACCACTGTATTCTCTTTTATTTTTATGTGTTTGATTTCAAAATCAAACTCACATAAGAATTCTAGCCATATAGCTTTCCTTGCATTTAATGTTGGTTGCTCAAACAAATATTTCATACCATAATGGTCTGCCCTCAATTCAAATTTTCTGCCCATTAAATATTGTCTCCACATTTTTAAAGCATGAAATATGGCTACAAGTTCCAGATCATGTGTGGCATAATTCTCTTCATGCTCCTTCAATTTTCTAGACTCATAACACACCACATGATTTTCTTGCATAAGAACTCCAATTCCTTATTTACATGCATCTGTACACACAACAAATTCTTTTTCTGGGTTTGCAATTTAAGAATTGGAGCACTTGTAAGAAGCTTCTTCAACAACTGGAATCTTTCCTCACATTTATGTGTCCATTCAAATTTTGTTCCCTTATCCTACAAAGAAGTGATTGGGTGTGCAACCTTAGAGAATCCTTCAATAAATCTTCTATAGTAACCAGCAAGACCCATGCAAGATCTCACATCAGTGACATTCCTTGGAGTTGGCCAATTTATAATGGCTTCAATATTTTCTGGATCCACTGTTATTCCTTCCTCTGAAATAATGTGGCCCAAATAATTAACTCTATTTTTGTAAAATACACATTTGCTCAGTTTTGCATACAACTTATGCTCCCTTAACAATTGCAAAGCCATTCTCAAATGTTCTTCATGCTCATCTTCATTCTTAGAGTAAATAAGAATATCATCTAGAAAAATAAGAATAAACTTGTCCAAATATTTTTGGAAAACGCTATTCATGAGACACATGAAGGTTGCTGGTGCATTAGTGAGACCAAATGGCACCACTACAAATTCATAGTGTCCATACCTTGTTGTAAAGGTTGTTTTGTGAATACGTTCTTCCTTGATCATTACTTGATGGTAACCAGATGTCAATTCTATTTTTGAAAATACCGTTCCTCCTCTCAGTTGATAAAAAAGATCATCAATTCGAGGCAATGGGTACTTGTTCTTCACTGTCACATTATTCATATTCCTGTAATCAATGCATAATATGAGTGTACCATCTTTATTTTTAACAAATAATATAGGTGCTCCCCATGGAGACACACTTGGCCTTATGTATTTCTTTTCCAATAATTTGTGCAATTGCGTTTTCAACTCTAATAATTCTGGTGTGCTCTTTCTGTAAGGTGTCTTAGACACTAGTGCAGCTCTTGAAACAAGATCAATTGTGAAATGAATATCCCTCTTGGGAGGTAGTCCCGACACTTCCTCGGGAAACACATCCTTGAACTCTTGTAGCACCTGATAATCCTCTAATTTTGGAATTTCATTTTCTGTTTTGTCCAATATATGGGTTGCATACAATTGAAAACCTTTCCTACAAAACTTCTTCAATTGCATGGATGAAATATGCCTAAATGAAATCTTATTTGGAATTCCTTTCACAACCCTTGGGTTTCCTTCATCATCACTGCACTCAAAATTATTGTTGTAGAATTCTAGTTTAACTCTATGTGCTTCCAACCAATCCATTCCAATGAGAATGTCATATGAACCAAGTGGTAAAACATTCAGATTTGCACAAGTGGAAAGTTTCTAATGGAAATTTCTCCACCATTTCACCAATTTTGCTCGTGGTTCCTATGGCTAGTTGAACCAACCATGACTTACTATGCTTGTTTCTTTTAAAATATAAAATATCAACAATTTTAGGACTGATATAACTATGAGTAGATCCGGGGTCAATCAAAATAGAAATAGATTTCTTAGCAATCTTACCTTCAACCTCAACCACAGTTGATTGATAATCTGCTTGGTGGTCCTCTAGTGTTGCATAAATCCTAGGGACAGTCCTTTCCACTTGACCCACTGTTTCAACCTCTTGTATGTTGTGAACTTGCTTTGCACTGTCATTTCTATGTTGACAATTTCTAAGAAAATGGTCCTCTCCACATCCCCAACATTAAAGTGGTTATCTTGGTTTGTCTCCCATCATCTTCGCTGGCTTTGTCACAACTTGTGGTGGCTTCCTTGGTTGATTTCTAAAATGAGTAGGCTTGAACCCCTTCGTCCTTTTCTCATACTTCTCATTGTTCTTGTCCTTCCATGCCTTATGGAAATCATATTTTCTTTTGGATTGATCATAACAATACTTAGCCTTTCTTATGGTCTCATCTACAATTTGAGGCTCATCAAACTGAATTCTATCTTTGTAGGACTGAGGAAACCCACTTAGAAAACATTGAATTTTTACTTTATCATCTATGATATACTTGACATATCTCAGTAGCTCCAAGATTTTATTTGCATATTCCTCCATAGTCATTTGTCCCAACTTCAACTCATGGAATTATTTAATTTTTCAATCATAGTACCTATCAAAGAGGTACTTCTGCTTGAAGTATTTCATGAATTGCTTCAAAACAATCTTCCTTTGATTGATCTTTTTCACTTTCCTAAGGTGATCCCACCATATAGATGATCTCCCATTCAAATTGAAGATATCCACTCTTGATTTCATGTTTCCATAGTGATCTTGGACTTGGAAATACTTCCTTATCCCAAGAAGCCAAGCCTCAGCTTCTTGACCAAATTTTATCTCCCCATCAAAGGTAGGAGGTTTGTCCTTCCTAAATTATTCATGTGAGTTTCTGTTTGAAGACCTCTTCCTCTTCTTCCCATGAGATGAAGATCTTGATCCTTCATTGGAATCTTTAGAGTCAGATGACTCACTAGAAGAGATTTCTAGAGTATATGACCTATATCTAGAAATCCTCTTTGAACTATAGGACCTCTTGTGAGAATGACTCCTTGAGCTACTCCCACTCTTCTCATGATTTTCAGAATGATGCCCAAATTTAATCTTCCTCGGAATGTCTATCAGACCTTGAAGCATAGCTGCATTCAATTGATTCTTATCTTCTTGAGCTCTAAGCAGTCTCTCATTGTCTACTCTATAACTTTGTAGCTCCACCCTTAGGATACTCATGGTTTCTACAATTTCCGGGGGAGTCACTTGGTTTCTCCTACCATTGGATTCAATCAATTCATTCTCAATTTGTATATTCTATCCCATGGCATCAACTTCAACTTCATAAGGGTCTTGTGCATTATCCATGATGATAACCTTCTTGGCCCAACTAAGATTAGAGGTTTCTCAACTGCACTATACTCATTGCTGACCCTATAATAGTCATTGATATGGCTCTGAATCTGCAAAAGTGTTGATATAAACACATTTGTTATATTTATTACAAAATAAAACTCAATTTTCATATATTCTGGAAATTACCCATATTGACAATTTTTGTCAATCATGGCTACAAGCACTTTTCTGATCAAATTATAGAAGCATATGAATCACCAATTTAGAATTGAAATATGTAAAAATTTTCCCCATTGGAAAATATTTCCAATGACTATAAGCTTGTTCAATTCTAAACTCTGAGCATAAAGTTACAATCTTTGGAAATGGTTAATTTGGCCCAAATCCTGCACTTTTCCTATAGGTGTATTTAACCCAAATGGCCAACTTCATACACATGCATAAGATAATATATGGATAACTAGAACAACTGATCTATTGGATTAGATAATACATATGATGAGGATCCTTCAACAATTTTCAGTTTCCCCATCGATTGCTCCGGTCGCCTGCTATAAAATTATGAAATTTGCTACTTTGTATTTTTCCACTTCTGCTATACTTAGAAAAATTATGCATCCCTGTAGCATCCACCCTCACAATCCAAAATGGGAACAAATTCTTGCTGCTCTAATGGCCACTGAGAAACCACAAATCCAACCTTAATGATTAAAAAAAAAGAAAATGGGGGTCAAGGAGGCTTTCCCCCTTGCAGCCTCCGTCGCTGCAGGGAAGGTTGAGGGAAATGCTCTCATGTTTTTTTTTGTAATTAAATAAATTTCACACAATCAGGCGCATAAGAAGAATATAATTTTTGATGACCTGGAAAGGTCCTGACGTGGCCTGACACGTCCTTTCGATGTGTCAGACAGGCCTACCTGTCACTTTGTGATGCAGCCATGTCACCTTCCTCCACCACTAATCTGCCACACCACCATCCTCGAGAAGGAGCGTGTCGCCAGTTTTCCTTTTTACCATAGGCAGTAACGAATCCTCATAAAACAGTTTTGGAAAATTTCTCTTGTGGACGCGCAATCAATCAAAGGAGGCCATGCATCCTGGGTGGTTTTGGGCACAACGCACCCATCATACCATTTTATCCGTTGTGCACTTTATCGATGCACGATGAGTATGGGCCGTCTATCTCCCATAATATCTGACGATTAGATCTGCACCCACCTACTATTAACCACCAAAAAATTTCCCAAGGTGCAGTGATCCCCGACCATCAATATTCCCTTCCATCAGACGATCAGGTTTCATTCACCCACTACTAACCACTGCATGATTCACCTCTATGCAATCAACTCCAACCGTTGATATTCCTTATCATTCAATGGTTGGATCTTCATCCGCCCTTGCATTCCATCCTGATCAATATTCTGCGTGTGGTTCTGATGTCGCATGTCCACATCATACCTTCTTCCCACGTGGATACTCCATGTCACCCATCCACATGCCATGGGTGAGGCCCACTTAGAACTATCCAAATTTTTTTATAAAATTTCGGATCTAAATCAAAGTTACTACTGAAATTTTATATGTTCTGTAACAAAAATCATTTTACACAAAGATGTTTTATGATTTATGCCTGTAACTGTGCATTCACGGCCCATATAGATCTAGTGTTATAAACAGAAGCTATGATACCACTCTGTAATGTTCCCATCCCTCAATCCGGCCAACAGGAGGGGACATTAACTAGTTCGGGGCCTCAAAATCCCCCCCCATAGCCATAATTATGAATTCATACAACTAAATGCATGTGCGGACATGGAAATAAAAATAAACAGTGGAAAATAAAAAATTTTCCACACACACATAACATGCAATTTCAAGCATAATTGTCACAGGCATATAAGTAAAAATCATCGCTCACAAAACATAAGAATACTCATCTTTAAATAGAGAAGATCCAAGCAACTGGCTATGTAAGAGCGATTTTCCACCTAGCCATAGGCAATCTGTCCAACATATACTCTTTCTGCTGAGAGTCCACCCTCAAGTTGGGCTATGAGGCCACCAAGGAAAAAGGAAACACCTACAGGCTTCTATCCTTTAGTCCACAACCCATTCTTCTCACTATGCTTAGACAAAAATCTCAACTAGATCTCTATAGGGGTCTCACTAAGCCATCATAGCCATCGTACTCCTTCCAACTTCCCACACAACACAAGGAAGGCATTTCCCTTCACTGATCCACAGTTCCCTCAAGAAATCCAACCCTTACAGTACTTACCAGTGTGTGTAGTAAGAGTCCAACCTACTGTATGCTAATGGAGAACCTCGTGCAACATTAATCCATGGATTTTCAAGCACCCAAAAGTAGCAGCACTCAATGGGTAAGGGTTCCTAGCTTTCCCAACATCCATGCTCACCTACAACCATCTATTTTCCTTTCAAAAAATGCATCTCTGTGTTCTAATTTGAATTTATGGGTATAAACATAGTTTGGCATCTTCACGAATAGCAATGGAAACTCTATGCAGTGTAGAAACATGCATGACAGAACGAGAGAAGGATAGAATGATCAAAATTTTAGGAACCCATATCTTTACTTTGTTAGTATGTTGTTGTTGGACGCATATGCTTTGTAAGTCGTCCCGTAGTATTTGTTGATCAATAGTTTGTGTTATTGTTGTTGGCGCATATGCTTTGTAAGTCGCCCGTAGTATTGTTGATCCATAGTTTGTAATGGCCCATGGTTTTTACCCATAGTATTGGCGCCTAGAATTAGTATATAAGTGTGTGTTGAGACCTATGAAGGCACCGTGAAGTTATTTGTATTGAGCTTGCTCAAAGGAGGTTTCCCCCTCGAAGTGGCCTGTGATCAATACAAAAGTGATTCTGAGTTCTGTCATTTCTGCTATTTCGCGTATTCTTGTTAATTAATTGTTGCAGGTGCCTCACATCTGGTATCAGAGCACTTTCTTGGGCTCGCTGGGTGAAATTTCTGCCAAAATTTTTTTTCACATCTGTTGCAGGTTCAGATTTGGGAATAATCCCTATCCGCTTAACTGTGGGAAGTACTTGGGCATAATCCCTAAAACTCATTGTGAGGAGTACCACAGGAACCCCGAAGTAGCTGGCCCATTGAGAGGACCTGCCGGCGAAAAGGGCAACGACCCCTACCTGATTGACTAGTTCCCACCCGTGAGGTAAACCAAGAGCTGTCGTTTGTGGCAAAGCGGTTATCAGTTTTACCTAAGCCGTGGAGTGAGGGGTACTGCCCCAATACGCAAGCCGTCAGACAGCATTGGTGGCCGAGTGAAAACCCTGAACTGTTAGGAAGCCGCACATACCTGGGGTCCATATCTACTTTCAGCTGAACTATTGTCGATCACTGCTGCGCCGTTTCAGATTCATTTTGCAAACCGTTCCAGATCCATCCGTTCGGCGTTGTTCCAGAATCCTTCGAACCAGAGATCCCATTCTGCAAGCAGAGCCGTAGCCGCTCCAGTCTGTAAAAAAAAAAAAAAAAAAAAAAAAAAAGTATAAAATTCCGTTTTTTCTCCATATCTCCCTTGTTTTACCTCTGTTTTCCTTGAAAATTTCAGGGAACCCCTGTCATTCCATTCTGCATATTTCATCCCTGAGGATCCTATCCTCAATTCCCTTTCCTACAGCCCGAAATCCCACATTTGTCTATTTTTAGGGTTTGCCATAACTTCCTCAGATTTCACCCAATCACCTTCAATTTTTACCACAGAGTTCCTTTCTGAATTCTGCTTCTTTGTTCCCCTCTGCCAAATTTTCCCATCCTTTCACCCCGCTGCTGAAATCCTCATTTTTGCTTCCCTGTCTATCCAACAGTGTCCAAAAAACGAGTCAAACCCCAATTACCCTTCTGATTTTTTCTCAAATCCAAATTTTCCTTTACTGAAGTAGTTCCTGTTTTTGTTTTCCTACCCATTCAAAAAAAAAAAAAAAATCCCTGGTTATGGTTGTCACCCGTGCAGGAGCAAAAACCATGGAGGAAGCCCTTGCAGCCATCCAAGCCAAACTCCAGGATCTGGATGAAAAATTTCTTGGTCTCCATCTTGAACATTCAGCTATGAACAACAAACGGCAGTCCGAGTCTTCAGTAGACAATGGGTTCTCTTCTTCCAACAATTTCCGTGGTCCGAAGCTTGATTTTCCTCGCTTCAATGGTACCGATCCAACTGGATGGATCTATCGTGCAGAACAGTATTTCAGTCTGCATAATACTTTTGATGTCAACAAAGTTCCGTTGGCATCCTTTCATTTGGAACAGGAAGCTCTTCAATGGTACCGTTGGTACATCAAGGCTCATCCAGATCCCAACTGGCCAGACTTTTGCCAGCTCCTTTTGCAACGATTTGGTCCTAGTGCTTTTGATGACTTCACAGGAGCCCTCACTAAACTTCGCCAAACTAGCACTGTGAGAGAGTACCAAACCGAATTTGAGAATCTAGCCAACCACACCGAAGGATTGTCTGATGAATTTTACCGGAGTTGTTTTATTAGTGGTCTAAAGGATGCCATCCGCTCTGAGGTCAAAATGTTCTGTCCCAACACAATGATGGAAGCACTTGGGTTGGCTAAATTGGCAGAAGACAAGATTGTATCCCAACAACGCTCCAAGCCCACTTTTGTTCCTTTCCGAAATATGGGGTCTCAGCGACCTCCTATACCGCAGGCTCCTCGACCGACTCCTATCAAGCGTTTGTCGGAAATAGAGATGCAAGCACGCAGAGAAAAGGGTCTTTGCTATAATTGTGATGAGAAGTTCACTCGGGGACATAGATGTGTTCAGCAAAAGCTCTATCTCCTGGATGTGGAGTCTCCACCTGCCTCTGAAATGGGTGACGAAGATCCAGAAACACTGGATGCTCCGGTCGACATTCAGGAACCGCCTATTGACCCTCCGTCTCAGGATGACTAGCCAGAGATATCTCTCCATGCTTTAGCTGGAATCACCACCCCCCAAACAATGCGGGTCAGGGGTTACTTCAAGAAGCTTCCTCTTACAATCCTCATTGATTCTGGTAGCACGCATAATTTCATTGACCCTCGGATCGCCAAACAAGCTGATTGTTTTATCCATCCTTGCTCCAACTTTGAAGTCATGATTGCCAATGGGGGCACCTTACCTTGCAAAGGGAAGTGTTGAAATGTGCGTATCTCTATGGGAGATTATACCTTGCGCTCTAACATGTTTGCCTTGCCCTTAGGCTGATGTGATGTGGTTTTGGGCGCTCAATGGCTACGCACACTCGGCCCTATCTTATGGGATTTTGCCGAACTTTGGATGCAGTTTTCCGAGAATGGACACAAACACACATTGACAGGATTACAACCAGGTTCTCTCGGCATCATCAGTTCACATCGCATGGAAAAAATCCTCAAGAAGAATTCACATGGTGTCATCGCTCAGATCCATTCCATCCAGATGCAACCATCAGCGGTCTCCACTACTCCTTTGGATCTACAACAAATTCTGAATCGATACACAGGTGTCTTTGCTGAACCAGTGGGATTACCACCTTCCAGGCCAGAAGACCATCGTATTCAGCTCCTTCCTGGCAGCGCTCCTCCCAACATCAGGCCCTATCGCTACCCATTCCACCAAAAAATGGAGATTGAAATGCTCGTTCGGGACTTATTGAAGCAAGGTATTATTCGCCCAAGCACTAGTTCCTTTTCTTCTCCAGTTATTCTCGTCCGCAAAAAAGATGGGTCATGGCGTCTCTGCATTGACTTCCGAGCACTTAATCACCTCACCATCAAGGATAAGTTTCCAATTCCTGTTGTTGATGAACTTCTTGACGAGCTTCATGGGGCTCACTTTTTCTCCAAGTTGGATCTTCGTTCTGGGTATCATCAAATTCGGGTTCATGAGGATGATATTCCTAAAACAGCTTTCCGCACACATGATGGCCATTATGAGTTTTTGGTCATGCCCTTTGGCCTCACTAATGCTCCTTCCACATTCCAGGCCTTAATGAATAAAATATTTCGACCATACTTGCGGAAATTCATTCTGGTATTCTTTGATGATATCCTCATCTATAGTAAAACATGGGATGAACATCTCCAGCATCTGGATCTTGTCATGCAACTTTTCTCTGACCATCATCTCCATGCCAAGCAGTCTAAATGTGTTTTTGGACAAAAGGAAGTTGAGTATCTCGGGCACATTATCTCAGCACAAGGGGTTCGCGTGGATCCTGCCAAAATCGACGCCATGAACAATTGGCCACGTCCTCAGACACTCAAGAGCCTTCGTGGTTTTTTGGGGTTGACTGGCTACTACCGCAAGTTTGTCAAGGATTATGGGAAGATTGCAGCTCCATTAACTGCTCTATTGAAAAAGGATGCTTTTACATGGACACCTGCTGCTCAGTGTGCATTTGACAAACTAAAACAAGCTATGTGTACTACACCTGTGCTAGCTATGCCCGATTTTTCCAAGCCCTTCACTATTGAGAGTGATGCTTGCGGCAATGGACTTGGTGCTATTCTCCTTCAAAATGAACACCCCATTGCGTTCACCAGCAAAGCCCTTTCAGGTAAGAATTTAGCTGCCTCTACCTATGAGAAGGAAATGATGGCTATTTTGCATGCAGTACAGAAGTGGCGTCCATACCTATTAGGGAATCATTTCTGCATCAAGACTGATCACCAGAGTCTGAAATATTTCTTGGACCAACGTGTCTCCTCCCCGGCACAACAGAAATGGGTTAGCAAACTCATGGGTTATGACTATGAGATCACTTACAAGAAGGGTAAAGACAATATTGTGGCAGATGCTCTTTCTCGCACATTTGGTGCCCAAGGTTCTCTTTCAGCTATTTCTATGCCTGTTCCAAATTGGTTGCAATTTGTTCAACAGGGTTATGTCAATGACTCTTCCTTATCTCAGATCATCCAACGCTTGACCAACAACCCTTCTGCTGTACCACATTACTCTTGGGATGGTGCTTCTCTGCGATACAAGGGTCGTCTGGTGCTTCCCCAGAGCACAGATCTTCAACAGGCTGTCTTCTATGAACTCCATGCTTCTCCATCGGCCGGACACTCTGGGTTCCTCAAAACATATGAACGAGCACGGCGTAACTTCTTTTGGCAGGGCATGAAAAGGACAATTCAACAGATGGTGGCCGAATGTGATACCTGCCAGCGCAATAAGGGGGAAACAACACTCGTTCCAGGATTGCTTGAACCCTTACCCATACCTACACGGATTTGGACAGATATTTCTATGGATTTCATTGAAGGGCTCCCTAAATCTGGCGGGAAGACAGTGATTCTCGTTGTGGTTGATTGCCTCTCCAAATATAGTCATTTTTGTGCTCTCAGTCATCCCTATACAGCCTCCTCAGTTGCTCAAATTTTTATGGACCAGATATTTCGTCTTCATGGCATCCCTTCTTCCATTGTCTCGGATCGTGATGCGACTTTCACTAGTCATTTTTGGACAGAACTATTTCGCCACACTGGCACCAAACTGAAGATGAGTTCAGGGTACCACCCACAAACAGATGGTCAGACTGAAATTGTCAATAAATGCTTGGAAACTTATCTTCGTTGCTTCACCTCAGAACAACAACATCAGTGGGCAAAGTGGCTCCCTCTTGCTGAATGGTGGTACAATACCTCTTACCACACTGCCTCTAAAATGACCCCATATGAAGCAGTCTATGGTCAAGCACCTCCAGCTCTTTTGCCATACACCCCCACCAGTTCACCAGTTCAGGAAGTTGACACGGTCCTTCGCAACCGCGATCAGATTCTTCGCATTTTACGGGACAATCTTCACATGGCAAGAAATCGCATGAAGCAACAAGCGGATCAACACCGTTCAGAGCGCACTTTTCAAGTCGGTGATATGGTTTTTCTTCGTCTCCAGCCGTACAAACAATCCTCCTTGAAACTCAAAGGGCGTCATAAGCTTGCTCCAAAGTTCTATGGGCCATATCGGATTCTTCAGAAGATTGGGTCCGTTGCTTATAAATTGGAACTTCCTCCTTCCCGCATTCATCCAGTCTTTCATGTCTCTTGTTTGAAGAAAGTTCTTGGCACCAACATCAGCAGCCAAACGATTTTACCCGAACTAGATAATGAAGGATCCATCCTTTTGGAACCAGAGGCCATCCTCAATCGGTGCACACGTCAGCTTCGCTCTCGCTCTATCACAGAGGTCTTAATTCAGTGGCACGGCATGCAACCAGAGGATGCTACATGGGAACCACTCCTTCAGATTCAACAACAATTTCCACATCTGAAGCTTTGAGGACAAAGATTTTTTTAAGGGGGAGGGGATGTTAGGAACCCATATCTTTACTTTGTTAGTATGTTGTTGTTGGACGCATATGCTTTGTAAGTCGTCCCGTAGTATTTGTTGATCAATAGTTTGTGTTATTGTTGTTGGCGCATATGCTTTGTAAGTCGCCCGTAGTATTGTTGATCCATAGTTTGTAACGGCCCATGGTTTCGACCCATAGTATTGGTGCCTAGAATTAGTATATAAGTGTGTGTTGAGACCTATGAAGGCACCGTGAAGTTATTTGTATTGAGCTTGCTCAAAGGAGGTTTCCCCCTCGAAGTGGCCTGTGATCAATACAAAAGTGATTCTGAGTTCTGTCATTTCTTCTATTTCGCGTATTCTTGTTAATTAATTGTTGCAGGTGCCTCACACAAAAGAATGTTGACTCCAAAGGATATGAGGTAAGGGTTAAAAGACAATTGACATAGATTCCAACCATAGAAGAAATATGATTGTTGACAGGTGACATCACTGTCACAACCCCCATGCTTCAATAACTACATGAAGTGACTTTTCCCACCAAGCTCACACATGCATTCAATGATTGGATTTAATAGTCAAAAGAAGGTAATTGGCTCATTTAAGACACATGGCATATTTTGGCTGAGTTATGAGGTTGACACATGGAAACATAGGATTTTTTTTCCCATAGGCCCCATTCCTCTTCCCCTCTAGTGGAATCATAGCCCCTCTAGTGCTCTTTACACAACCATCTTGGACCATTTTATTAATTTTCAACATAATATTTACATACATTTTGAATTGGCATAGTAAGCCAACCATATGGTTCAAATGAAAATATATACATCATAAATTCCTGGTCATTCACTAGTTGGGCCTTGGCCTTGAGCTCCACACTAGAAATCCATACTAGCATATTTACATCATTTACATAATTTTGATTAAATACATTCCAAGTCAAATTGGGGGTATTACAATGCTTGCTAGGTTAAGGGTTTTATTGGATGCAAAGAGTGATGGAAATTGTTATTTCCCTTGAATTCGATGCAAGGGATTCGATAGAAGAAGACTTAAAAACAATAGTTGAAAAACACTATAGGCAGTATGAGCATGCTGAAGGGGGGAATGAATAATATTGTACCTTGGTAATTTATTCATTATAATATGTACTATTTTTATTGATTGTGTTTATAAATCTTTCTATTATTTTACTATTTCTTATATATACTTATTTTTAATTTATTGTTTGTAATTATAAAGACAAAGTGTCTTAGGTGTGTGCCGGGTAATTTTCCAAGTACTAGTAGAAATATTATTAATGTACAGCTTGAGGAAGATGGAGTAAATATTGAAGATCAAGTTACTCCTATGGAAGAAGATGATGCTAATAATACAACTGAGTATGATGGGATAAATAGATTGATCCATGACACCTTTTCTTCTATGGGGGACAAATTTGATGATATTCATGTTTTTCCTCTGCTTGAGAAGTCACAACAACCACTTTATGAAGGATCAAGAACAAATAGTCTCTCTAATATAATGTTGTTGGTGAACTTGAAGGTTTTGAATGGTTTTTTAAATAGTTGTCTCACACAATTCCTAAGGTATTAATATAATTCATCACATATATATACATAAAATTCGTTTTTTAGATTTAATTTACTAACATCCAAAAATTGTTCACTAGCTCATCTCCCTAGTCACATAACCCATTTGTCTAGTTTTCCTACCATTTTGGCCTCCAAAACCATAAAAATCCCTCAAATGGTTACCAAAAAGGAAAAAAATCATGATTTCCCTCCTCAATTAATTAAATTCCTTCAAAAAGGTCAAAAACCCCTAAAAAAAGCGTCCAAAATTCCCAAAAATAAAATAAAAAGGGAAAAAAGTCAAAAATAATTTCAAAAAGAGGGAAAAACCCTAAAACCATTTACCAATACTATTGGTTTCCTAAAACCATGGGTCAATACTCCACCATCCAAAACCTTTATAAAAGATGATGGAGCCCCCCCATTTCAACATCCATGCTGCCAAAATTTCTGTTGAACTTTACCATTACAGTTGAGTCTTGGCCACCATTGGAGCATTTGGAGAAGAGAAAGGAACCCTAGAGACTTGGTGCACTACTCACGTATGGATGCAAGAGATCCTACAACCTCACCTTTGGAGGTAACACCATATTGTAAACCAATTTTTACATATCAATACAAGAAAATCATATTTTCAGTCATGGGCAACTCTTTACTTTTTTATTGCAGTAGATAAATGTTTTAATTTTTATTTCCATTGTTGCACTCATATATGTTAGATTAATTTGTTTATTTCTTATTTTTTACCCATTTAAATGAACTGCTACTAAGGGTTCTTGAATCCTTAGTAGGTTCTCTTTAGCACGAGCTGGTGTGAAAACACTAGCTACAGTTTTGGCGACTCCACTAGCGCAATTCCCTTAAAATCTTTGGTTATTTTTAGTTTGAATTTGTCTTTTTACTTGCTTTTTATAGCTCTGGTTCACCCCTAGACCCCAATAATTGTAGATATGGCCCTTTCCTTTGCTTAAAGCCTCAAAATTTCCATTTTTTCGGCTTGACCTACACTTTCTGCAACTGTTTTTCGCATTGTGGATCGCGACTATCACCCCAACAGTTTCACTTTCATAGAGCACTATTCCAGCCCTGAAACTGCGCCTTGCAGCACAGGTTCCTTCCCCAAAACCGTTTCCTGTAACACAGGCTCCAACCTTGAAATTGCGCCATGTAGCGTGGGTTCCATCTTAGAGGCCATGCTCTGGAGCACGTGTTTCATCCCAAAAGCTACGCTTTGCAGCGCAATTTCCATCCCCAAAGTTGCGCTTCCTCAGAGCACATTTCACCCAGAAACCCGCGCCCTGAAGCACGTTTGTCACCTTGAAACCTACACCTGGTTTCCTGTTATTGTCGACCTATTACAACATGACGTTTCTGTAGTTTCCCGCACGCTGCAACCATTTTTTCTAGTTTTTTCTACCCTAACAACCATATGTTTACTTGCATCCTTTTTGCTAGCTGTACTTTTATGTTATTTACTTGTTGTACCATTTAAAATATTTTTCTTAACATTTACATTTCAACAAGTTCATTTATTTTACATAGTAGTTACTACTTTATGTTCAAGTTTTAGTTATTTTATTGCTAGGCTGGACAATATTGGGTACACACCACTTATGCACACACTCTGTCACCATAATTCAAGTGAGCCTTAATATCTACTTAACTCAACCAACTTTAACCCCACTTGGGAAACACAAAAAGAACTTTGTAGTTAGGTAGAACCTTGGGGATAGGCATCCAAATAACACCCCTTTGACACTTACACTTGACACATAGTTGTTGTCCATTAGGGATCCAAAATCCCCTATTACTTGTTGGTATGGTTAACACCGATTTGTCGGAGGCCCTCTCACTTAGGAGGGAAAGTAGCAAGACTAGTTCTAAAATTCTTAGTGGAATGCCGCTCTCCACTCTGTACTAAAGGACACCTACTCACTGTTCTCGTTGTGCATACTGACGCCCATATTGGGTATGCGACAACCAAAGAACTGAAGCTGCGGGACACCTTTCCAGACGTCCCATGAATGGGGTAGCTTAGTTTCCATTCTTCTAGGGCTCTTTTACCCATAGTCCCTCTTGGTAGAGGGATATCCTTAGCCATTTGGTTCTCCATTTCGTATTACTTGACTATGGATTTCATCACCCTATAGGGAATACGATTTGTGTGAGCTCTCATATCTTTTAGATAGGTGTTTGGTTTCTCCTATACCCCCATTGGATTAGTGAGTTACCTTTTTTCATTTTTTAGGAGTGTTGCTTGTTGGTATTCTGACCATTTTTATTTTCTCTCCCCTTGTTGTAGCACGCTGTTGCTGCACACGTTTTGAGAATTGTTGTTGGCCTGAGTGCCATATATCTTGAGCTCTCCTTTTACACACATGGTTGCACTAGGATTTTTGAGAATTTCACTCACCACAACCCCTTAGCACTTTTACACTTGTCACCATTGATTCACTGAGACATTCTCATCACCTCCGGGGCCAGTCCCCACAACACGGTTCACTTGACCACACCAGTCACAGGTGCAGAGCCTCGTCATTAGACCCTGATGCCCCTTATTTTACCTCTGATTGCAAATCAAATTTACCCATATACACAGCTTCGTTTAGCCCCATGGCTGGCGTGACTCCCAACCCTTTTTTTGGCGGGATGGTCGGTGGTGGATACACCACTAGCCCAACTACCACTTCAGCATCTATCCTAGTTATACCATCTATAGGACCTACACCTAGTATTCCTGTCACTACATCCATCCCTATCGTTAGTGGATCTATTACAACTATAGTCTCATTGGTGACTAGTAGCACACTTGGGGGCACTGGCCCTTCCTACACAATTCCCCCACCTTTGAGTCAAGGTCCCACGATCCCCATCATGACTCATACCATTTCTCCACAAATTGGGGGCAGTGGCCCCACCATTGTCGCTACGACTAGCACACACTCCCATGTGACCATGTCACATCCTTTTACTAGTTTACCATTCATGGCTAGCCTCAACCTCCCTGATCTAGCTATATTGACCAACGATCCCATTCGAAATGACCCCACATGGCCTCCCATGCCTACCAAAATCCCTTCGTACATCCCTTAGTTTGAAGGGAAGAGTGGTGAGGACCCCCAAAACCACATCATGTCCTTTCATTTATGGTGTTCCTCCAACTCCATAGTGGATGACTCCATCTACCTCCTCCTTTTACAATGGACCCTCACTAGCTCTGCAGCTAAGTGGTACATCAAACAAACCCATGGGAAACATTCCACCTTTACATCCCTTGCTTTGAATTTCTTGCAATTCTTTCAGTTACTAGTCTATTACGATGCTCATGTAGAGATCCTACTGTCTTGCAGATAGAACACGGCTACCCACATCAGTGACCATATTCATGAGTCGCGTAAACATCGAAGTTTATGTAAGATCAAGTTAGACGACCGCATCTTCCTAGATTGGTTCTTGAAATCTCTTATCCCAGTTATTGCCAAGGATGTGGCATCTGAACAACCCCAAACCAAAGAAGAATCCATTCTAAAATCCCAACAATTTGACCTCATCTATGCTCATTCAGGATACTTATATTCCATTTTACCCGATGCTCCCCAAGGTGATTCCTCCCAAAAAGACATGTTGGGGGCATCCCACGCTGTCAATGGAATTATTAGACACATTGCATCTCATAGTCAACCTTATAATGCTATGCCTCTTTCTAGTTGCCCGGCTTATAATCTACACCCAATTCCACCATGAGTGGCCCCGACCTTTCACGTGCCACAACCCATTCCAGAGCAACACCCTCGTATATTCCCATGGCCCAAGCCCCTCATGTCCATGGACCTTCATGTCCAATGCATTTATATGGTCACACACTGCCACTCCTCCCACTACACCTCCTTCCTATTACCATCAACAGGCTACACCTGCACCTGCCCAACCTCAAGCCCCTCCAGCTTACTGTCCCCCGCAGGAAGCACCTGCGCAACCTCAATCCCCTCCAGCTTACTATTCACAACAGGAAGCACCCACACCTTCCCAACCACATAATCCTAATAACCCCCAAGGGAAATTTTATGCTCAGCAAAACCAACAACAAAACCAACCTGCCCAAAGAAACCAACAAGGCCAACAAAATAGGGGAAGAGGACATAACCAAGGGAACAACAAACCCCCGGATCGTCGCGGCCAACCACCCAATCCCCCAAACAATAAAGATCCGACCCCTACGAATCAAAACCCTGATCGACCACCTCGTCAAGGAAAGAACCCAAATTTACTTACGAACCACCCATGTTCTATCTGCGAGGTATACGTCTATTATACACTTAATTGTCCCCATTTGGAGTGAGTTTTCCAACTTTGGACTGATGACACCCAACGCCAAGGACATGCTTCCCCTTTGGCACCACCCAACCCCCCGCAACCTAATTCCCAAAGTATGGTATTGCAAAATCCATTTCCCACACAAGGAGTAATGAACACCCAACCGTTGGCTCCCCCTTAAAGGGTTGCGCCACCACAACAACAAATGACTTACGATGTACCTACTAGTCAAACCATTGACTTGGGTACCCATCACCTTCTCATAATGTCATCAACTGATGTCAACCTTCAAACACGCTGAAATCAGTATGGTTCCACCACTGAAACCATTCATGCCGAAAAGGCTGCTAATGCTCTTCCCACTGATCATTTGTTATGTATACCCACAACACCATGCGATGGGCCACCCAAAGCTCCCCACTTCCCTTTGTGTTGCATTAATAACAACCCCAATGCTCGTGTTTCCCCCAATTATAATATTGTGGATGAATTATCCCAATCCCCCGTTGGTATGTCATCCCTCGAAGTTTTGCAAAACTATCCTGCACAGTGTAAAACATTGTTATCTGCCATAGGTGCGATAGACCCTTCCGACTCACAGATGATGGCATTCGATTTAGACCAATATGAACCATGCATGCCTTCCACATTAGCATTCCAAGTTTTTGTGTCAATCTGAAATCTTGTTATCCATCGATGCATCATTGATGAGGGTGCCTCTACATGCGTTATTTCTACATTCATGTGGCAGAATCTCACATCCCCTACACTACAGCCATATATGACTGCCTTACGAGCTTATGATGGCCTCTCAACTCAACCCCAAGGCCTCCTGGGCAATGTTCCAATCCAATTAGTTGCTAAAGCTATCCTTATTGACATTGAGGTCATCAACGCACAACTTGATTATAACCTCCTGCTCGGACACAGTTACATGTACACCATGAAGGTTGTTTCTTCATCACTCTTCTGCATTATGATGTTCCCCCATGAGGGATAGGTTTTTAAGATCAACCAACTTACGTATTATGACCTGAATGCTCCTTTTGCACCAGAAAAAATTCTCCCCATGGTTGAACAACCTGTTCTTAGTGCACCCACCTCTTTGGTTTCAACCGTTGGACCTGGAATTTACTTGGAGACTCCCATGACCTCTAGTTTTCGGTCCATCCCATCCTCTCCACCGGCAGTACAGATATCTGATCTTTGCACCATTTCATCCAAACAAACGGTGCCTAATTAACAACCACCTTTGCTACGCAACCACCATCGGTCCCGAGTCATGTTGGAGCCACAACAATCCACACTATCTCGTTCTTCTTCCCACCTTTAGGAGTAGTAATTGCACCAGTTATGGCTACGTTGAATCTCCCCAGGTTAAAACTAGGACTACCCGTGTGGTACTTACTTGCTCCTAATCCTCCCCTGACACAACCAGTCGTTCTCCAACCAGTCCAACCAATTAACACTGCTAACGACCTACCTCCTGGTGTGGCGAATACATTTGCATCCAACCCTTCCCCTCCACCTCCCAAATACACTGGGGGTAGAGGCCTACAAACTTATACTACCCCACAGACAATGAAACCCGTGAAACCTACCCCTCCATTCCGTGCACCTCCTAAGTGCTCTTTATGTAATGACTTGGGCCATGCTACCCATAACTGTCCACAACTGTCAAACCTTCAAGAGCACATGAAAACGTTGGATGATGATCCTAATATTCTGGTTGTCAAACAGGGTACTACCCCTAAACCATGCAACAAGTCACTACGCACCAACCATTCTTGAGCGATATGCGGAGTTTAAGGTCATTATTCACATCATTGCCCAGATGTACCCAAGTACAGATTGGTTCTCCATGAGATGAATCACTCTTCTTTAGAGTCATCCATCACCACTATGGAGGAGATTCATCCCCCTAAATCCTCCTCCTCGGGAGAAATTAACACTATTTACATGATTTGCATGGATGGTGAACCCATTTTTCCTCCTGCATCTAACCTCCCCTCTATCGATATTTCAACCCAGTGATTTCGTAGCGACGAAGAAATCCTTGAAGCACTAACTGCACCTAACTACCCTTGGGATGATATGCACCATTGATCCTACTTCATTCCTAAAGAGTCTAGCACTACTGCGGCCAACCAATTTTCAATCGAGTCAAAAGACTTCCTCCCTGACAAGGTAAACTTGTTTAAGAACCCCATCCCAGCTCCTGATTCCTTTGAGGAAGGTAATATGGCCAACATTTATCCTACCTATCAGATCGATATTTCCCACCCACCCGATCCGTCTGAGCTCATTACATTAGGCACTTCCTGTACTGAAGATGAAATCCATGCCTATAAGAAGCTCTTCCAAGAGTTCTGCGATGTGTTTGCTTGATCCTATACTGAGATTCCTGGTCTTGACCCCGCCATTGTTGAACACCATATTGATACCTGGCTTGCTGTCCCACCCATTCTCCAAAAGCAACGACCCATTCACCCATCCAAACTCCCCACAGTAAAAGTTGAGATTGAGAAGCTACATAAAGTTGGGTTCATTTATCCCATCGCATACACCACCTGGGTTTCCAATCCTGTGCTAGTTAACAAAAAATAGGGCACCATTCGCGTCTATACTTATTTTCATGATTTCAACCGAGATTGTCCTAAATACAACTTCCCCACTCCTTTCATTGACCAACTTATTGATGCATGTGCAGGACATGAGGTTCTATCCTCCATGGATGGTTTCTGTGGGTATAATCAAATTCACATTTGTAAGGAAGATCAGTACAAGATTCCTTTCACTACCCCATGGGGCACCTTTTCCTATCGCGTCATGCCTTTCGGTCTTAAAAATGCTGGTGCCACATTTCAGCAGGACATGACATATTGATTTCATGATTTGACTCATATCATTCTAGTCTACCTAGATGACCTCACGGCCCGATCCAAGAAATGGTCTAACCATCTAAATGACCTTCGACAAGTTTTTCTACGTTTTCGCAAGTTTAGAATCAGCCTGAACCCCCTCAAGTGTGTA
This sequence comes from Larix kaempferi, assembly GCA_027924585.1. Taxonomy (NCBI): domain Eukaryota; kingdom Viridiplantae; phylum Streptophyta; class Pinopsida; order Pinales; family Pinaceae; genus Larix; species Larix kaempferi. The sequence goes on along the minus strand of BSBM01000272.1, from coordinate 8,323,041 downwards.
TTTTGTGTTCCTGTAGACTGGTTGTTGGGTTTTATCGTTTCCCAAAAAGGAATTTCCGTCGAACCTTTGAAGGTTCAAGTCATCCTCAACCTCCCATCCCCACGTACATTACACCAATTACAGAGCCTTCAAGGGAAATCCAACGTTCTCTGTCGCTTCATTCCGGACTATGCTACGAAAGTTCATGGTTTTCTTCACTTACTTCGCACCCACATTCCTTTCGTTTGGGATGAACAAGCACAAGCACCTTTTGAAACCCTCAAACAAGCCTTGAATTTTGCCCTGTTTATTTCACCTCCTGATTTCTCAAGGGATTTTATCCTTTACGTTTCGGCATCCAACTATGTCGTTTCGGGGGCGTAAGTTCAAGAAGATAGTGAACGATAAGAACATGTAATTTATTATGTGATCTAGACCTTATCCTCACCACAACTATGTTACCCCCATGACGATAAGTTGGCCCTTGCCATCGTCCTCTCAGTCCAAAAAGTTCATCACTATATCTTATTAATCCGAACTACAGTTGTGGCAGACTCCAACCCCATGGTGTATCTCTTGAGTTGCTACCTTCTTCAAGGCCGCGTGGCTAAATGGGCCATCATACTTCAAGAGTAAGACCTAACATTTACTACTCCCAAGAGCACCAAAGCCCTTGCATTGGCACATCTCATGACAGATTTAACATCCTCATCCACATCATCACCAATCACTACTAGCTTACCTGACGACCACTTATTTATCATTTCATTGGATGACCCCTAGTATGGCGACATCCTAGTGTACCTACGCACACAGAAGTTTCGATCCGATATCGCCCGAGATGACTGCCTTCGCATATGCCATCATGCTTTGTTTTATCTTCTCCTTAGGGATGTCCTTTATAGGCATGGTGTTGAAACCATTTTACGTCGATGCATCACACGAGACGAGGTTGAACAAGTTCTAAGCAATTGTCATAGTGGAGCCTGTGGAGGCCATTTTTTCGAGATGGCCACTGCTCAAAAGGTTATCCGCGTTGGTTATTTTTGGACCACCCTCTTTACTGATTGCATTACAACTGTGAAACATTGTCAAAATTTCCATCTCTTTTCCCCCAAGGCAAGGACCCCTCCCACCCCTCTCCATCCAGTTATCACTGTTGGCCCTTTTTGTAAGTGGGCTATTGATTTTATGGAGTGCAACCCCCTCTCGGTGAATGGCCATAAATACATTATTGTGGATGTTGACTATTTCACCAAATGGGTCGAGGCCATGCCTACTTTTAACTGCAAATATGAGACTGCAGCCCGTTTCTTTTTTATCCATGTCATCACTCGGTTCGGGGTCCCCAAGTAACTTGTATCCGACCATGGAAAACATTTTGAGGACTCTGTTTGGAAGGAGTTGTCGAATTTTCTCAAATTTGAACAGTAGTATGCCTCCCCCTATTACCGTCAAGGGAATGGCCAAGCTGAGGCTATTATTACAATTTTGAAGACCATCCTTCAATGCACCATTAACTAGCATAAGTCCAACTGGAATTATATGCTCTTTCCTGTACTTTGGGCTTATCATACTTCCACTAAGATCGCCATGAGTTTTACCCCTTTTCATTTGGTTCATGGTGTCGATTCTGTTCTTCCCATCGAATTCCAGATTCCCACGTTACATATTTCTATTGAAATTCTCCTAGATACCTCACCACTTGAGAAATGCTTAATACTTTTGGAACAAGCCAATGAAGATCTCCGAACAGCCTTACAAACCATTGAGGCTGCGAAAGACCGTTCCAAATCCGGTTATGATAAGCATGTCCACCCCTGCAATTTTTGAGAAGGAGATCTAGTCCTTGTTTATGACCAAGCCCATGACAAGACTGGTAAAGGAAAGTTTGAATCCATGTGGAAAGGTCCATACATCATCCACACTTTCCTAGGGCATGGGGAATATATCCTCATTGATTCCGAAGGAAACCCCTTGAGCAACCCCCGTAATGGGTTGTATCTCAAACAATTTTACCCTTAGCACGTTTTGGACCCACTAGTCCATGTTGTACAGTTCCATTCCTTTTTTTTTCCTTTTTGCATTTAGAACCTTACACTTTAATTCCCTGCGTAATCACAGATGGATCCTATTCCACCATTCTATGTCATTTTAGCTGACGACACAAGTCGATGATCTCCAAACCTCTCCTCTGCAACTTGGGTATTATATTCCCCCTCTCACGAGTTGATCCACCCCGACGGAGTGTGCATATGTACTTATGCCAATAACCAGGATGGGTACGATGTTGTGACTGGTCTCTTCACTGCAGCTCTCCATATGGGCATAAGTCACCTTCATGTTTTTCTTGACTCTCAGCTTCTTGTCTCCCAACTCAACAACTTTTACCAGGTATGGGATCCTTTCCTTTTTGGAAATTTCCTACGCACTAAACAAATGATTAGGTAGTTTGAATCCATTTCATTCACTCATGTTCCAAGAAATCAAAACAATGTTGCAGACCAAATGGATAACAATATTCTAGACTGGCACATCAATCACAACATGTAGGAAGTAAACCATATAAATGCATCATCTTACCATCCACGTGCACATATACATCATATAGGCATATAAACATCATAAAAAACAAAAAGTGAACCATCATCATAATTTGTATCCATGTGCATATATATATATATATCATCATAGAAATGTCATAGTGCCCACAATACACATAAATACATCAAGGAGCCCCAACAGCTTCCCCATCATAAAAATACAAGCCGAGTACAAAAAATTCCCAATTATCATCGCATTGGGGGCAGTTCCATCAACTGCCTAATCAGAGTCATCTCCATCATCATCACCGTCCTCGTCATCTTCATCTTCCTCCTCTTACTCTCTCCTAGGTATTGCCTACGCCCGAAATGTCCAAGCTATAAACCATGCTCAGTTTGCTGATGATACCATTCTCCTTGGCAGTGCTTCTCCCCAAATTGCTGTTAGATTTAAAACTACTCTTGACCTTTTCCTCAAGACCTCTAGGGGAAAAACCAATGAAAACAAGTGCAATATATACACCTGGAATTGTCGGCCTGCCACTGTTAGACTCATTTCATCCATTTTAGACTTTAAACCCTGCCTTGACCGGTCTTCCTTTAAATACCTTGGCACTCCCATCTCTCTCAAAAATCCTACCTCCTCCGTATGGACTCCTATTCTTGAGAAATTCAAAACTAGAATAAATTCGTGGGGAACTCGCTAGTTGAATTTAGCTGGGAAAGTCACTTTGATCAAATCTGTCTTGTCCTCGCTTCCTGTATTCACAACAGCCATTATGTTGGCCCCCGTCTCTATCCAGAATGCTTTTAGCACATAGATAAGAAAGTTTCTGTGGCAAGGGGGAAAGACTCAAAATAAAAAAATTCCACTTGGTAAACTGGAAGACGGTCAAAGAAAAGAAAAAGAGAGGAGGGAATTCGTGAGCCTACCTTAGTAAGCAAAGCTTTGGGTGCCAAGTTAGCATGGAGGATTGTTTCTGGAAAGAAAGAATGGTGGAAGGAAGCAATAAGGAGAAAATACTCAAGAAGCTCAAGATTAAGATGCCTCGACAAACCAAATATCAAAAAAGGAACAGCAATATGGGGACTCATCTCCTCATCAGCGGATTTAATTACTGAAAATCTCTATTGGATCCCTGGTAATGGGAAAAGAATAAATCTTTGGACCGATAGCATAAATGGAGACAATCCACTTGGTAAAATGCGATGTCTAGACTCTATTCGAGATTGGCTGCAAAATATGGGCATCACAAAGCTAAAAGACTTCGTGATATGGAAGGACTCTGTAGAATGGAAGAGTTGGAAGCATATGAGTCCCCCCGCTAATCTCAAAAGCGATTATAAAATATTCCTCAATTTCCTGCATGGGAAAACCCCGATTAACATAAAAGAAAAAGATCTTCGGGGATGGGGGAAAGTAGGCTCATATACAGTCAAGGCCGGCTATGAAAAACTCACCCTCTCCAATTCTCCGGCCCACAATAGATGGGGGAAAGTTTGGAACCTGGATGGCATCCCCAAAATAACTGTATTCTTCTGGCTTCTAGATCACAACAAATTGTTAACAGTGGAAAACCTCAGAGCCAGGGGAATAGCAGGTCCCTCAAGGTGCACTTTGTGTAAACTTGCCGAGGAAAATTCGCACCACATTTTCTTCAAGTGTTCCTTTGCTAAGCAAGTATGGGATCAAGTTTTGGGGAATCAATGGAGACCATCCATTCTTCCTAAAACTCTTGAAGAACTTACTGACCACTGGGGACGCACCTTTCCTGGCAGATCCAAGAAGACAATGTCGAGAATTTGGAATCTAGTTCCAATGAACATCTGCTGGCAGATCTGGTTAAATCAAAATAAAAGTATCTTCGAGGGTAGGAATGCTAACAGCTACAGAGCTACCAACAAAGCCATTACAATGATATCCAAGTCTCTATCCTCAAAAAGAGTCATCATCCCAGCTCAGGAACCTCTCTCTCTGTCTGAATTCCAATGGAGTAGTGCCTTCGTGAAGGCCAGATCCCTTCAGTCCAAAAGGGTTCATTCCTACTCTGATTGGGAAATCAGGAAAGACCCAGACTCTTTCTCCAGGTGGTGGAAGGAGCAAAAAAGTCACAGCATTTTCTTCGACGGGGCTTCCAAATGGAATCCTGGGGTGGCAGGTGTGGGTGGGATACTCTTTGATCCCAGAGGAAATAAAGTCGCAGCCTTCTCTTGGGGTCTAGGTAGCAAGACAAATAATGAGGCAGAATGGCTAGCTCTCATTTTCTCATTAGATTTGGCCTCCTCCTTCAGCATTGACAATCTCAGAATTTATGGAGACTCCAGACACATTATTCAAATTATGAGAAGGGGTTCTGCTCCTCAAGGTTCAAAATCCCATAGATACATGCAAAGAATTAAAGCCAATGTTCATCTCTCAAAGGCCTCTTTTTTTCACATTCGCTCAGAGAACAACAGGCTTGCGGACTTAGCGGCTAATAAAGGAATCTTGTTAGAAATCGGGCACGTCAAGGACCTCAATGGTGCCATGGGGTTTCATTTCATTCCCTAAGTTAAATGTCAAGGGTCAATAATTTCATTGCAAAACTTAAGGTAGGGTCCTTTGGTTTCTCGAGGGTCCTCCTCATCCCTCATTCAAACTTTGGTTATGTGCCTTCCCCACCCTCCGTTGCTTCTGCCACACGCCTCCCCGGCCATCCTCGCACTTGTCACATGGCTCCCTGCTGTGCTGTCAGCTCCCACGAGCCATTAATAACTCCTCCATCCGCTCCTTTCCCCACTTTCACCGCGATGGCTCGCCCTCCTCATTTCTCCTCTGCTTTGAGTCGGCTCTCCCTCTGCGAATTAGACTCCCCTCCTTCCCATCCCCTTTTGTTGCCATCGTTTAACATTGGAACAATGCAAAGTGTTATGGTGGCCATAGCCAACCTGAGCCACACTATGGTGGACATTAAATGGTTCGTATCATTTGGTATCAGAGCCTCCACCCAGGTTCAAGTCACAGAGCGGGTGGCAACGTTGGCATTGCAGTGTTTGCCCGAGGCTTGCACAGCTCAAAGGGGACACCACCGTACGGGCGCACATCCAGCCCAGAGTCTGAACTGCAGAGCGTGGTGGGATGTTAAGATCCTAGTGGGCGACCTTCACTAACATCTCGAGGTTTTGGTGTAATGGTTCATATCATTGATGTGATGTACCTGCAATAATTAATTAATGCAAATACACGAGATATCAAAAATAATAGAACAGAATCGCTTTTATATTGATCATGGGCCACTTCGAGGGGGCAACCTCCTTTGAGCAAGCTCAATACAATTAACTTCACGGTGCCTTTAATGACCTCAACACACACTTATATACTAAGTCTATGCCCAATACTATGAGTCAAAACCATGGGCCATATAATACTCCAGGACAAATTACAAAGCATATGCGTCCAATACTATGGGTCAATACTATGGGCTAATATAAACTACGGATCAACAAATACTACGGGACGACTTACAAAGCATATGCGTCCAACAACAATACACTAACATAGTAAAGAGAAGGGTTGACATAGGTTCCTAACAGAACAATGCAAAGTTTTATGGCGGCCATAGCTGCCCTGAGCCACACTATGGTGGACATTAAACTCTCGGTTCGTAGCACATACGACGCCGTCTGTACCAGCGTGAAGCAAAATGAGGAGATGGCCATGGATATTAATCACATGGTCTCCCAGCTTTCTTTCCAGGATTCGAGGATAGAAGACTTGGAGAAGAATTTGTTCGAGCTGATGGGAAAAGTGGACATGCTGCAGGAAGACATGGCAGTCCTTACAGGGAAAACTCAGGGAAGTTATGTGCAGGAAATCCCCAAGGTCAATCAGGAGATCAACTAGGAAATGGTGGATGCAGCTTCTGCTTAGTTCAAGAATTATGGATAATTTCCAGCTTAGCTCAGGTTTCAAAATTTTGTATCTATTTTGCCAATGTATTTCTGCATTATACTCAATAGACAGTTTATCAGGGTTTATCCCAGCTCCATTTTGAACAGTTTTAGAAAGACAAAGTTTAGAGCTTGTAAATCCATGCTGTTAGAAATCATAGTTACAATCTTTTCAGACATTTCCTCCTCTGTTAAAAATCTTTTTGAATGCATGTAATGAATAGCTGTGCACAGCTTTTATAAATACACCCTATTTCCCTGTTACTGTTAAAAAAAAAACAAATAATGTATATACCATTATATATAACTTAAATAAGATAAACATGAATTAATAAAAATATTTTATATAACATAAAATAAATAATCAAAGTTGCAAAACGTTGAACCTTGATCAATGTATGCCAATCATGAGTTTTAGCCCCCTTGAAATAACCTTTCTTTGTCAATATACTATTGATGTTTGAAGCAAACCCAGTGGAAAATTTTATCTTCCGTACAACCTCTTTTACAACATCACTCTCTTGCTCAGTTAATAACCATGGGAGATTTGTGGAATTTCCACTACCCCAGTTTTGATTCAAATGTTGCAATGAGATGGATTCTTGAATGTCACTAATAATTTTTGCAATTTTTCCATTGTTATTCCTCCCATCTATAATTTTTCACAAGCACTCTATGACATTCTTTCCAATATGCATTGTGTTAAACAAATGAGCTACTTGTAGGTGCTCATAGTATGACAACTGACTAAACTGGGAAGAGTATCGTTTCAAACCTCGTGGAAGCTGACTGTGGTGATGAACTTTGAGAAGTATCAATGACATATTAATATTTTATACTAATCATGATTATAAGTATCATGAAAATCTATAAATTAAAAAAAGTGACCAAGAAGGAAGTGATTAGCTACAAACAAATATTGCTTACCATGGATCTTTTGAAATGATTTTTTCCATAGTTGAGGCATCATTCTTTGTGTATTTTTTCTAGTCTCTTCCTTTCCATTGAAATCATTTTTTTTCGGTAATCCAATACATGTGGTCCTTATGAAGAAAATGTCTAAACTCATTGTACACCTCCTTTCCTAAACTTCTTGAACATCTAGATATTATTCTTGGGATACATACTGGACATGCATATTTTCCCTTGCTTTGAATATGTTGACACAACGACTGTCGACAAGGGTTCACTTCACACCGTTGTCAACAAACCATCAACCGAACTCCCTTACGCACCATCCCAGAAAGGTTTTACCTTTTCCAGCAACACTCGCAGGGCGAGTGAAGTCTCACCTGAGATGCACAAGGGATCACGTTTCCGCAGTGGAGTTGAGGACATGCATCAAACATACGTTGCAACCGTAGAAACCATAGATTATATCTTTCTCACTAGTTCATCATTCACATATTCATCAATCGCAGAATCAACTCATAATAAACATTCGCATCAACATGATCTAAGTACTCATTAGTATGAACAACAATTACTGAACCCACAGAGCATTAAACATTTCATAAACATTCACATTCATCATTTAACAGAAACAAAGACACATATAGCACCATAATCGAACATCTTCATGCATTCATTAAAACCTGTGGAATGACCTTTGCAGAAACAGTCAATACATCATGTCGTGAATACAAAATAGATCAACAACTGGATCAAAACTCAAAAGGTTGATTGCTCTATTCATCACCGGATCGATTCCCTTAGGCTTACAATCACACTCTTATTTATACAAAACTAATTGGTTACAAAATGGTCCACATGAACCTTATCTAACAAACTAACTACTTTCGCGCTTCCACATTCTCCTGCGGACTAATCCCGTGCCAACAGGCCCCCACCACAAACTTGTGGCTCGCCCTCGAGCCACATCAGCTGGACACCGCTGCTGCATTCACTTGCTGTTGGAAGTCATCATAGGCAGTTTTGATCTGGTCAACTACTTCCTTCACTAATGCTCTAATCTGCGCACATTATTCCACTTGCTTCTCCATTGGGTGTTCACAATCTCTCTGTTGCGCTTCCCCCAATTTATGCTTGACCTGTTGCAATGATTCCATTACCTGTGTTGCCAGTCCTTCGGCTTTTGTTTGAATTTCATCCAAATGAGTGGCCCATCTTTGCTTCCTTTCGCATGCCTTGGTAATGCACTGCTGCATACTTTTTAGTTCCACTGCCTTTGACATCTGTACTAGTGTGGGCATCGCTCTGATCAATCCCTTGAACGATTCTAACTGTGTTTCTGCTTCATGAATTTACTTCCTCAGCGCAGTTACCTGGTCGTCCTGGACTATGCTTCCCTAGATTGTCATAACACCCTCTGCAACTGCTTCGGTTGCCTTCACCATCTCTGTGATCTCTGTTACGGCTTCCTCCATTGCCGTCTTTCAACTCTGAATCTGCTCCGGTGGTGTGTTGGGTATCACTCTAGCTTGGAGCTTTGCATTATCCTTCCTCAATATTTCGATAAGGACCCCTAGCATGATGACCTTTGCTTCTGGCAGTACGTCCTGTTCTACATCAGGGACAGTCTCCGATATTCTAGAAATGGCCTGCGCTAGTTGCTCCCTATCCTCTATGGACTTCTCTTTGTCGGCTAATGTTTGGGCTTGATCTTTATGGAACCGTTGTATCTCTGCCCCACTGCCGTGTGCTTGCTGCTTCTGCCACACCATCTGGTCATGCATGCCGGCTTCTCTATCGCGGATTTAGGCACTTGCTGTGGTTTGAATCCTATGTAGTGACAACATTGGTAGCATGTTGAAATCTACGTCTATTGAATCAAACTATCTTATTTTCACATCCATCTCTTCATTCACTATGTACATCGAATTTGAAAAAAATTTGACTAACCTTGGGTTTGTCCAAACCGCTACTTCAATCCTTCTTGTGGACACACTCTGTCAAACTTCCCCCTGTGGTACACTGGACTCGATAACTGCAATGGATAACGTGGTTAACAGTTGGTTTAACTGATGGAAGTAGTTGGTGGAATGTTGTGTAACCTTCACGCTATTGGTCACTATGACCTCTGTTAGCGTCTCCAAAAGCTGATTCACCTATTCCTCCAGAAGACCACCACTTGTGCTGTCTTCTCCACGATCCATCTTGTGCTTTGTCCTTCTTTCCTCGTCCTGCGCATCCAATTCATAATCTGTTAGGTTTCTTGCTATTGAGGCTCCATCATTGGTGGACCCCTCCGACTGATCTTTCGCAGGGTTGTCTTGTCTTGTGCCTTCCTTTCGCCTGGCGGAAGCTATGTCTTCCCCAGCTGGGTTTGGTCGAGTTGGTGTGTGTCCATTTGACATATCCTTCTCATCAGCTAGGACTTTACATTATGCTGGCCATCTGGCGATAATGGCATCTAACTCTTCCTCAGTGAGCTTATACTGCGTCGCATTCCAGTCATGCGATTTATCTGCTTGAGCTTGAATAAAAATCCTGTGGGACTTGATCGATAGCCTTGCAATCTGTTTGTACTTCGTTGTTTCTTGCACTGATATTCATGGTATCATTTGCGCATCCATCTGCAGTCTTTCTAACAACATGTAAAATTGTAGAATGTTGTCTCTTTGCCGCTCTTTATCAGTTGTTTCCCATAATTTTTGGTATCGCGCTGCTTCACATACCTAAGCTGCTAGTGTGTCCATACCCTGATAGTGCTCAGGTTCTCTCCAAGCTACTAATGCGACTAGCATTATGAGCTAGGAGTATGTAAATGCCTTCTCGTGCTCCTGTGCATCATATGCATCTTCGATCAGTTCGTGTAGCAGGAATTTGGACCAGTTCAGCCGCTCTCCTTTGGCACAATGCTCCACGGTGGCAAGGATGCCCGAGCTACATTCCCTGGGTCTATTATTTTGCACTACTTTAACGGCGAGTATCTTTGTCGCAACCCTGATGGCCTGGTTCTTGATTGTGTGGATTAGGTACCCTCTGGAATTCTTGTCCACGATATACTTCATCCTCAAGCTTTCCGCATGCTTCTTGTCGTTGTCCTTTCCCTGGAAAAATTGGGATAGGTTGGCCCCGTCTTTAGGTAGCCCGGTGATTCGTGCAATCATGTCAACTATGAATGGAATCCTTTCATGCAACCATAGGTACCCACCATGAAAAAATACAGTAGTTTCTTGATGCATGCATTGACCTGTGCTAGCCGCCCGAAATGAAGCATCTAGGTGAGGCCTAACAGCCCCGACTGTGCCAATCCCACCGCCCATCCTGCGGGTTCCTTCGTGGGGGACGTCAACATAACCTTCTATGCTTTCTTTGAAATTCGCAAGGTCATGGTCACTATACCCCAGCTTCTGTAACTTGGCTACAATGTTCCCGTCATTAGGAACTTCTTGCAGTATCTCTGAGATTGCAATACTGTATCGTTCGTTCTTGTCTATCTGTAGCACTGGTGCCACTCTCTTTCATGGCGGCACATAGTCTTGTATTTCTGGTGCATAATGTGCTTCCTGCAATACTTCAGCGCCTGAAGTACCTGCATCATCATCGGTGAATCATGCCGATGCCCAGATTCCGTTCTTCAGCGTGCGACCAGTGTTTGGGGGTCAATTTACGCTCCTCTTCTTCTTGAGTGGTATTCTAGACATGACTTTCTGGCTGTTCCTCCGTAATGGGCGTGGGTTCGATCGGTTCAGTGCTTGCACTCGAAATATACACTGCCATGCACTTCTCTGCAGATTCTTGCTCAACACACGATGTGTCAAGCTGCCCCCCTGCTTCGTTTTTATAGGGGTGGAGTGCTGCATCCATCCGATCTTGGACAATAATGGACAAATCCAATACCGATTCCCGAAATACATCGCATGCGTCAATATTAATTGTGCTGGTTTTCATTTTTTTCACCGGTTGTTGTGGTTTAAAAGCTGCATTTATTACCAGATTGGACCCTGCCACATCGTGGCAGCTTCCGACTCGTGAATCCTACCGTGGCTTGACATAGTCTACGGTTACCCCCCCCTTTTTTTTAGCACCGCGGCCAGCCCTGTTGTGCCGCGGTGTCGCAGTATATTCTTATGTTTGCACTTCTTGTAGTTGTCACTGATCCATCCCTACTTCACTGTTTTGGTGTCATGTACTTCCCGAACTCATCCATTATTGGTTCTGCGTTCGATGTTCTCACAGTCTCAGCCTGTACTCTCCCCTTGTGCCTTGGATTTAACCAGTAGGGTTGTTGCTTGATTGTCTTCACATTGGGTTTGAGGGGGATATTGATTCTTCATTTTTCCTAAGTCCTCGAAAATTCCTTTCATCTCCGAGAATTTTGTTGGGAACAGATCCTGAAACTCATGCAATAGATCAGTCATATTCGCAATGGTGGAATCATCCCAATAATCCCCAATGCTTGCAAACTTTGGGTTCTACTCCGACCCAATGTTTATTTTCTTGAGCTTATGCGGTTGTTTGAATTTGTTGGAAGGTATTTATGGTGCTTCAACACTTCGAATTCCCTTCGACTCTGGTACATGCGTAGCCCTTGGATCACCCTCATCATCTGGCTCTCATGTGATGTTATAGCACTCCATCATCATTTATGGTGTCGCATTCCACTGAAGTTCTAATGGTTGCTCTGTCGGTACTGTTTCAAATATTTTCTCTCGAATCACTTGCAATGCACTATGGATGAAGGGCTTCTCATATGAGAAACAAAACGTTTGGATGAAGCCAATTGTTAGTTTCTCCCAAGAAGTTGTTCCATGTAGTTCTGCTACAACATACCAACTCCGCGGTACTTCATCCAATGTGTGAAAAAATGCATTTAGCCATTCCTCTTTTGCTCGTAATCCCCATTTGCTTTCGCACTCAGCCAAATGCGCCTTCAGGTCACCTCTACCATCAAACTTCCTTCCATCAGATCCTTTCGTATTGCCGAACCTAACCTCCATGAGGTGTCAACATAGTGGCTAGTTTGTGATATTAGACTTATGCGCCTCCCACCAGCGTGTGGGAGTAGCCTTCAAGGCTTCCTCCAAGGCCAATAGACGTTGCGGTTCTGCCACTTTCTCCTCAAACTCCGTGAGAAACGTAGCCAAATTGGGCAATCCTTCATATGTTGGTAGCGCGTAGTCCTCTGTGGCTATTCATCATAGTGACTGTGTGATCTGGCACACCTTCTACATGACACTTCATGCATCTGCTTCTGCCAATTCTCGAGCGCCTCATTCGAATCCGACGACGTTGAACTGACATTGCGCCATCCCAATTCTCCGTCTGCGGTATTATTAATGTAATCCTTAGATATTTTATATATGCCATCCCATCCCTCCGTAAATTCATCTCTCGCTAGTTCAACGTATCGTTTCCCTTTCGCAGTATCCAGAGGTGCCACAACCCTCATCTTGCGATTCTCAAATGACATAGTCCGCTTCTTGAAATTAATAACCGCTAGATTATCGATTTCCCAGTCAATCCCTAGCAGCGTTGGGTAGGGGATGGTATTGTATAGAATTTCAATTACATCAAAATCTGTATAAGTCTTGAGACCCTCAATCTCAACTGGAAGCTGGTACACCCGACCAAGTGGAGTAACCTTACTCTGATTTTCCAATCGCAACTGTACCGGTGACCAGGCCAATTGCGATTTCCCCATTGTTTCCCATGTCTACTTGGTCAGAATGTTGACGTCTGACCCTAGGTCAAGGAGAATTGAGTTGACATCAAATGCTCCAATTTATGTCGACATTCGCATCTCTCTCCCCATCTTCCTCTTGTGTATGTGATTGACCTTTTTCTCCTGGCATGCACCCTCTCATCGATTCAGCAGATTGGATATCTCTTCTAGCACATCCTGATCCTTTTCCAACTCCGAGCAACTCTTTAAGAAGGATTTTAAGGCGCTAGCCTTTCCTCATGACTTCATTGCGTCGAATGTTGGTGGCATATCATAGATAATTTCTTCTTGAAGAGGTAATTGCCTCCTCTATCTCATCGCCTCCTGCGCTTCCAAGAACACATCCCTTTCGACCTCCGTGTCAAAGGTGACATGTTTCCGTGTTGTTGGTTGGACAGTAGCCTATGACCTGTCAGTTCTTGTCACAGCTCCTCCTCTTGTCACTACTCCAACAGTCGCATGGTGTCTTCGAGCCTCCATGGATATCATCTATACAGCTGGTGGTGGATTTTGATTCTAGTTCTATGGAGGTGGTGGCGGATTCTTGGTCTGCCATTTTGCGATGAGCTACGGACAGTATTCAACGCCATGATCCATAGCGCTACAATAAGTGCACTATGGCACTGGATTCAGGAAATCCCTTTGATAGTTCCCTTTTTGTCCATAATTGTAGCATATAATCGGTCCTCGTCCTTGTTCAGCAGCTCCTCCTCATCCTGCGCCAGCACCTCGACCTCCACGGAATCCTAATCCTCTAGCCCCTCCATGCAGTGGGCCATATGGTGGGTACTGCGGTTTCCCATACTGCAATTATTGCAGTGGTCCATATGGTGGGTACTGCGGTGCCGAATACTATGGCTGACCATATTGTGGTTTCCCATACTGCCCCTGATCATACTGCTATGGTTGGTGATTATATTGGGCCGGTGGTTGATTATACTGCTGTTGTTGCTGACCCGGTGCCTGTTCTTCTCCTGCCATGAAGTATGTAGTTGCAGTCCTCTCCTGGAGTAGGTCATAAGCTATGCAGTTGTTTTCATCATGGCCAACTGATTTACAGAACTTGCAATACAAGTTCTCTGGTTTCGACACCATCTTCTGCAGATACACACACTCTTCTGGTCGATGGCCTCTCGTTTGGAAGATACGACACCAAGGAAACCCTCCCTGACTGAGGGGATTGGGCGCACCGGATAGAAAATACTCTCAGAATTCTGGGCATTGATCCTTGTGGTGTCCCTCTGTCCTACACTTGGTGCGCCAGACATATTTACGAACCTCTTTCCCTTTCTTTATGTCTTGTAGTTGGATCTTCACGTTTTCCAGCTGCGCTTGTATTTGATCCATGCCCAACCTCGTTTCGCTGATTGGTGAAGCTTCCAGCTTCATCGCAATCTCTAGTGCTTCAGCCTGGGTCGCAACCTTCTGTTGCATTAATAGTCTGCAGATATGTGGTACCAATCCTGCGATAAACCACTCCTTGTGCTACATATCATTTATCCCCAAACTTACCTTCTCTATCAGCATCTTGTACCGCTGATCAAACTCCCATACCAACTCATTTTGGTATTGCTTGATTTCTTTGAGCTCGGTGACATACTGTGATTTTGACTTTGGCTTCCTAAATTCATCGATCATTCCTGCTTTGATCTGCACCAACGACTTGGCCAGTGTTCCCACTGGAACCCTTGTAAACTTCATAAACCAATCTAGCGCATGGCCCCTAAGGGTTGTCGCTTGTTATCCCTTTTTAATATCTTCATCCTGGACCTGCTTCACAGTCCATATTGCTTCGCATAAAAACAAAAATTGCTTGGGATCCTCAGTCCCGTTCCCCTGAAAAAGTGAGCATTTTTGTGTCGTCTTCCATTCTAACATTCCTACTGTTATTGTTTATTGATGCACTACTTTTACCACTGCATGTAGGGAAACTTTGCAAATAGCTTGTGTTTCTTCCTGTAAAATTCTGGGTAGTGCATGGGGTTGAAGGATTATTGTAACTTACGATCCATCCCTCTTTTTCTTCTGGGTTAGCCTGGTCACCATCTTCGTCGCAATAGGGTCACTTTCTTCCTTGTGGTCCTATTTCACAGTCTTTTGTTTTGGTCCTCTCAGGAGACTCTCTCTCAGTCCTCCTCTTCTTCTGAGGATGCTTGAATATCACCCCACTCATCAAGGTACCACACTCTTCATCAGCTTCCCTTAGAAACTCGTCACCGCTCATGTCCATCTACCTCGAATCTTTCTATCGGATCCACATTCACGCGATACCCACAACCTCCGCACACTGATCTTTCTACTCGTCGGAAGTAATCCTCATCATGCCCTTTTCACAGACAAGCATCTTAATCCACCATTTTAGCAACAGTAAGAACCTTCCCCTTGGTCCCTTGAAGAAATTCCTTTCCGCATCGCTATATGATTTGATTGTGTCTACTGCGAACTCAGTAATATATCCCTCTAGGATACTATCCACCCAGAAATTGACAGCCCTTGATACTGTTTTTTCGACGCGTTTTAGCTGCCAAATCAATTCTGGTGTCCAATGGTCAGGCTCAATGTTTTGGAAATGGTGCTTCTGGAATGTTAGCTGCGCTAACCACTCATGCAGCAGTACTAAGAATTCATGGAAAAATATCTCATGGATATCTGAATATACGTACTTCTGTAACCAACTGCTTACCATCTGTCTAGGGTTTTGCTTCTCTCCTTCTGCGAATTCTTCTATCTTTTTGTCAAACCACTCTTGAATCTACGGTTTCATCAGGTGCCACAACATATCCTCTTCTTTTCCTCTTCAGGGTCCCGACAACAGAACCATTTGTTGACATAACGACTATCGATAGGGGTTCACTTCGCACTATCGTCAACAAACCATCAACCGAACTCCCTTACGCACTGGCCCAGAAAGGTTTTACCCTTTCCAGCAACACTCGCAGAGCGAGTGAAGTCTCACCCGATATGCACAAGGGGGCTGCAGGAACTACGTTTCCGTAGTGGAGTTGAGGACATGCATCAAACATACGTTGCAACCGCAGAAACCAGAGATTATATCTTTCGCACTAGTTCATCATTCGCATATTCATCAATTGCAGAATAAACTCATAATAAACATTCGCATCAACGTGATCTAACTACCCATTGGCATGAACAACAATTACCGAACCCACAGAGCATTAAACATTTCATAAACATTCGTATTCATCATTTAACAGAAACAAAGACACAGATAGCACCATAATCGAACATCTTCATGCATTCATTAAAACCTGCGGAATGATCTTCACAGAAACAGTCAATACATCATGTCACGGATACAAAATAGATCAACAACTTGATCAAAACTCAAAAGGTCGATTGCTCTATTCATCATCGGATCGATGTCCTTAGGCTTACAATCATACTCCTATTTATACAAAACTAATTGGTTACAAAATGGTCCACATGACCCTTATCTAACAAACTAACTACTTTCGCGCTTCCACATTCTCTGCGAATGACCCTTCTTTTGTTGATTGTCCCTTCCGCAGCTGTCGGCTTCCGCACTTCCTGCGGACTAATCCTGTGCCAACATAATCCATGCAATCCATGGAATAGTGTTCACATATAGAATTTCATATATTATAAAAATAATTGCATGATAAATTATGCATAGAGATACATGGGAAATTTACATACCATAGAAATGTGTAAGATTGGGTGCATCATGAATTGCCCATGTAAGTATTCCATGGAATTGGAATTATTTTTGTCCTATAAGTTTGGAGATGTTGTACATACTGATACTAGACCATAATTTTAAAAGTTTGTCTATAAGAGGCTCAAGATATACATCCATATCTTTAACTGGGTGGTTACCTAGTAGTCATTTCAAAAGCAACAAACATGGTTAATAAGTTCTTGTACATGCATTAATACAAAAAGATGATTGCTTATATTATGTTAACATTCATGAAAATAAGTATCTGGAACAATTAATGCCAACATGACATGCTCCCTTTTGATTTCCATCCATGGAGGAAGGTTATTGTTTATACCAAAGAATGGCATCACTGAGTAAATGGTTCTAAGCTCTCCAAATGGGTTGACACTATCGGTTGCCAATGAAATTCTAACATTATAGGGTTCTTCTTTAAAAATTTACCATCTTTCATCAATGTCTCTGAATACAGATGCATCTCCAGGCATTCTCATGACGCCATCTTCACTTCTATGTCATGCATGGTAATCTATAAATTCTGCAATGTTTTTACACTTGAACAGTATTTGAAAACGTGGAGTTATTTGGATATGGTGAATAACTTTGTGGGGCATCTTATTTGTTACTTGATCAGTATGATATCTACTAATTCCACA
The DNA here is from genome assembly GCA_027924585.1 of Larix kaempferi. Taxonomy (NCBI): domain Eukaryota; kingdom Viridiplantae; phylum Streptophyta; class Pinopsida; order Pinales; family Pinaceae; genus Larix; species Larix kaempferi. The sequence continues at coordinate 8,305,602 of BSBM01000272.1, read as the reverse complement.
TTCAGGGCACTCACTCTTTGATGCATGTTGTCCATAATATATGATATGATCATTAGGACAGACATCAATTAAGTTATACTCCATTCCTAGATCTTTCAAAATTACACACATTTCTCTTTATGTGAGAGGTAAAGTATTTGACAATGGTAGAAGGGTGTCTCCTAACAGCCTAAAAATATATATATAAATTAGTAGAAAAATCATAATTATTGACTAATAAATGACATAAATATATAAAAAAACAAGCAATTGCAAATACAAAAATCAAAATCTTGCATACCTTAACAATTGTGTCATTGTTGTGTTTGAAATACCATTCATGACCTTCAATTTGACTAGCAACAAAAGAGATTAGAGAAGACTTGTCTTTGAGTCTTTGTATAAGGTTTTTTTTCTTTGTCAATAAGAGGCACATCATGAATGTTTTCATACGCCTCGTTTGCAGGTAAATTCTCATCAGTGGCAACAAATGTGTCATGGATCAACCTATTTATCCCTTCATTCTCAATAATATTGTTTTCATTTTCTTCCATTAATGTATCAACCTCAATGTCACCACCCTCAGCATCTCCAGTACCGTGAATTGTAGCAAGTGGGTTTGCAAGCATTGTTGATCTTGTCTATGCAGAAATTGTCAAAAAATATAACCAATTAGTATCGATCAATAATAAGAGTATTGAAAAATGAGAAAAACAAATTTGCAATAACGTATTAGGGGATGATATTGGTTTCCCCCTTCCAAGTGCCCATAATCTGAGCAATGTTTCCTGGTTGTTTCCCTAACAACTGTTCTTCTTTTCATTCATCTATATTTCTTACAAGGGAAATTACATTTTCCATCGTTGATTATAGATTCAACATTGAAGGGTTGATTTTGATCATTTGTCGAAACATTGTTGCTTCTATCACGTATACATAATCAATAACTTCCTGCATAACACTGTTAGTTTTTCAGAAATTTCAATCTGATCTAGGATCTTAACTGAGAGAATAACATGTACATCATATCTACAGCATATCAATCATGGACACAATAATGCAAGCACACAAGAGACAGAGAGTTTCACCGGGGAAAACCAAGAAGGTGAAAAACCCCGCAACTTCCTCAGATATAGATAGAGCAATGATACAACCAAAGTACAACCAAAGTACAACCAAAGTACAAGAGATAGTCTTCTCCTAGTAGATGATCCTCCTCCTCACATGTGTGCCACTTTCCGAGTGATGGAAGAGTGAGTAATGAGTGATCAAATAGAGATCTCCCGATCTCTATTTATACTTGTCCTGTCCTGCCCAATAAACTAATGGGGCCGACTTGTCTAGCTTGGCCTAATAACCCATGGTTAACTTAATCTGGGATGACCCCACACTTGGTGGTCTAATAACCCATTTACCCACATGACTCATACCGGGCAGACCCCATCAAGGTGGTTTAATAACCCATCAAGTATAAGTTATGACACTTACAATATAAATGACGATACTTCCGTATAGAGGAATAATAACATCTCTATAGGAATACAAACACTTTTGCATAGAGGAATAATAACATCTCTATAGGAATACAACATACATGGGTGAAATACATTCCGAAGTTACATATACATCAAGAAGCTGTAAGTCATTCAGATCTAGTAGCAGATCGGGGAGCAATATTGTCTGACATTGTGATCTGTTTCAATAAAATACATTATCAAGCCATTAATAGAAGAAAGTCAGAGATCAAATCGTTAACCTAATCATACAAAATATTTCAAAATTGGGTATCATTGCTCCAAAAAAAATCTACCTATAAGCATAGTTCTTCTCCCTCCAAAGTCCTTCAATGAATTATTCTTGACGAATTTAACCATAAACCCTAAATAATTTTTCTGTCCAAATGTGTTTACAGTTTTTCCCAATTGATCCAAAAAAAAGTAAAATACTTTTGGCATCACGTCGCTTAAGTGACAACAGAGAAAAAATGTCTCTTAAGAGCCATCTCTGAAAGTCTCTTAAGAGACATACCGGAATGTCGCATAAGGGACACTCGGAAACGTCGCTTAATAGATGTTAAATACTAGACTTCGCTTAAGCGACACTAGTTTATTTTTTCCTCAAAAACCCGTGAAAATGACGTCCATTTGACGTTAAAAAATGTTTTTTGAGTTCTTATGTCGGTCTAAACGTTGAATTCTCCCCCAAATGTAGTAGTGACAAGATGTTCTTTAAGAAAACTGAATACAAGAAAAACCAAGTTAGAAGGTGAGACCTATTCCTTGATCTTTTCTTCTCACTTATAAAATTTAAATACAAAGAAAATGCACTTACTATGGAGTTTCCATGGACATTATTTCCTATGTGGCTACTATAAGATATTCCAATTCATTTGTTCATCATTAATATCCCCCCCCCTAATGCTCTACTCTACTGAGCAATAAACAATATAACAATAATGAGTTAGGGTTAGGGTTTTTCCATGTTTTAACTCCCAACTAGGGTTAGGCTTTTGGATAGTCTAGATTCTTCTTGAAAGTCCATTATGACTAGGTCCACATGTGTGAGTAACATAAGTTAGCATGGTATCCACTCAATATTATAGTGGTCAACATGATAAATGAACTTTCGAGAGGCATAACTCCCTCATACAAACACCTATTTAGGTGATCTTCATGTAATTGGAGATATCTTAACATGTAAAACACGACCAATGATTGCAAACTTTGTTTTCAAAGTTTTGAACCCAAGAAAAACCATTTGATACCTCAACCAAGATATCTATATATTTTATTTATTTATCAATAAAATAGGTTATGGAGGGACATAAGAGTGTGGCTTTATTTTTAAAAGATAAAATTAAAAATAAAAATTTTAATATGAATTTTTTTAAAAGTGTCATACAATCTTCACATGGTATTGTTGACTTTTGTTTGCTAAAATACCAAAAAAAAGTGTCAAATTCTTAAAAAAAAGTATTCTTATCATTCTTCATTTATTTTTTCATTTCTATTTTCAACTTAAAATTTAATTACTTCTTGAGTTTCCATATTTGGCACTAACTAGCCACTTTGTAGAATATTCACTGTTTAAAACAATTAAGTATTTACTGAAATACAATCTTCTCCAAATGAACAGGATATATGCTAAAAATAAACAGTTTCAGCAATCTCAAATCTCTTTTCTAAATTACATGTGATATCTTAAAATTACCTAAATCATCTCAATCACAATTTTAGCAATGGAAATTCCACTTTCAACCATTCTTGATGTGTCATGCAATAACTCAATGCACATTCACTAACCTACAGTAAGAATGAAAATTCAAGGCCATGGAGTAAGCTTCCATATAGAAATCCTCCCCGTTGACATAATTAGAGAGGATATTTTATGAATTAATATGGAGGTAATTGGGCAGTGGCAGCCTCAACCTTGAAACAGAAAACAGTGGAACTTGTCTTCAAATCGATTCTCTGCATGCTTCTGTCATATCCATCTTGGAATGGAAAGCATTGGAACTTGTCTTGAAATTGAAGAAATGCATGCTTCCATCATAAATATCTGGGACTGATCACCTTCAAATTTCCAATCAACATTGTGCGACAGTTGAGCCAATGTGAGTTCAACTGTGGGAATAGACAGTTAAGCCAATGTGAGTTCAACTGTGGGAATAGCCATGGAATACCTAGACATCCTAGATTGCAGGAGGATGATACAATTCCTAGATTACAAGAGGATGAGATAAGTGTACTATTTGGAAAACAATTATAAAAAAAATGTTATAAGAAATAATTGGTAGTTGATACATGGATAATTGGTAGCTACATGGAGAACAAATAAGAGATTACTTGTTCAACATCGATGAACTAGAAGTTAAATGATTGTTGAATTGTTGTGCTTTTATGTACAAGTTTAAGAGTTAGAACAATGGAAGAGGAGGCGTACAAGCACAATAGCCTTGATATTTTCCTGTGTGATTGTGATTTGATCTGTCTCATCATTCTCAGTTGCTTGCTTCATGATCTTGAGCAACACATAAACGAAATCTTTACCATTCTCCTCAAGCTGGCCTTTGGATTCCTTGGGATGATCAACATGGTGGTCTATTATTGACATGAAAAACATTATGAACTTTCATATGTTCAGGAAATGCATTCCTATATGCAACAGGTCCTATCCTATCAAGGACTTCAAAAGGCCTGCAATATCTTAGTGCCAACTTGGCACAACCCCCGAGCTTCAAAGAGCTATTCTTCAATTTCACTCCTAGATAAGCATAGTCTCCAACCTTAAACTCTCTATCACTCTCTTCAGATCTGCATATCTCTTCTTCCTATCCTAAGCATATTTCAAATTCTACCTGATTTTAACAACTTCTTGCTCCATTTCTTTGAGCATTTATGGTCCAATCATTAACCTGTTCACTGGGTTTTCCCAACTTACTAGAGTTCTACATTAATTGTGCTAAAAGAGTTAACTAAAGTGTTAGCAAGAAATACTTTTGTATAAGAGTTAGCTAAAGTGTTAACAAGAAATACTTTAGTAAAAAGAGTTAACTAAAGTCTTAACAAAGACGATTTAGTTAACTAAGTGTTATGCATGATGACACTTGAGTTACGACACTTGAGTTGCGAAACTTGAGTTGCAACACTTGCATGTCGATACTTGAGTTAAACTAAAAGATGACACTTGAGTTTTGACACTTGAGTTACAACACTTGCATGGAAACACTTGAGTTAGCCACCTAACTAAGTGATCTAGGATCCAATTGAAGGGCGAGTACATCCTAAAGTCAGAAGACAAAGATAAAAGCCACAACATGAGAAGTATGGCGCAACTTGTCATGCAGGATTGATGAAACCAATGTCAAAGTGAATCCTCTCTTGAATGAAATTCACAACCTTTGTGCATGTGACAAAATTAATGAATTAGTTTAGCACATAATCTTTTTTTGAGTTCTCTTATTGCATCTATATCTGTTGCTCTGTAATTTGCACCAAGGGTGATTGATATTTCTCTCTGATATTGCACCGGGGGTGCTTGATGTAATCTTCTCATTGTAAAGGAAACATTCTCTGCTATCTATCAATATACCAAGGAATATTTTGCTAGGGTTTTCTCCCTCAAGTATAGAGGGTTTCCCTAGGGTAAATTTCTATGTCGACTGTGAATGTTTATGCTTTTGATTATTCATTGTTTTAAAGTACTATTGTAATTCCACAATTAAGATTAAAAATCAACAAAAAACAACCTCCGTTCTGGCAAAGTTCCAGACAATAAATGCACTAAGATTTTGAGGGTCAGGTATAGTTCCATGGGTCAAAGTTCTAGGGGCATTGCTACTCCATTCCCATAAGGGTTTTGAGGGTTTTGAAATCTATCCATATGTGCTCAATTGTAGGGTTTTTTGAATATATTTATGGAGATTCAAGGACATGATTATGTAACTGCCAAATTTATAAATGCTTGTCATTACACCAATCAACAGTGAGGAGATATGATGGGCATGTTGTTTTTTACAGTATATTTATATATATTATATGATATATCATCACCACCACATTTTTCTCTCATATTCTGATTTTTATGAAATTGCCCCACGTGATGGGTATTGCATCATCTCAAAACCACTAGTTCAAAATGTACGTGATGGGGATTGCATCATACCGAAACTACTAGTTCAAAATGTATGTGATGGGGATTGCATCATCCCAGAACCACTAGTTCAAAATGTATGTGATGGGGATTGCATCATCCCATAACCACTAGTTCAAAATGTACGTGATGGGGATTGCATCATCTCGAAACAACTAGTTCAAAATGTACGTGATGGGGATTGCATCATCCCAGAACCACTAGTTCAAAATGTACGTGAGGGGATTGTATCATCCCCGAACTTCGGTCCCTGAATTGATCTGTAGACAGATGTCTCCGAGAAGTGGTCCCTAGTGGACGAGAGGGGATTGTATCGTCCCCGGACTTCGTTCCTTGAATTGATCCGTAGACAAATGTCTTCGAGAAGTGGTCCCTAGTGAACGAGAGGGGATTGTATCATCCTCGGACTTCGGTCCCTGAATTGATCCGTAGACATATGTCTTCGAAAATTGGTCCTTAGACTTTGTTTAAGTTGACGAGTGGACTGCATCATCCCTAGACATGTTATGGTGTCTTAAATGGATCATGTGTTTTGCAGGGTATGATGCTGATGATCGTGTGATGACGATGCTGATGATCGTGTGATGAAGATGCTATTGATCGAGAGGATCCAGATGATGATGCTGCTGTAGCTGTTAGAGTGATGTAGAAGATGAAGACTCAGTACTTGATGTTCCAGTATTGAAGATCTTAAAGATGTTACTGGCGATGATGTATAAAGAAAGCTTCCAATGATTTGTAGATGTATCATGTATGATGTAGTCGATGACTCCTTGCTCCTGCAGATGTTGTTATAATATCCTTCTCGTTAAGGGGGAGTGTTGAAATATTGTAACTTCTAAGAATATTATATTTGTACTTTATTATTCCAGAGATGTTCCCTTCCTCCGCGGTGACCTTATTGTATATCTGGAGATGTTTATTCCTTCGATGGATTGTGGTAACTAGGGTTATTAGATCTCCCATGTGGGGGTCGGCCTTGAGTTAATTTATTAGGGGTTATTAGACTCTCTTAGGTGAGGTCGGCCCCATAGGGTAAAAAGTCATTCGGGAAACAAGTATAAATAGAGGAGGATGTTCCTCACTTATCTCACTCTTCCATCACTCGGAAAGTAGCGCACAAGTGAGAGAGAGGTCTGCATAGGAGGTAGAGAAGGAGCTCTAGTCTTGGACTACATCTTGTATTTGGTCGATCATCTTTATTGAGGAAAGCTTTGCTGGGTTTTCTACCCCACGAGGGTTTCCCAGGGTAAAATATCTGTCTATCTTATGATTATGTTTCTTTCAGTGATCTTGCTAGTAAAATTAGTATAAACTTAACATGGTATTAGAGCTAGCCTGAATAGGACATCTTTCACAAGGTGAAAATCTCTCTCTCTCCTCCTTTGATGAAAATTAGGGTTTCTACAAAAGTTGGTATTTTTGGCGATTGCATGGCTAGATAGCTCTCCTCAAAATCAAAGTTTTGAACCCTGTATCAAGGTTTTTGGTTGGGTAGAACTCCGGGAAAGTCAAACCCTAGTTTGACCAAAAGTGTAGAAAACCAGAAAACCAGAGAACCAAAAAAGCTATGCACCTGTGCACCAGTAAACCAGAAAAGAGAAGACCAAAAAACTAGAAAATCTGTTGCAGATCCGGAAGGTGAAAAGTTGAAGTTTCCAAAAGTAGAACAAACCAAAACTTCCAATTCAATCAAGCACATCTCCTGGTAAGTGTTATTCTATCTTTTGAGAAACTTCAATCTCTTTGACCCCTAGAGAAGATGGCTCCAAGCACTAAGCTTGAAGACAAGCTAGAGGGTATAGAAAATTTCCAGGCATGGAAATACAGAATTGGCCTCATTCTTGAAGAGAATGATCTTGTCCAATATATTAAAGATGAGACTGCGGAAACTGAAGAAGATGAAGCTAAAGAGAAATATAGGAAGGACCTGATTAGGGCAAAGAGAATCATTGTTGATTCTATTAAGGACCACTTAATTCCCCAACTGGCATCCAAGAAGACTCCAAAGGAAATGTATGATGCCCTAGGCAGAATGTATGAAGGAAAGAACATCAATATGAAGATGAACCTGAGAGATCAATTGAAGAGCACCAAGATGAATCAAGGAGAATCCATTCACGATTATTTCTCAAGGGTTTTCCATTTCAAGGATCAACTAGATGCCATTGGAGATACTCTTGATGAAGATGAACTAGTCATGACTGCTCTAAATGGTCTCACTAGACCATGGGAGTCATTTATCCAAACCATGTGTGCCAGAAAAGAAAGCATGAAGTTTGATGTGGTATGGGAAGATTGCATCCAAGAAGAAGCTAGGGTTGCTAACAGAGAAGCCTTGCTCAAAGAAGGTTACCAAGCCTTGGCCACTCACACCAAGAGAAGAAGGAATAAACCTTACTTCAAGAAGGATTGTCACAAGGAGTCTTAACCTCTACAAAGATTTCAAAAGAAAAGAGGAACTACTCAGGGAAATAAGTTTTCCACATTCCAATGCTTCAATTGTCATAAAATAGGACACATTGCTAGGGATTGTCCCTCAAAGGGAAAGAAGAAGGGATTCCACCATAAAATACATCAAGCACACCTAGCAGAAGATGAAAGTGAAGAAGAAGAAGAAGAGGAAGAAAGGCCTCACAAGAAAAGATCTAGAAGAGAAGAAGAAGAAGAAGAAGAAGAAAGGACCTTCTTCAAGAGAAGATCTAGAAGGAATGAAGAAGAATATGCAGAAGAGTATGTTCTATTCTCTACACTCTCTAGATCTATAACACCTAGAGAAGATACATGGCTTATTGATAGTGGTGCTTCAAAGCACATGACTGGACAAAAGAAAACTCTTTCAAAACTGGAAGAGAAGACCTCCCCACAAAAGGTATCATTAGGAGATGACTATCAATATCCCATCAAGGGAATTGGTGATGCAAGCTACAAGCTTGATTCTGGAACACCATTGAAGATGAAAGAGATATTATATGTCCCAGTATTGAAGAAGAACTTACTTTCTATCTCAGCTCTAGATAAGAAAGGTTATAGAGTTGCATTCATAGATGGACAAGTACTCATGTGGTCCAAAGGAAAATCAATTGAGGATGCAATTGTTATTGGTGAAGAGGAAGGAGGTCTATACAAACTCAGGGGACATCTAGAAGCTGCCTTTGTTCATGAAGCCACTAGCCCTAGTGAACTATGGCATAGGAGGCTTGCTCATATTAACTAAAAAGCACTACCTCATGTAAGTAAAGTAGTCATAGGACTACCAGATTTGAAGATTGATCATGATGGCACATGCAAAGGATGTGCAAAAGGGAAGAATATCAAGAACCCATTTCCAAAGAGTGAAACAAAGATTAAGAGTATTTTGGAATTGATTCATTCAGATGTATGTGGACCAATGCCCTCCACATCCTTGAGTGGATATGAATACTACCTTTCATTTATTGATGACTACTCCAGGAAGACTTGGATACACTTTATAAAAGGGAAGAATGAAGTCTTTGGAAAGTTCAAGGAGTTCAAAGCATTGATAGAAAATATTTCAGAAAAGAAGATCAAAATACTCAGGACAGATAATGGTGGAGAATACACTTCAAAAGATTTTGAAGTCTTTTGTAAAGAAGCTGGAATCAAGAGGGAGTTAACCACTCCCTACAACCCTCAACAAAATGGTGTTGCGAAAAGAAAGAATAGAACCATTGTGGAAGAAGTGAAGACAATGATACATGATCAAGACCTACCTATGTATCTATGGGATGAAGCAGCCATGACAACAATCTATGTGCAGAATAGAGTATCTCATAGTGCTCTTGAATTCAAAACTCTAGAAGAAGTGTTTACAGGAAAGAAACCTGAGCTAAGACACCTCAAGATATTTGGGTGCCCTATATATATTCACATTCCAAAAGAAAAGAGAACTAAATTAGACCCTTCCAGAAAGAAGGGGATATTTGTTGGATATTGTGAAACATCCAAGACATTCATAATTTACATCCTAGGATTTCACCATATGGAGATTAGTAGGGATGTGACATTTGATGAAGAGACAACTCTCAAGAAATCTAGGAAGTGCCAGTATGAAGAAATATATGAAGAAGATGCACCTCTTAGAATTGCAGAGTCTATTCCCATCCTTGAAGATGTAACACCTGAAGACCATGATATGATAGAACCACAAGAACCTCCCATTTCAAATATTTCAAGGAAAAGAAATCTAGCATGTGCGAGAGATATTATATTAGGAGTAGAAAAGTATGGAGCTCTTGAAGGCTCTACTAGAGTGAGTAAGAAACCAAATCCCTTCTCCAACTATATGGATTTGATGTGTGATCTTGTAGATCAAGAACCTACTAGTTATGAAGAGGTAGTTCATAAGAAAGAGTGGGTAGAGGCAATGATAGAGGAATACCAATCAATAATGAAGAATGATGTTTGGGATATAGTTCCTAAACATAAAGACAAAGTGTGGTATCCTCCAAATGGATATACAAAATAAAGCATGCTACAGATGGTAGCATTGCAAAATATAAAGAAAGATTTGTGGCCAGAGGATTCTCTCAAAAAGAGGGAATTGACTATGAAGGGACATTTGCACCAGTTGCAAGGTACACTTCTATTAGAACCATCATGGAACTTGCATCTATGATGAAGTGGGACTTACACGAAATGGATGTGAAGATAGCCTTCCTAAATGGTGTGATTGAGGAAGAAGTGTACATAGAGCAACCACAAGGTTTTGAGGTGGAAGATGGAAGAACCCATGTATGCAAACTGAAGAAGGCTTTGTATGGGTTGAAGCAAGCTCCCAGAGCTTGGTATGGAAGAATTGACAGTTTCTTGACAAACTTGGGCTTTACCAAAAGTAAAGCTGATCCTAATCTTTATATCAAGGTTATGAATGATGAACCTGTCATATTGTTTCTATATGTGGATGATCTATTTCTGACTGGAAATGAGAAACAGATTATCGAGTGCAAGAAGAAGCTCTCATCAGAGTTTGAAATGAAAGATCTCGGATTGATGCACTACTTCCTAGGTTTGGAAGTATGGCAAGGACCAGATGGAATCTTTCTCAACCAAGGTAAGTATGCTGTGGGAATCTTGAAAAGATTCGATATGTTGGAATGCAAAGCCATGGACACTCCCATGGATTCCAACTTAAAGCTATTAGTTGATGACTCTTCAGAGTTAGTGGATGTGACTCTGTACAGACAGATTATTGGGTCATTAATGTATCTGACGAATACCAGGCCATACATATGCTTTGTGGTGAACACTCTAAGTCAATATCTAGTGGAACCCAGATGAGTTCACCTAATTGTTGCAAAGAATGTGATGAGGTACCTAAAGGGTACGATAGATTTTGGTCTCTATTATCGTGGAGATCATGACTTCAGATTGTATGGCTTCACAGATGCTGATTGGGTAGGAAGTGTATTAGATAGGAAGAGTACATTAGGTGGATTTTATTGTCTGGGATCTGCCATGATCTCATGGTTTAGCAGAAAGCAGTCAAGTGTGGCTCTCAGCACAGCTAAAGCAGAATATATAGCTGCCTACTCTGCTAGTTGTGAAGCGGTATGGTTTCAAAATTTGTTATCAGGATTGTTTGACTTAGAGATGGACCCCATTGTGATCTTGTGTGACAACTAGAGTTGTATCAAAATGACGGAGAATCCAGTATTCCATGATAAGTCAAAGAACATAGAGATCTGATATTTCTATATACGGGATATGGTGCAGAAAGGAGCTGTCAAGCTCGAGTATGTAGGTACTGATGAACAAGTTGTTAATGTGTTGACCAAACCTCTGTCTTGAGTAAAGTTTGTGTATTTCGGAGACAAGATTGGTGTAGTTCGAAAGGACCCTCCTAGAAAGGGGGAGTGATATGTTTGATAATAATATTAGGATAATGGTATCGAGAACGGATACTTGTATCGATGATGAGATTACTCAGATATATACTTGTATTGATGATATGTATACTTGTATTGGTGTGGATACTTGTATTGATGATATGTATACTTGTATTGGTGTGAATACTTGTATTGATGATATGTATACTTGTATTGGTGTGGATACTTGTATTGATGAGATGTATACTTGTATTGGTATGGATACTTGTATTGATGAGATGTAGACTTGTATTGGTATGGATACTTGTATTGATAATGTGGATACTCGTATTGGTGTGGATACTTGTCTTGATGATTTGGATACTGTATTTATGATGAGGATACTTGTATCGATGATGAGGCTACTTGTTCTGACGATGAGGTCAGTATATGGTACCTAGTTGATATGATAGGACTGTATCGTCCCTGAACACTAGTTCAAAATGTATGTGATGGGGATTGCATCATCCCGAAACCACTAGTTCAAAATGTACGTGATGGGGATTGTATCATCCCGGAACCACTAGTTCAAAATGTACGTGATGGGGATTGCATCATACCGGAACTACTAATTCAAAATGTATGTGATGGGGATTGCATCATCCCAGAACCACTAGTTCAAAATGTACGTGATGGGGATTGCATCATCCTAGAACCACTAGTTCAAAATGTATGTGATGGGGATTGCATCATCCCGAAACCACTAGTTAAAAATGTACGTGATGGGGATTGCATCATTCTGGAACCACTAGTTCAAAATGTTCGTGAGGGGATTGTATCATCCCCGGACTTCGGTCCCTGAATTGATCCGTAGACAGATGTTTCTGAGAAGTGGTCCCTAGTGGACGAGAGGGGATTGTATCGTCCCCGAACTTCGGTCCTTGAATTGATCCGTAGATAAATTTCTTCGAGAAGTGGTCCCTAGTGAACGAGAGGGGATTGTATCATCCTCGGACTTTGGTCCCTGAATTGATCCGTAGACATATGTCTTCGAAAATTGGTCCTTAGACTTTGTCTAAGTTGACGAGTGGACTGGATTGTCCCTAGACATGTTATGGTGTCTTAAATGGATCATGTGTTTTACAGGGTACAATGTTGATGATCGTGTGATGACGATGCTGATGATCGTGTGATGAAGATGCTATTGATCGAGAGGATCCAGATGATGATGCTGCTGTAGCTGTTAGAGTGCTGTAGAAAATGAAGACTCAGTACTTGATGTTCCAGTATTGAAGATCTTAAAGATGTTCCAGTAACTTCTTGAGTTATTGGTGATGATGTATAAAGAAAGCTTCCAATGATTTATAGATGTATCATGTATGATGTAGTTGATGACTCCTTTCTCCTGCAGATGTTGTTACAATATCCTTCTCATTAAGGGGGAGTGTTGAAATATTGTAACTTCGAAGAATATTATATTTGTACTTTATTATTTTGGAGATGTTCCCTTCCTCCGAGGTGACCTTATTGTATATCCGGAGATGTTTATTCCTCCGATGGATTGTGGTAACTAGGTTTATTAGATCTCCCATGTTGGGATCAGCCTTGAGTTAATTTATTAGGGTTTATTTGACTCTCTTAGGTGAGGTCGGCCCCATAGGGTAAAAAGTCAGTCGGGAAACAAGTATAAATAGAGGAGGATGTTCCTCACTTATCTCACTCTTCCATCACTCAGAAAGTAGCACACAAGTGAGAGAGAGGTCTGCATAGGAGGTAGAGAAGGAGCTCTAGTCTTGGACTACATCTTGTATTTGGGTGATCATCTTTATTGAGGAAAGATTTGCTGGCTTTTCTACCCCATGAGGGTTTCCCGGGGGTAAAATCTCTGTCTATATTGTGATTATGTTTCTTTCAGTGATCTTGCTAGTCAAATTAGTATAAACTTAACAAAAATGACTTAACTTATTACTTTATTGCATGCTAAGCATATTTGATTACTTTGTTGTTACTAGAAAAATAACGACATGATTTGTCTCATCATAAATCATTTGAACCTAAGAAATGATGAGAAGTTGTTGCATTTCTTTTCCAACCACAATTCAATATATTTTCCTAATGGACTACAATATATGAAGCAAGTTCCCATCTTACATCTCTGAAAGCAATAGTTAGTGTGAAGCTTCCCCATAAAAAACAGGTGGTACTAATTTATGGGAATTTGTGGAAGCTGCACATGGATTGTTTTAGTAAGATACTTCCACTTTACTTTCCAACATAGAAGAGTAGCATCTTTAAACATGGGATAGCTAGCAACAAGCTAATGAAAATTGCTTGAATAAATAACTTATAAATTGACATCCTACCAACTTTAATATCCACGACTGCTTTTGTGCAAATAATATTGTCTCATAATCAGTCAATAAATAAAGCTTTAAGCCCGTTAACCTACATACTAAGGGTCAAGAAGAACCCTTTAATGCAATAGCTACAGTTGAACTTAGATCTTGAAGCTCTATATATGGATCTTTCCTCTACGCCTCCTATGTGAAAAACCCCACAACTTCGTCAGAGATAGATAGACCAATAGTACAACCAAAGTTGAGATAGATAGACATAGATAGACTCCTCCTAACAGCTGATCCTCCTCCTCACATGTGCGCCACTTTCCGAGTGATGGAAGAGTGAGTTGTGAAGTGATCCAAATAGAGATCGGGAGATCTCTATTTATACTTGTCCTGACTGCCCAATAAACTTATGGGGCTGACTTGTCTAGCTTAGTACAATAACTCAATGTTAACTTAATCAAGGCCGACCCCACACATGGTGGTCTAATAACCCATCGGCAAGTTACAACACTTGTGACACTTGTCAATACAAATGACGACACTTCTGTATAGAGGAATAATAACATCTCTATAGGAGTACAATATACATAGATGAAATACATGGGTGAAATACATTCCAAAGTTACATATACATCAACACCTATTAATATGTTTCCTCTTAAAATTTGCTTCACGCTTTTACCAATGATCTAAGAATTGTTTCTACCTTGCTCTTAATTCCAGAAGTTAACCTAGAATTATCTGATATTGTTATTGATTTGATCTTTTCAGTGTAATTCTATCTCTCATGTAAATTCTAATGGGTCAAGAGTTTTTTTTTCTAATTATGGGATTTTGCTCAATTTTGGATGTTGTTGATAAAATTATTCTTTACAAAACTCATCTTGGAGAAATTAAAACTAGTTTGCCCAATGCAATTTATTACAACTCTTACTTTCACCCAAATACCCACAAAACATTACATTTTGTGAAAACCCACAATTCCCAATCATTATTAATCCCCATGTTCTGCCATGTTTGTATACAATAAAAAAAACTAATTCCCCCTCGTGATCTTGCAAAGTATTGATAAACAAAATACATTTGGCCAAATAGTTGAACGTTTATAACATTTACCAATCTTTGTTTCTATATCCTCATGAAAGTTGGTATTTTAAATGGAAATATGGGTAGATTTTATGTGTATTCATGTGTTGAAGTAAATATCATTGCTAACTATTTAGATCACAACCTATTTTAAGAGCATTTTTGGAATTTCTTTATACCTTGTGTCATTTTGCACCGATGATATGTTTGAAAGAATTCAACTGGTAAAATAAATTACAGAAGTAACAAATAAATCATCTCTTTGTGTACTCGCAATTTTTGCATCTTGACGATCCATTCATTTGTTAGCAAAAAAAACAATTTATACAACTTGACAAGAACCCGACAATGTTTTTGTTTTTTTGGGGGTCAATTTTAGTAGTTGTTTTTACCTTCGATTCAAAAAGTGTGTATATTGGTATCACCATTTTTCATTTTGAGCCATTTTTTGTGATTTTGAAACTTCTTGGTCATAAGAAAACTATAACTTTTATTTACAAGGGCCTTTTCTCAAAGTTTACAAAAAAATCTACATTTAATAGCTAGTTATAATGAAAAAATACGCACTTTTTAATTTTTTTTTAAGATTTAGAAGCTAGTTAGAACAATATATATATATATATATATATATATATATATATATATATATATGGGCATGTGCAAGCTAATGAGGGTCACTTTTGGCGCGTTAGATGCAATCAAAAACTGAAAAATCAGGCATCCATTAACTTACTTGGTTTTTTTGAGATACTTACACAAGATATCTTGCATCGAGTAAAAAATATGAAACGTAGAAAATTGAGTCACGTTTCCGAATATATAAGTTTTAAGTAATGAAAATTTACGTAACTATGTGAAATTTCATTTTTTCTAACAGTCACTTTTTATTTTTTTGGCAAATGATAAGGTATATGTTTTTGTGGGTGCAGCCTTTCACTGCCTAAATGACGGTTTCAGGCTCCAAAATCTAGTATACATGTATAGAACCCGTAGCACTAGTGCAACACTATTTTTCCAGAATTAAACATTTAATTTTTTTTTTAAATTATGTAAGTGGTCAAATCTCGAGAACGGTACATCAAATGTGGGTGCATCCTTTGAAGGTCTTAATGTAGTTATTTTGACTTGGATATTTTACAGGATGTAGAGGTCGGTGTCCTCTAGTGTAGCATACAAGTATTTTTAAAAATGGTTGTGAATGAAAAAGTTATGGAATAAACACTAACAGTATGTTTTTTGACCAACGGAGTGATGACACAAGAAAATTAGGAAATAAATAGAAAATCTCAATATTTAAAAAAAAAAATTACATATTTGGAATCTGCATTAAAAATTCTATCTATGCCTAAAATTTCGTCAATAATGGTCAGGTATGTCATGCTGTAGAGAGCGGTGAAAAACAGGCATACTCAAAAAAATGTTGAAAATGTCAAATTAGCTATGGTCTAAAAATTCCCTAGCACGGGTTTGGTAAGTCCGAACCAGCCACAAAGGACAGTGGCTGACATGCGGGCGCAGGAGGAGTGGGTGACTAGGCGCTCAGGAATGCATGCGCGTTATGTTTAAATTCAAATAACGCATGCGCGTTGTATTTAAATTCAAATTTTAGTGTTTTGATGCTCAATGTTATAAGCAACGCGCTAGCGTTATTGATGTGCAAAAATAGTAGCAAAATGCTTTTATCCTCCCGCATTCTGCTTTTTCTCCTCCTGCCTTTCTTATTTTTATGTTTACCAGATATTTTACACAAACAAAATGATAAAGAAAACAAATTAATAGGAACAGTCTTCAAAATGGCTTGATGACTCGTTTCAATGGACACGTATTATCTAAATATCATATCCATAGACAACAACTAGTTCAAACAGTCAATTCGCTACAACTAAGATCAAACATTAGATAATATAGTTTCTATATTGGTAAGTGGTGCTATTGAAATCTAGGTAAATATCATACAAATATTTCAAACAAATTTATGGGCATAAGCATTCCAGAAAATATGGCAAAGTTTCAAAATGGTCGGTTGTACCAATAAAACTAGGGGCACCAAAGTAAGGCTTAAACTGCTTTTATGGACACTTACCGATCGAAGGATGTCTTAGTGTAAATGCAAATGCAACAGCCCCTCCGGGAATCCTTCTTCTTCACCGACCTTCTCTTGGACTCAAGTGGTCTCAATGCCCAACCACCGAACAGTTGCACGAGGTGTAGTTAAGAAATAATGGTCTAAATAGAGCAATTATAAATGATTTGATCAACAAAGCAAGTCGCCCTCCTCTTCTTTATCATCATCATCATCGCCATCCTCCTCTTTATCATCACCATTAACATCCTCATCACCATATTCATCATGATTGGATATTGATCATCATCATCATCATCATCGTCATCATCATCATCCTCTTCTTTATCATTACCATCATTGTCGTCATCATCATCATCATCATCATCATCATCAGCATCAGCATCATCTTCATCAGCATCATCTTCATCAGCATCATCTTCATCATCCTCATTGTCATATTCATCATCATCTTCATCATCACCATCCTCTTCTTTAGCATCACCATCATCATCATCGTCATCATCATCATCATCATCATCATCATCATCATCATTATCATCATCATCATCTTCATCGTCGTCTTCGTCGTCTCCATCATCATCATCATCATCATCATCTCCACCATCTTCATCATGATTGATGATTGACCACTACCATCATCATTATCATCATCCTCTTCTTTATGATCACCATCATCACCATCACCGCCATCATCATCATCATCATCATCATCCTCATTGTCATATTCATCATCATCATCATAATCATCATCATCATCCTCATCCTTGTTGTCATATTCATCATCATCATCATCATCATCATCATCATCCTCATCACCATCTTCATCTTCATCATGATTGATGATTGATCATCATCATCGCCATCCTCTTCTTTATCATCGCCATCATCATCCTCATCACCATCTTCATCGTGATTAGGTATTGATCATCATCATCATCATTGCCATCATCATCATCCTCTTCTTTATCATCACCATCATCATCCTCACCATCATCATCATCATCATCATCATAATCATCATCCTCATCTTCATCACCAACATCTTCATCATCCTCATCGTCATATTCATCATCATCTTCATCATCACCATCCTCTTCTTTATCATCGCCATCATCATCATCGTCGTCATCATCATCATCATTATCATCATCATTATCATCGCCGTCGTCGTTGTCGTCGTCATTGTCGTCGTCGTCATCTCCACCACCACCACCATCATCATCATCATCGTCCTCACCACCATATTCATCATGATTGATGATTGATCATCATCATCGCCATCCTCTTCTTTATCCTCACCATCATCATCCTCATCACCATCTTCATCATGATTTGGTATTGATCATCATCATCATCGTTGTCATCTTATTTATCATCACCATCATCATCTTCACCATCATCATCATCACCATCATCATCCTCATCATCATCTTCAACATCATCATCATCATCATCATCATCATCATCATCACCATCGTCTTCTTTATTATCACCATCATCATCATCGTCATCATCGTCATCATCATCATCATCATCGTCGTCGTCGTCGTCATCGTCATTGTTGTCATATCCATCATCATCATTATCCTCACCACCATCTTCATCATGATTGATGATTGATCATCATCATCATCATCATCATCCTCTTCTTTATGATCACCATCATCACCATCACTGCCGTCATCATCATCATCCTCATCACCATCTTCATCTTCATCATGATTGATGATTGATCATCATCATCGCCATCCTCTTCTTTATCATCACCATCATCATCATGATTGGGTATTGATCACCATCATCATCATCATCATTAGCATTCTCTTCTTTATCATCATCATCATCATCATCTTCATCACCATCATCTTCATCATCCTCATTGTCATATTCATCATCATCCTCTTCTTTATCATCACCATCATCATCATCACCATCATCATCATCATCATCATCATCATCCTCATCATCATCATCTTCATCACCATCATCTTCATCATCCTCATTGTCATATTCATCATCATCTTCATCATCACCATCCTCTTCTTTATCATCACCATCATCATCATCGTCATCATCATCATCGTCATCATCGTCATCATCGTCGTCGTCATCTCCGTCATCATCATCATCCTCACCACCATCTTCATCATGATTGATGATTGACCATCATCATCATCATCATCATCCTCATCACCATATTCATCTTCATCTTCATCATGATTGATGATTGATCATCATCATCATCGCCATCCTCTTATTTATCATCACCATCATCATCCTCATCACCATCTTCATCATGATTAGGTATTGATCATCATCCTCTTCTTTATCATCACCATCATCATCACCATCATCATCATTATCATCATCATCATCCTCATCATCATCTTCAACATCATCATCATCATCATCATCTTCATCAGCATCATCTTCATCAGCATCATCTTCATCCTCATCATCCTTGTCGTCATATTCATCATCATCTTCATCATCATCATCATCCTCATCCTCATCCCCATCTCCATCTTCATCTTCATCACCATCTTCATCTTCATCTTAATCATGATATTCATCACCATTATCATCACCATCATCGTCGTCATCATCATCATCATCATCATCATCATCATCATCATCATCATCATCATCATTGTGATATTCATCATCATCATCATCATATTCATCTTCATCATCGTCGTCTTCATCATCTGCTACTCCCCCTAGCCAAAACCCCCTCCTCTCTATTTCTCTCCCCTCCTTTCCCTAGCCCTTACTAACCTGGGCTCTCTCAGTCTCTCTCTCTTCCCTACACCTCCGCCTACCTCTAACCATGCCTTCCATCTCTCTTTCGTAGTCCCTACAACCAACACCCTCTCCTCTCTCGCTTTCTCTCTCCCTCCTTCCCCCACCCGAACCATTACTAACCCCCTCTCTCAGTCTCTCTCTCTCTCTCTCTCTCTCTCTCTCTTCCCCTTGCTAACCCCCCTCCCAGCCTCTTACCCCTAACTACCCCCCCTCCTAGCCCCTTACCCCTACCTAACCACCCCCCATCTCTAATCCCTAAACCCCTAACACCAAATTCCTATTTAACCTCCTAACCCATAGAAACTATTAAATAAACTATTGAATAAGGTTTTTTGATTATTTCAATAATGCTAGTGCATTTATGAATACAAAACGCGCATGCATTTTGTTCAACTAGGTACATTATTTAGCCGTGCACCAAACATATTAAATACCTAGGTTTTTTTTTAATATTCAAGAAACGCGCGCGCGTTTTGTGTGTGAATAACGCTCGCGCGTTATGTGTTTACATAACGCTAGCGTGTTATGTCTGTGCAAAAAAAATTGCAAAATGATTTTATCCTCCCACGTTTTGCGTTTTCTCCTCCTGCCTTCCCGTCTCCCATACAACATGACACTTCACAATTAATAGTCAAAGCATTGGAGGAAGCTCAAGACAATCCATGTTCACAATCAACAAGTTTGAAGAGGATTCTACAGTTGGCATTTGGAATTGAGGATTCCACATTCACAATTACCAAGCTTCAAGGGGATTCTTCATTCACAAATTCAAGCTTCAAGAGGATTCTACATTCACAATTTCAAGCCTCAAGGTAATTCTATATTAACAATGTCAAGCAAGTTTAATGAATCTATATGAACACAACTGAAGAAGAATCTACATTCCCTATTGAGCAAGCTTGAAATTTCTATATTCACAAATGAAGAATTTTCTATATTTACAAGTGAGATAGAAACTTTACTTTCACATTTGAGCCAGATTGATGTTCATCTATATTCACAATTGAGGAAGTATCTATATTGACAATTGAGCAAGCTTGAAGAACCTATATTCACAGTTGAGAAATAATTTGGATATTTGAATAATTGAGCACACCTCTAGCATCTATTTTCTTAGTATTGCTCATTGTGGTCATGGGGAATCCACACAATTGAAAAAGGAAATCGCCAAGGAAAGAGAAGCCTCAAGAAACCATGGAAGAAGTTAGAGAAAAGAAAAGATTGGACATGTGGAATCGAAGGCATTCCATGGAAACTCATCCAATTACAGCTGTAGATGATGCCACGGTCGTTCCTACCCATCCACATCAAGAAATATGAAGAAATTCACTAGAGGGGCCCTCAATTTCAATAACATGTGATGAACAAGCACCCCATGGCACTAGTGAAGAAGTAAGATGCAGGTGCTCATTGGGGGATGTTTCAATTCCCACATCAAGTCAACCTTATAATATGGTAGTGAATGACTTGTTGGGTAGTGGTTATACAAGCGACAAAGTTAGAGAGACATTGAGTGGAGGATTGACAATGGAAGAAGCAAATGTTATGGAAGGGGATCCTATGGAAACACCAGAGCGTCTTGGTGATGATGTACATGCTCCAGTTCCAACACCCTTACCTCCATTAGCAACTACATGTCGAAGAACTCCGAGACATATACAGGTTGATGAAACTCTCATTAGTTCACTTGAAGGTATGTTGTCTAAATGTTCTATTGCTTATCAAACTCGACAAATACTTGATAACTTTTTTGATTCTAAATGTGATGGGGACAAGTGCAAATTATTTTTATCATTTTTGAAATCTAGGCATATGATTGTTGTTAGAAGAACATTAGGGATAAAGATGGCCAAAAAGTTAGAACCAAATTCTCATATCGTTAAAAGTTTAGTAGATGCATTTAGTACAATTGGAAAGAAATCTCACTCAAAGGATCGCAATGCGGCTTGTCGTGTGTTGTCACAATCAATCATTAACAAAAGCACTAGGGCACTTTGTTTTCTTAAGCCTACATCCAAAATTGTTAATTTGAATGTGAAGACACTTTGTAGAACAACTTGAAACTGGTCAAACAGATGTTTGGGCCTTCATTGGCAGGTTGCCACGCTTTGATATGAAGCTCATTGATGCGGTAAAGGGATTAGTGCAAGATTTTTGGCGTGAAAACACTAGACCTTCTTCCAACCAAAAAGATGTATTAAAATTGAGAAGGGGTTCAAAGGATCGTGAACCACACATTAAACATTTTCTTGATATGACACAAACAAAATTATATGAGAGATTTAGGAATGAACATAATGAACTTGACTTGGGCCAAAGATCCTTTGAAAAATGCAAACCATGGTATGTTAAAATAAACACAATTCGTAACACATGTTGTTGTCGATACCACATTGAGTATGGTTACTATTATGACACATATACATATATTTTTCGTGTATTGGATAACACTCTTTTGCAGGAATGCTCAGCTGCATTACCACCGATTCCATCTAGAGACTTTATTCATAGCATCTTGTGTAGCAGGCCAAACGATTACACATTTTATCAAAAAACTTGCATAGATGGGACATGCCCAGGGTGTGGTGGATTCACACTATTGGACAAATGCATACATGTGACTGTTGAGAATGAACTTGGGAGGCAGGAGGTGAACTTGCAGTCATTCAAATATGTCACGTATGATATTGATGGAGGGAACGAAAGAAAAAAAATACAATTGGTCAGTTCTTAGGTTGTTAATGAGTTCTTGAATACTATTTTTTCTTCGGATTGCAATTTCATATGTAACAATCTATTGATATATGTATTTATTGTTGATCTACTAAGTACGGGTTTGCGACTTCATGGATGAATTCTTTGAAAAGACACAACATTATGTAAAACATGAGCGTGTGGCTCATTGGCAAGATGAGCAGTTTAGAACGTGCAGGGATACATTTCCTATTGGGACTATCCTGTTAGTGGTCGATTTTGCGGAAAACTACACTCTTCAATAGCAAAATGAGATTCAAAGTCAATACTATCACTCAGACCAGGTCAGCATAATGGTCCATATCACCTATAGACATGGGGTAGATAGTACTGAAGACAACAGGGTTATATTGAAGGAGTATCACTTCTACATAAGTGATGACAGGTGTCACGACTTGGATTTTGTACAACACAACCTTCAAATGTTCTACAATCACTTAAAGGATAACAATATACAGATGGAACAACATTGGATCTGGTCTGATGGTTGTGTAGGGCAATTCAAAAAGGCTCGTGTCTTCCAATGGTTGTGTATGCTCCACAAAATGCACAAGGTGCCACATATTTGGAACTATTTTGAGACCGGACATGGAAAAGGTGAACACGATGGAGCAGGTGCATGCATAAAGACTGCATTACGCAGGAAATAAATGAAGTTCACAGATGGACCTATCATCTGAAATGCAAAAACCATCGTTGAATGGTGTGCTTCAATCATGGGGGAGGGAGCAATAAGGTAGGAAGATCGCTCAACTAGGAAAGCTCATGTGGTTAGATATTTTTGGGAGGTGGTGGATGTAGATCATTCACAGTTATATGAGTGCAAGACCATCCAAGGAACTCGTGCATTTCATTCAGTTAGAATGTCGGACAATGCTATACTTGAAATGTGGACAAGGAAACTGTCATGTTTTTGTTCTCCATGTAGTAGTGGTGAATGGGACGAATGTGAATCCATGTATTGGGTTGATAGCTGGGACCGTGTATCACTCCTCATTGGTCGATGGATAGCTACAAAATTATCCCAGTTGGAGGAGGAACAATCAAGTATTTCACTAGACTATGACCACATATCAGATCTCGTACAACTAGGTTTGATTAATATTTTTATATTTTTTACAACTAGTTGTGTCTAATTAGCTGTGTATATTTTTGATATTTTTGACAACTAGTTGTGTCTAATTAGTTGACTAAAACGTTGGAACTATATTTTCTCTAGGGAACATATATGCAATGGTTTCCCCGAGACGCAATGCATGGCGCACTGACTATTGGATGGCATGTTGTTTAGAGGGGAAGCAAACTTCCCATTGCGGGACTCTGAGGGAGTTGATTTTTCGATTGGGTCGATGGTTATAAAGGGAGAATATTTGAACCAGGTTTCCCACTCAACAAATAGAAAAGGGTATACATATGAAGATTATAGAGCAGGTGAGATTGTATACCATTATACAAACTTAGTTATTGGCACAAATCTCTAGCTACAAACAATGCAAAGGAAGAACTCATCAAAGGAATGATAGTTATTGCCTTATTCCGAGCATGAGAGGTTAAAGGAAACCATTGGTATTGGAGGTGATCCTGATGGTCTAGTCGAATGACCATATGTAGGTAATCTGGTAGGTGGTTTGCTTGTTTTATTGTGTACTATGTTATAGGTATGTGGTGTACATGTATGCTATGATTTTGTTTCGTGGTCTCATTGAGTATTGACATTAATATTTTGACTATTTCCATACATTGATAGCTTGATAGTTTCATAAATTGCATAGACTTGGTACATCTTGATAAATTTCACAAGTTTCGTAATCATTATCATCATCATGATCATCATTTTCATCACCACCACCACCACCACCACCACCACCACCATCATCATCATCATCAACATCTTTATCATCCTCACCACCACCATCATGATCATCATCATCATCCTCATCATGGTAAACCATCATCATCGTCATCATCATCATCATCATCATCATCATCACCATCATCATCATCCTCAACACCTTCATCCTCATCCGTGCCATCATCATGACCATCATCTTCATCACCACCACCATCACCACCATCCTCATCCTCATCACCATCTTCATCATCATCATTAACTTTAACTCTAACCCTAATTCAATTTCCTTCTATAACTCTAACCCTAACCCTCACCCAAACCCTAGCACTAAACCATCTTCTTCATCATCACCATCACCATCAACACCACCATCACCATCATCATCAATGTCTTCATCATCATCACCATCATCATCTTCATCACCATCACCATCATCATTTCCATGTATAGGTTCCTCATCAACATCTCCATCATCACATCTTCTTCGTCATCATCATCATCATCTTCATCGCCATCACCATCATCATCAACATCTTCATCATCATCACCATCTTCATCATCATCATTAAATCTAACTCTAACCCTAATTCAATTTCCTTCTATAACTCTAATTTCCTTCATCATCATCACACTAGCTATACCTGCCCGGTGGAGGATTTTGCAAAGTTTACCCCCATGGGCAAAAATTGCACAGTCCCTCACTGAGAAAAACCCTAGTTTGCAAAATGAACCTACAATATGACACACAGGCCATGGGACCAGCGGAGAGGGGTGCCCCTAGCACTATCTCGACATCCTGAATCCAATGAAGTCAACGATTTGTCAATCGGAGCGACGGTCTTCATTCTATGGCTCATTCCGTCCGACATCCAAAAGGCCTTCAGGGACACCTGCCAGATGCCTACCGGGGGCATAGAATCCCAACTGTGTGACAAAACCGGGTATCGGGGAGTCCTACAGGTGTGTCTAGGATGGTTCCAGCTAGGAATGCTAGCCACAAGTGCTTAGTGGATGATTTTGCAAAGTTGACCCCCGTGGAAAAAAATTGCACAGTCCCTCACTGAGCAAAACCCTAGTTTGCAGAATGCACCTACAAGATGAAACGTGGGACATGGGACTAGTATAGAGGGGCACCCCTAGCACTGTTATGACATCCTGAATCCAACGGAGTCGATAGTTCGTTGATCGGAGCCACAGTCTTCATTCTATGGCTCATTCCGTCCGACATCCAAAAGGCCTTCAGGGACACCTGCCAGATGCCTGCCAAGGGCATAAAAGTCCAACCATGTAACAAAACTTGGTTCCGGGGAGTCCTGCAGGTGTTTCTAGGATGGTTCCAGCTGGGAACGCTAGCCACAAGTGCCCGGTGGAGGATTTTGCAAAGTTGACCCCCGTGGGAAAAAAATGCACAATCCCTCACTGAGCAAAACCCTAGTTTGCAGAATGCACCTACAAGATGACACGTGGGCCATGGGACCGGAGGAGAGGGGCACCCCTAGCACTGTCCTGATGTCCTGAATCCAACGGATTCGATAGTTCATCGATTGGAGTGACGGTCTTCATTCTATGGCTCGTTTTATACCCCCACATCCTGGGAAGGTTGAAGTTGTAAAGAAACAACTCTCTAGTATTCATCCTCAAGATCTTTTGTTTATGTCTAAGATAAAGAAGCTCTCAGTTCGTGATCTGGAACATATCAATATTAACAGGATTTATACACTCTCTGTTTTATGAGAAACTGACCTTAGGACTTCTCGTAGCAATGACAATGAATCCTTCATTTTGCATTTGTTAGCGGAAGAAGATCAATTCTCGACAAAACAATGTAGTTATTACATGTGGAGGTGATATGAACCATTACACCAAAACCCCGAGGTGTTAGTGAAGGCCTCCCACTAGGATCTTATCATCCCACCACGCTCCACAGTCCAGACTCTGGGCTGGATGTGCACCCGTACGGTGGTATCCCCTTTGAGTCGTACGAGCCCCGGGTGAACACTGCAATGCCGATGTTTCCACCCGCTCCGTGACTCGAACCTAGGTGGAGGCTCTGATACCAAATGTGATGAACCATTACACCAAAACCTTGAGGTGTTAGTGAAGTTTGCCCACTAGGATATTAACATCCCACCATGCTCCGCAGTCAAGACTCTGGGCTGGATGTGCACCCGTACGATGGTGTCCCCTTTGCGTCGTATGAGCCGCGAGCGAACACTGCAATGCCGACGTTTCTGCCCGCTCTGTGACTAAAACCTGGGTGGAGGCTCTAATACCAAATGTGATAAATCGTTACACCAAAACCTTGAAATGTTAGTGAAGGCCGCCCACTAAGGATGGCTGCCACTTCTGTACTACATGCAAAATATCCATCATGTCCTGCTGAGATGTAGATGTGGCTAAATGATTACCAGAAAGGTCTCGTGAAGGCGGCATGCCCACTGGTGCAACAAAGACACCTGCATATCTATCCAGGGAAGTAGCGGAGACCGTTGGTGGGCGCATCTGAACGGAATGGAGATGAGCAATGACACCATGTGAATTCTTCTTAAGGATCTTTTCCAGGCGATGTGAACTGATGATGCGGAGAGACCCTGGTTGTAAGCCCATAAATTTGTGTTGTGTCCCATTGACTGAAAACTGCATCCAAAGTTTAGCAAAATCCCATAAGATGGGGCCAAGTGTGCGTAACCATTGAATACCCAAAACCACATCACATCCGCCTAAGGACAAGGAAAACATGTCAGAGCGCAGATTATAATCTTCCATAGAGATACGCACATTGTGACACTTCCCCTTGCAAGGTAAGGTGCCCCCATTGGAAACCATGACTTCAAAGTTGGAGCAAGGATGGACAAAACAATCAGCCTGTTTGGCAATCTGAGGGTCAATGAAGTTATGAGTGTTGCCAGAATCAATGAGTATGGTAAGTGGGAGCTTCTTGAAGTATCCCCTGACCCGCATTGTTTGTGGGGTGGTGATGTCGGTTACAGCATGGAGAGAGATCTCGGGTGGGTCGTCCTGAGATGGGGTGTCAATAGGCTGGTGTTGAATGTCGACCTGATCATCTACTGTATTTGGAGCTTCTTCACCAAGTTCTAAGGCAGGCGGAGAATCCACCTCCAAGAGATAGAGCTTTTGTTGAACACATCTATGTCCTCGAGTGAGTTTCTCATCACAATTATAACAAAGCCCTTTTTCTCGGTGTGCCCGCATCTCTGTTTCAGACAAATGCTTGATAGGAGTTGGTTGAGGAGCAGGCGTAATGGGAGGTCATTGGGAAACCATATTTCTGAAGGGAACAAGGGTGGGTTTGGAGCGTTGTTGAGCTTTTATCTTGTCCTCTGCCAACTTAGCCAACCCTAGGACTTCCATCATTGTGTTGGGATAGAACATTTTGACCTCTGAGTGGATTTCATCCTTGAGACCACTGATAAAAAAACTCCTGTAGAATTCATCAGACAATCCTTCTGTGTGATTAGCTAGTTTCTCAAATTCTGTCTAATACTCTCTCACTGTGCCAATTTGGTGAAGTTTAGTGAGTGCTCATGTGAAGTCATCAAAAGCACTAGGACCAAATCATGGCAAAAGGAGTTGGCAAAAATCTGTCCAGTTTGGCTCGGGATGAGCTTTGATGTACCAATGGTACCATTGAAGGGCTTCCTGTTCCAAATGAAAGGATGCAAGTGGAACTTTCTGGACATCAAAAGTATTATGTAAACTGAAATATTGTTCTGCTCGGTATATCCATCTAGTTGGATTAGTACCATTGAAGCGAGGAAAATCAAGCTTCGGCCCACGAAAATTGTTGGAAAAAGAGAACCCGATGGCTGCAAAAGACTCTGGCTGTTGGTTATTGTTCATGGTTGAATGCTGAAGATGGAGGCTGAGAAATTTTTCATCCAGATCTTGGAGTTTGGTTTGGATGGCTGCAAGTGCTTCCTCCATGGTGTGTGCTCCTGCATAGGTGACAACCATAACTAGGGTTTTTTTTTTGTGGGGGGGGGGAATGGGTAGAAAAACACAAACAGAAGCTGATTTAGTAAAGGGAAATTTGGATTGGGAAAAAAATCTGATAGGTAATTGGGGTTTGACTAGATTTTGGACACTGTCGAAAGGACAAGAAAGCAGAAAAGGGGGATTTCAGAAGCGGGGTGAAAGAATGAGAAAATTTGGCAGAGAGGGACAAAGAAGCATAATTAGAGAAGGAACTCTGTGGTAAAATTTGAAGGCGATCGGGTGAAAATCGAAGAAGTTATGGAAAACCCTAAAAATAGACAAATGTGAGATTTTGGGTGTTGGGAAGTG
Organism: Larix kaempferi; assembly: GCA_027924585.1. NCBI lineage: Eukaryota > Viridiplantae > Streptophyta > Pinopsida > Pinales > Pinaceae > Larix > Larix kaempferi. The sequence continues at coordinate 8,276,910 of BSBM01000272.1, read as the reverse complement.
GAATGTGGGATAGGGTCCTCAGGAATGAAATATGCAGAATGGGATTGTAGGGGTGGCAGAGAAGTTTCAAGGGAAACGGAGTTAAACCAAGGGAGATATGGTGGAAAAACAGAAGAACATAATGGATCTGAAACGGCTAGATATGAAACGGCTTGGAATGGATCTGAAATAGCCCGGAAGTGATCGGCAACAGTTCAGCTGAAAATAGATATGGACCTCAGGTATGTTCGGCTTCCTAATAGTTCAGGTGTTTCACTCGGCCACCTGTTTGACGGCTTGCGTATTGGGGCAATACCCCTCACTCCACGGCTCAGGTAAAACTGATAAACACATTGCCACAAACGATAACTCTTGGTTTACCTCACGAGTGGGAACTAGTCAATCAGGTAGGGGTCGTTGCCCTTTTCACTGGCAGGTCCTCTCAATGGGCCAGCTACTTTGGGGTGCCTGTGGTACTCCTCACAATAAGTTTTAGGGCTTATGCCCAAGTACTTCCCACAGTTAAGTGGATAAGGATTATTCCCAGATCCAAACTTGCAATAGATGCGAAAAAAAAAAATTGGTATAAATTCCACCCAATGAGCCCAAGAAAGTGCTCTGATACCAGATGTTACGAACCATTACACCAAAACCCCGAGGTGTTAGTGAAGGCTGTCCACTAGGATCTTATCAAAAGGTAGCAGTTTCATGTGGAAAACAAGTGTAGGGTTGAGTAGAGGAAAGATGTTGGGAAATGGGCTATTACATTAGCTTTTCTGATGGGCAAGCGGCTTACAGAAGGATCTAAATTTATAATTTCCTTCTGGGTAGATTCAGGCATGGAATAATATTTGGCAGCACTTCCAAGCTCCCCATACCTTTTGGTCAGCCACAATATGTGCGACTCCTTCGATGAAAGATAAATTCTGGTGTGGACGGCAGCATTTGATACACTAGCCAAATCTATGTTGTTGGAAGAACTTACATATTTCAACAAAAGAGCGTTTTGTAGGTGACTTGAAAATCCCTTCCAATTTTCAGCAATAAAACAAAGAAGTTCAACGCACAGATTTTCAGGAAAGCTTGTCAACCAATCTGACAACCGAATACAGGGAGATAACCACGCCCAAAAAATTCAATCTATTATAAAACTCTTGTTTATCAAGATAAGGATGGACTATGTGTGCATTACGAGAATATAGATGAATGAAGTCGCTTTGATGAACTTGTCCTCTTGCTTTCTCCAGAATGCATTTAAAAGTAGAGAGTATTGTCCGAGCTTCTGTTGGTTTACATAAACATTTATACCCAAAGCTGACATCACATAAAACCACTTACTCAGCTCTCAATTGGGTCTGAATGGCATCTCTAACTTGTGTTAGTTGTGGATAACGAGGAATATGAAAGGGAAGGTACCTATAGACCCAAGTTTTCGATGATAGAGGTGAATTACCACTTATCAGAGCACGAAATGATGAACAAAAGGCTAATGGAACACAACGAAGAATTCCCTGGTTCCACTTGTTATTGAAAATGATACTTTCTCTTGACGAAACCAGTAAAAAATATGCCTGTATTATAAATGGAAATCCTATTACAATTTTCGTCGGAAGAAAAGCATAGATACCTACAACCTCCATATTTCCTTGTGTAAGCTGCTCACTACGATCCACGAACCATTGAATCCGTTGGATTCAGGATGCCAGGACAGTGCTAGGGGGGGCCCTCTCCTCTGGTCCCGTGGCCCACGTGTCATCTTGTAGGTGCATTATGCAAACTAGGGTTTTGATCAGTGAGGGACTATGCAATTTTTTCCCACAGGGGTCAACTCTACAAAATCATCCATTGGGAACTTGTGGCTAGTTTTCCCAGCTAGAACCATCCTAGTCACACTTGCAGGACTCCCCGAAACCCGGTTTTGCTGCACGGTTGAAATTCTATGCCCCCGGTAGGCATCTGGCAGGTGTCCATGAAGGCCTTTTGGATTTCGGACAGAACGGTCCATAAAATGAATACCATCACTCCGATAAATGAACCGTTGATTTTGTTGGATTCAGAATGTCAGGATAGTGCTAGCGGCGCCCCTCTCTGCCGGTCCCATGGCCCACGTGTAATCTTGTAGGTGCATTCTGCAAACTAGGGTTTTACTCAGTGAGGGACTATGCAATTTTTGCCCACGGGGGTCAACTCTGCAAAATCCTCCACCGGGAACTTGTGGCTAGCGTTCCTAGCTGGAACCTTCTTAGACACACCTGGAAGACTCCCTGAAACTAGGTTGTGCTGCACGGTTGGACTTCTATGCCCCCAACAGGCATCTGGCAGGTGTCCTTGAAGGCCTTTTGGATGCTAGACGGAACGAGCCATAGAATGAAGAACGTTGATCCGATCGATGAACAGCTAAATCCATTGGATTCAGGATGCCAGGACAATGCTAGGGGTGCCCCTCTCCTTCGTTCCCATGGCCCATGTGTCATCTTGTAGGTGCATTCTGCAAACTAGGGTTTTGCTTAGTGAGGGATTATGCAATTTTTGCCCACGGGGGTCAACTCTGCAAAATCATCCACCAGGCACTTGTGTCTAGCATTCCCAGCTGGAACCATCCTAGACACACTTGCAAGACTCCCCAAAACCTGGTTTTGCTGCACGGTTAGACTTCTATGCCCTCGCTAGGCATCTGGCAGGTGTCCCTGAAGGCCTTTTGGTTGCCGGACGGAATGAGCCATAGAATGAATATCATCAATCTGATCCATGAACCATTGAATCCATTAGATTTAGGACATCGGGACAGTGCTAGGGGTACCCCTCTCCACCAGTCCCATGGCCCACATGTCACCTTGTAATTGCATTCTGCAAACTAGGGTGTTGCTCAGTGAGGGACTGTGCAATTTTTTCCCACGGGGGTAAAATTTGCAAAATCATCCACCAGGCACTTGTGGCTAGCATTCCTAGCTGGAACCATCCTAGACACACCTACAGGACTCTTTGGAATCTGGTTTTGTCACACGGTTGGGATTCTATGCCCCCGACAGGCATCTGGCAGGTGTCCCTGAAGGCCTTTTCGATGCTAGACGGAACGAGCCATAGAATGAAGACCGTCGCTCTGATCGACGAACCGTTGACTCCATTGGATTCAGGATGTTGAGATAGTGCTAGGGGTACCCCTCTCCGCTGGTCCCATGGCTCACGTGTCATCTTGTAGGTGCATTCTGCAAACTAGGGTTTTGCTCAGTGAGGGACTATGCAATTTTTTCCCACGGGGTTCAACTTTGCAAAATCATCCACCGAGCACTTGTGGCTAGCGTTCCTAGCTGGAACCATCTTCGACACACCTACAGGACTCCCTGGAACCCAGTTTTGTTGCACGGTTGGGATTCTATTCCCCCGGCAGGCATCTGGGAGGTGTCCCTCAAGGCCTTTTGGATGCCGGACGATACGAGCCATAGAATGAGTACCATGGCTCTGATCAACGAACCGTCAAATCCGTTGAATTCAGGATGTCCAGACAGTACTAAGGGTGCCCCTCTCCACCAGTCCCATGGCCCACACGTCATCTTGTAGGTGGATTTTTCAAACTAGGGTTTTGCTCAGTGAGGGACTGTGCAATGCCCACGGGGGTAAACTCTGCAAAATCCTCCACCGGGAACTTGTGGCTAGCATTTCCCTTCTTATGGTGAAAAATGGGATGGTGATGGTGACAACATGGGTAGTAAGAGCATGGTGAGGATGATGATGATGAGGGTGAGGATGATGAGGATGAGGATAAGGGTGATGATGATGATTATGAAACTTGTGCAATTTATCAAAACAAACATAGGACCATGAAGATGTTGATGTTGATGATGATGATGATGATGGTGGTGGTGATGAAGATGATGATGATGGCAATGGTGATGATGATGATGAGGGTGAGGAGGATGAGGATGGGGATGAGGATGAGGGTGATGAGGATGATGATCATGATGATGGTGAGGATGTGGATCAGGGTGAGGATGATGAGGATGATGATCATGATGGTGGTGGTGATGATGATGAAGATGTTGGTGATGAGGGTGATGAGCATGATGATCATGATGATGAATATGTTGATGACGATGATGAAGATAATGGCTTACCATGATGATGATGAGGATGAGGATGAGGGTGAGGATGATGAGGATGATAATGATGATGATGATGGTGGTGGTGGTGGTGGTGATGAAGATGATGATGATGATGATGATGATGGTGGTGGTGGTGGTGGTGGTGGTGAAGATGATGATCATGATGAGGATGATGATGATTAGGGTGAGGATGATGATGATGAGGGTGAGGATGATGAGGATGAGGATGAGGATGAGGGTGATGATGATGATTACGAAACTTGTGCAATTTATCAAAACAAACATAGGACCATGAAGATGTTGATGTTGATGATGATGATGGTGATGAATATGATGATGGTGGCGGTGGTAGTTATGAAGATGATGATGATGGCGATGGTGATGATGATGATGAGGGTAAGGAGGATGAGGATGGGGATGAGGATGAGGGTGATGAGGATTATGATCATGATGATGGTGAGGATGTGGATGAGGTTGAGGATGATGAGGATGATGATCATGATGGTGGTGGTGATGAAGATGATGATCATGATGAAGATGATGATGATGGCGATGATGAAGATGATGATGAGGGTGAGAATGATGAGGATGAGGATGAGGATGAGGGTGATGATGATGATTATGAAACTTGTGCAATTTATCAAAACAAACATAGGACCATGAACATATTATTTTTGTTCATCAATACAATATTATCAAGGAATATCATTAAACTAGTTAGGTATTTCATTTTCCATGGATTCTAGATGATTACTTTTGCATTATGCTTGGTGGAAAATGGACATATGAAGGATGTAAAGCACAAACTAGGGTCTTACATACTAGGGTTTAGTAAGGATAAGGTTTATATCTTCAACGATATTATGAGAGTGAATTCATGACTAGCTATTGGTTAGCATATTTTAACAAACTAGGGTATATTTGTTACATATATTTGACCATATGTACATGAAGGCTCAATGAATTTTATTACACTTTAGTTATGCATTCCTTGCCATTCAATCGAACTACATAGATGCTCATGTACGTATAGTTTGATGAAATACAGTAGCATCTATTGGACTTCCTCTTACTGTCTGAAAATTTCATAGGATTACATTGATGGTATGCATAGCATGTTACTATTATGACAGAGGTTTTTTCCTTGCAACATATTTTCCTTGCAACCATAATCATGATCAATGGGTATGAACCCTTGGAGTTGACAAAAAACACAATTTTAAATTAGATATCAAATTATTATGCATGTGCTAAGTTCATTGAACTATTGAAAGAGATTATTAGTTTTTTCCATTAAGATAATGTTTTCATAACACAATGGTGAGATGTTACTTGATCAATGCAATAAATGTAAGAGAATAAATATTGCTTGAAATGTAATTTTATAAATTTCAATAGCATAATTTATCAATTTGTGGAAGAGATGAATCATCACAAGCACAAGTCGAAACTCAAGAGAAAATATGGAATATATTGATAGTTGAATGTTTGTAATACAAAATATGGGAAAGTAGCCGGCCCGCAAATGGCCTGTCAATGTACATGTATCCCTAAGTGCAACAATGTGTACATGTATGTCAAAATACATCTATCCAAGACTAGGCAACATAAAAAATCAATCTTTCTCTTGTTTTTCCCCGACTTTCCTCTATTGACCATCTCCATGGGATCGCTCAACATCTCAGAAGTCTGCAAAAAAAATCATTATTTTTATGAAATAACTGCACTAATACCCTACCATCAACAAACTTAAAAAATTAACTTATGGCCAAATTATTTATGACAAACACTCACCAAGTCCTCATGGGGTATAGATGTGAGCGGTGTGCTCATGGAAGGCATCTCTATAGTTGTGCTCCGCAAATAAAAGATCATATCTCAATTAATTCAACAATTCAACATTGATCAACGTGTTTGGGTAAATTGAATAAAAAAACTTGGTCATTAATAAACATCTCACCGCAAGAGGAGACCCGGTCAAAACCATGGATTGAGCAGAGGGGCCAGGCACTTCTGCCGCTAATGGCTACAATCACCAAATGGAGAAATAGTTATACATGCATGAATAAACAATATAGTAACATGGTTAAATACTATGCATTGTGATTGTCCAAATAGTTACCCCCGTATGACTCGTGGATATTGTAGATGCGACACTGACTGCAGCATCAATGACCTTTGTTAGGTCAGGGGTAGATGGATCTCTCGTGTGTCTGCTATAGAGGACATCCACATTCTTTCCAGGAGTGGAACCTCTCTTGTACACTTGTCCCTTTTGCACGTTGGGACTACGGGGAGATTGAATTGCTGACAGTCTCGAACGTATATATGCTGGTGGCTACAATCGCCAATACTGACGTATTTAGAAATGCATTGGTCAATGGAATATCATGTATTAACAAATTGAAAATGATGAAATACATACCAATGTACTGTATACGTCAATCAATTCTAAGAACGGTCTGCCATCCATTGTGTCTCCGTGGCCACACTATTGATTATATTCCCACCGGGGGGGAGCTCACTAGATGAATTCATTTCCATCTGATGGGGATCTACAACCTACAATTTAGAAAACTGTAAATAGTAGATTGTGTAGCATTGATTAAGTAACATGTGATAAAAAAATAACATGTGTTGAAATAATGTCATGTTGAAATAGTTACCTCAGCATGAGATGTTGTCACTGAAGGTATGACAACATCTTGTAACTCAGAAGGTTCTACTGCATGAGCCTCTTGGCCCTCATGCCATTCTTGTGGCAACTACAAGTTTTAAAATCATTAAAAATATTAGCAATCTATATATGTGTATAGTAAGGAAAATAATTTACAAATGACACTAAATTGTTAACTGGATCTACTCATGTATTAAAATAATGTCATGTTGAAATAGTTACCTCATTGTGAGTTCTTGTTACTGAAAGTATGGCAACATCATCATCATCATCATGCGGTGATGGTGCATGAGCCTCTGGACTATGCTCTGCATCATCGGTGCAAAGGTCTTCAACCCCGTGCCCTTCTTGTAGTAACTACAAGTTTTAAAACCATTAAAAATATTAGCAATCTATATATATGTGTATAGTAAGGAAATGTAATTTAAAAATGACACTAAATTGTTAACCACTTACTTACCTGTGTGAAATACCCAGTAAAGTTATCATCTGTTCGGACAGGACCAAAGCAAGGATGGTCATATACTGTGCATGGGTGGGGTTGATGGCTATGCTCATGCTATGTAGGTACAAAGCCACTACTAGATACTCCTCGTCCACTGGAAGGTGGTGGCTCTACCCCACCGGGAGGTGGTGGATCTACCCCACTGACAGGTGCTGGCTCTACTCCACCCATAGATGGTGGCTCTAATGGGCCTACCTGGTGCGTACCATGAAGATATGTGGTATGGCGAACAACTACCTATGCCAACAGTAGGAAGGAATCTTGTGTCTCTGGCACCAACTGATGTGCAGGCGGCACATCTGCCCTAGGTAGCCTCCTCCGAGTTGGAGCTATGGGGCGATTGGGATCTATGTGCCTCGCATTGGGATGTTGTTGAGGCATCCCCATCCCAACAACCTGGTACTCCAAGATATCAAAATAGTTAACATGCTTCCCCAGCACAAACTTTGCGTACGTCTTTCTCAGAAAATACAAAGGCATTTCCCAGTTGTTGTGTGGTGGGGCATCAAACACCATGTACCATCGGTCCATATAGTTATCTATGAATGGTTGATATGTACACCACTCGATAGAAATGTTCCTTTTGTTTGCATTAGGGACTTCACCATCCCGTGAATTTCTAAATAGGGAAAATATTTGTTCTTTTGAGATTTTCAGCTTCTTGACTTCTCTGTAGCTAATTCCATCTGCATATTGTTGCCTCTTTCTTTCTCTAAATGTGGCCATATCTTGCAAAGCACCATTAGACCTACTAAAGGTTTCTATCATTGCACCCAAATTGGATGCAAGCATAACATGCCTGTCATCAACAATAGTAATTGAGGCTCGAATTTCTCTGAGCTGCTGAATTTCTCTTTGGATGTTAGAGTGGGCATCCATGGTTGTCATTGCAAACAAAAAATAAAAATAAAAATCATTAGAAACATATATATGTGCTATAATGACATCTCTCAAAAATGAAAAATGTACAAACTTTGTGCAAGAACGAATACATTACAAACATAAATATCATCTCAGGCATACATTACAAACATAAATATCATTTCATATGACCATTGCAGACATACATTATGGGTCATTGAGGGCATAAGGGTGGAGACCATGCGGGCATAAAGACCATGATGATGTGGCAAAGATATGCATTTTTATTGGTTAAATTGAGGCAGCCTATTGATGGACAGAATGAAGACATGTTGGTAGAATGATGAAGAGATGACTAATGATATGGGCATAATGTTGTGATGTGCATATGGACAGTGTAAAGTGTATGGATGGAGATATGGCAGCAGATTGATATGACATGAATAATGATGACATAATGAAGATGTGATGTAATTGGTGATATTTGTTGATGGACATAATGGATTTATATTGAATAATGAGTGCTTGATGAGAATGATGAAGTGCCTTGGAAACAAACAATGGCTTCTGGTTGATGATGTATGTAATCTGCAGACTTAAGAAGAGTCTGAAATATCATTTGTAAATCTATGGTTGTTGGGGTGTTGGTGCATCCCGGTGAGTTGCAGCTTACAGAATTATCTTGTGAATAGGATTGTCATTGATGACAACATTAATGACAAAGATGTAAATGGCATGACGACAAGCAAACAAGGTGACTTGACAAGGACTTGGAAAAGACAAGACAAAAGACAAGGTGATGGGAATTGGCACACCTAATGAGCCAAATGACCCATATTGTGGTCATTTGGAGTTGGTCCTAATACCCTAGACAAGGATGACTTGGAGATAATAAGTTACATGAACAAAGAAGCATGAAGTGAACAAAGAAGCTTGAAGTTGACACTTGGCAAGGAGATTGCGGGCATCCAGAAATGAAGCTGATGGACATGCGGGCATGTGGACAAGGTGACATGAGGGCATCTTGAAGATGCATATGCGGGCATGTTTGTGGAAGCTACAGGAATCCTGGAGGCATGGCAAAGACTCCCATGCGGGAAATTGAAGAAGGTCTAGCTACAGGCATGTTCAAAGGCATAAATATGGCCCTTGCGGGCATGAGTTACAAGCTAGTGCAGGCATGCTGTAAGCAAAAGAAAATGGCGATGATGTGGGTATGAAGACCACGTTTAGGTGGGAAAAAGAAAGTCTAAATAAATATATACATGTATATATTTATAATTTATGAGGTGTTTATGGAGAAACAGTATAAATTAGAGTTTAACCTTATCTTTGGATTAATTGGGGCTACAGTATGTTGATGTGCTGCTAGTGTACAAACTAAGATGCTGATGATATGTATGGACAGAATGAATTCATGATTATTGGGGCTACATACGATGAACAAAATGTTGATCTAGGGCAGCATGAAATAGGGACATAATGCTTGATTGGGTTATGACAATTAATGATAATCAGAATGATGTTATAGACAGATATGTTGGGTGACAATGATGATTGATGTGATCAGTGAGCCATTGTGTCTAACAGGGTGGATGTAAAATTCATTAAAATTTTAAAATTTTAAGTTTTGGCATTTCATTTACAAATATTTTTAGGTGACAATGATGATTGATATGATCTGTGAGCCATTGTGTCTAACAGGGTGGATGTAAAATTCATTAAAATTTTAAAATTTTAAGTTTTGGCATTTCATTTACAAATATTTTTAGATTAGGGCAACATAACAATTTATAAACTTAATGATGAGATGAGGCAACGATTTAGATGCTTACCTTTCCAATCATCCTTGCAAGATGAATTTGGGATTGTTGAGCCTCCAAATCTCTCGGTTGAGCTTCTCCAGTGCGTTTTGGGAAGGCGAAATCGCTCGAGTGTTTGTGTTTGGGTAAAACAGTGCCACGGTCCGCAGCATTGTTTTTTTTTTGTTATATTAATCATAACACTCGAGCGTTATGGTGATAACCATAATGCTAGAGTGTTATCGTGATTACCATAATGCTCGAGCGTTTTGTAATCCTATCCTACATGTTAAATGGCATGGCAGGTTCGGAGCCCGCCATTCCTAGTTTTGCATAATGCGCGAGCGTTGTGGATTTACACAATTCTCGTGCGTTTCGCATTTACCCAATTGCATTTAATTTGTTTTTTTAAGTTATTGTTTTTTAAATTTTATCTTCAAATAATAATGACATTGATTTCTATGTGCAACCAAAGGTTGCGCAACAACCGTATGTCGCGTTTCAATCTGGGGTTAATTTAGGGTTTTGATTGCAATGATATCACCCATGGTTCATTATGGGGTTGTTTTTTAGTGTTTTTATGCAAAAATATGAATTTTTATGGACTTAGAGTTCTCATTATCTACATTTCATCATAACATCTATGTTTTATGGTTTAATATATGGATTTAATATGAATAATATCATAAATTCTTTTATTTTATATGGAAAGAGAGGTGAAATAATTTCTTGAACAATTTATGTTTAACTCAGTGCTAATTTTAAATAGTGTTAATAAGAGATTTAATAAATATGATTTTAAATCACGACACAATGATATAATAATGCCATTTTCTAAAAAAATGTGCTATCAGTAGCATCAGTTTTCAATTTATGGCATGATTTTAAGGTTTTTGTAAACAAAAATAAGGATTGTTTAGGTCCATGTCTATGTTTTTAGCCACAAAAAAAGGTGGTGCTATCGGTAGCACAACTTTTTTATTCAGAGTTGTTTTTTGGTGTTTTCTATGCAAAAATATGAGTTTTTATGGCTAGAGTTCTTGTTTTGAGTATACATTTCTCGTCAAGTTGTATAACATGTTAAAACACATGAGAGAAAAATAAAACAAAAATTAGAGCAAACAAAAAAACAACACTAGATTTATCCTGGAAAATCCCATAGGGAAAAACTAGCCATCAATAATAGATCTACTATTGGTCCTTGGCCAAACTAGGCCAAGACTGCCAAGAGCATCTCTCCTACTCACTTTGGCACCTTACAATGGAAAATTACAACCCTATTTATAGGATTCTTTACATCCAAATACAACTCACAAGAAACCGCGGGCTACCAAAACCATGTACCTGAAACCAGTTTCGACCTTTCTCATTTCTGATTCAAGGTTAACCCTAAAAATCCCCCCTTTAAACTTGACTTAGGGAATTGCTTCGGATCTAACCCCTCCAATAACAACTAGAGCACTCAATAATCCCATTTACATGTAGATTACACATTGCCATCTCTATTTTTTTCTTTTAATTGTTCCTATTACATCTAGAATCCTCTGGGATAACCATTTCTTCTTTCAACTCTCATTTATCTCTCCTCGACTTGCCCTTCATGTGCTACCTTTCCACAAACATTTTGTACCCACAAACAATTCATCATTGATGTCCATATAAAAAGGAATCCATCTACCATAATACATGGGTCCTCAACCATTGTAATCGCCAGTTCTCTAGGAATCCTTTACTCCTACGTGGTTCATCAACACATTAGACTCTTCCTTGATCATAGCCTATTCCCAGCACTCTGAGACAAATCAATCTCACATTCCCCCTTTAATCGAAAACTCATCCTCTCTGATTCCATATCAAGCTAGAGTACAGGTACACTTGTCACCCTCGTAGCTACCCAAGTGGTTCATACCACAACTTGATGCCACATCCTCTTCAGATACACATAAGAGGAATACACCTACTCCAATACATGTAGGACTCAACACATGGGAAATCAACTCTAACTGGAAACCAAAAACTATGGGATTTCAGGTACAACCAATCATGCACCCTTTACAACACATGCTCAATAATTTCAACTTAGGTACAAAGACATTCAATGCTTTAGGGTTGATCCATGAAGGTGGTTCACGATTTTTGGCAAGCGAAGTGCCAAAAATTTGTGTCACGGACCCTTCATCGAGGTCTTGTTTCAACCCTTTGATCGAGGGTTGAAATAAGACCTCAGTCTAGCTTTTACAATTTTGATCTAGCTTTTGAAAGCTCGATCTAGCTTTTGAAAAAAATAAAAAAAGGCCTGCAACCTATTATTTAGGCCCTTGATCGAACAATTTGCTCGATCGAGGGTTTTAAAATACCGCGATCGAGGTTATGTAGAACCCTCGATCTAGGTTTCATTTATCTCTCGAGCAAGGTATTTCAAATACCTCGATCGAGCAAATACCTCGATCGGGGGCCTAAAAAATAGGTCGAGAGCCCTTTTCACTGCAGAAAGAAAGTTTTGTCTGCCTTTCAGAGACTTAAACTATGTCATTAAATGCACATTAATGGGAGAACTTGATACCATTGGATTCTTCAATGAATCCTCTATCCATATACATAAAATTTACGAATTTTTATCTTTGCATGTCTTTTGTTTTTAAATTTCTACTAAAACTTGCCCTAAAAAACTGTGCCGACAACTTTGATTGAGCTCAACGATAAATGAACAACATTCAAAATACACATCCAAAAAAATTGAAAAAATACACAAACACTAGATAAGTGCGTCCTCTTCAAAATGGTATTTTTAGTTTTGCAAATTATGTATACAATCAAAAGATTTGGTGCACACACACACATGTGTGCAAAATGCGACTGAAATATTCATTGGTCAGTTTCAAAAAATAATAATAAATATAATTTTTCAAGAAAAATTAAAAGAAAAATATGTAAGCACTAGTGCATTCTGTCTAGATCATGTTCACATATTTCATTTTTTTTAATTATGACTTTAACATTAAATTATTGTGCACACACACAAACCACTTGTTAATTGCTCTTCAAATTTTTAAGTACACACGTTTCATTAAATGCAAATTTGACACAATAAATGACATTGGTATATTTCGAAAAAAATATCATTGGAAAGCCAACATAATTCTCTACATTTCATTTTTTAACCGCATGTCGAAATTCATGTGGCAAATATGAGTTTCGAGGGCTTCAATTTAATACATGGGTAAAATTTCCATTTTTTATTGCCATATTTGGCCAAAAATAGTTACCCATCTTCATGGAATCACCCTTTACTAGCAAATTACTTCAACTAAAGACTACTTACTTCGTCACACCACTGCCTTTCCATTACATTAAACAATTGTTACTCGTTCTTTTAAATCCACACATAAATCCCTGTCTTAATGCTTTCTTATTTTCCATTTACATTATTCCTTTCTAATTGACAATCATCCCACCAATACCATTTTAAAATCCACTTAGCCACTTAAAAAAAACCTTTAAAACTTTTAAAACTTTTACTTTGGGTGAAAACATGGATTTAAAAATTATTCTATAAAACCTTTAAAAAAAATCCTTTTATACCTTTATTAGTGGCGTGGAAAACTAAAATATACTTTTTAAATCATTCATAAAACATTCACATGAGAAGATCTCCCTTTAAAACTATTTTGAGTTAAATACCTTTTAACCAAATTGATGGTAGCGGTTCTCTCTTCACAGGAGAAGCTTCTCTCTTCATGGAAATGGTTCTCTTCATTCCCGAGTGAAGGTTAACCCTAATATCATTTACAAGTCTAGCTGACCATCCTACTAATGGGAGGCCTTAAAGATGTAATTAGCGGTAACTCTTTTGGTATTTGGATTTGTAATGTTGTTCTTTAAGTTTTATATATATATATATAGAGAGAGAGAGAGAGAGGAAGAGACTTTACACAATGTTAAGAGGCATGATTGGAAAAAGCTCTGTCTTTGGTTCACAAAATGCTTGATAAGCTCCAACGATCTTTTCCCCTATAATTAACATGAAAATGCTTTTATTTGGTTGGTGGAATCTATATGTGCATTTGTGAGGGTTATCTTTAAATGATGTTAAGGTTACCTATGATACTAATACTTTGTTTTACAGTCTCCTTAAATACAAAATTCTCATTGTTTTGGCAACATTGGACTTTGTCATAATTTTAAGCCGCTTTATATTTGGTTTTGGAAAACCATTTAGCTGAGGCATTATTTTGTCTCTTTTTACACTTTTCTTTAGTGTTTGATATATAATAATCCAATAAATAATAGTTTTTGCTCCAACTATGACTGCTATATTTATTTACAATTTTTTGATGTTGTAGTTTATGCCACTTAATGCTTATTAGGCATCTATGTTCTCACCATGGCTTCACATCCAACTATAGACTACTACAGTTAGTTCATTCAAGTGACGTGGACAAGGTAACCCTCAAACCTCCATTCCGCTATTCTAGAAATCATGGAAGCCACTTGAGACATTGACTTGGGATGCCTCAAGTGGATTCATTGTTATTGTCAACATTGGAGCCAAATGCCTGCCATTGATTTGGTTTATGAATCATCCCTAATCACCACAATCAAATGTATCATCGCTACCCATCACATGGAATGCTGAATAACGGCAAGGAAATGCAACCTAAGAGTCAAGGGAATTCATGGAAATTTTACAAGTTCTAAGATAAGATAATTTTATCAATGTTCAACAAATGACATAAAATTAGGTCAGTGGGACTAATAATACAATCCAGTGTAAATAAAATTACAATGTGGGAGTTTACAGGTGACTCCTACATGTAGATATTGATAATATGTGGTTTGGTTTTTTATTAATAAGTAATTCTACTCTGGACTATATGTTGCTTCTACATGCCAAAGGTTCATAAATGGGGGATAATTTACAAGAGTAGATGTTCAAACTTCGATCCAATCATAATAAGAAGAGATTGAACAAGAGTCAGAGGTGTTAAAACAATGAAATCTAAGCCACCTGACTTCAAGCAAAGATCAAGAAAAAATTATAAAAGCTTGCCAAAAGGAGCTTGTGGTGAGATACTTGGTTGCAAGGTTCATTTCATACATTGTCGGATTCCTAAATATGTTCCTTGAAAAATATGATGAGTGGATGGAACAAAACCGGGACTTCGGGACTTCAAGTTGGTTGCATGATGAAGCACTCAATGGATCCATAATACATGAACATTAAAAGGTGCAATAATACGTGTGCAAGGTTCTTACTTTCAAGGGGACCCTATTATTCATGTCCTTGTGTGAATAAGGAGGCCTCTGTAGCAATAAATAATATTTTTGATTGTAAGCTAAGGATTTTAATTCCGATCGACTCCAATTTGGCCCAGTATATAACCCCCCCAAAATTGGCCCAAATTGTAATATATATAATATTGGACCGGATATTGCACTATACACTTGGCCTAGTTGGGCTATATTGGTATGACAATGGTTATTTCTTTGTCATCTTCAGTGGCATGTCTCTAGAAAACAAGAAATTAAATATAAATACAGTCATTGTTAGATCTCCGACATCTTTTTCGCAATTTTGCATAATTCCTCTTCCTTTACAAAACACTAATTCAGTTTTAGTTTTCCCTTTCTAGCTAGTTCACCCTCCGACATTGACCTATGGACATATCATTTACTAGTTTTAAATAAACCATACAACCTTCACATGGTATTGTTGACTTTTGTTTACTAAAATATCAAAAAATGAAATTTTCACATCCCAGTTGACTTTTGTTTACTAAAATACAAAAAACAAATTGTCACATGATATTTTGATTTTTATGTTATCAATTATATATATTTTACTTTTAATTTTTTAGAAAGACAACTTGATATGACAAATTCTTCAAAGAATTATAGACTTATCATTCTTCATTTACTTTCTCATTTCTATTTTCAACATAAAATTTATTTGCTTTTTTATTTTCTATATTTAACACAAACTAACCACTTTGTAGAATATTCATTTGTTTAAAACAATTAAATATTTACTGAAATATAATCTTCTGTAAATAAATAAATAAAATATGTTAAAGAAAAATACAAATTCAACAGTCCCAAATCTGTTTCCTATATTACATACCATATCTTATAATTATCCAAATCATCTATTACATACCATATCTTATAATTATCCAAATCATCTAAATCATCTAAAACACAATTTTAACAATGAAAATAGCACTTTTAACTATTTTACATTTCATATCTTAAAATTATCCAAATAACCTAAATCACAGTTTGAGCAGAAATCTCAATTTCAACTACTCTTGTTCATCTATTTCCTATATTACATACCATATCTTAAAATTATCTAGATCATTTATTACATACCATATCTTAAAATTATCCAAATCATCTAAATCACAATTTTAACAATGAAAATAACACTTTCAACTATTTTATATATCATATCTTAAAATTATCCAAATAACCTAAATGGCAATTTGAGTAACTGAAATCTCAATTTCAACTATTTTTGTTCATCTATTTCCTATATCACATACCATATCTTAAAATGATCCAAATCATCTATTACATACAATATCTTAAAATTATCCAAATCATCTAAATCACAATTTTAACAATGAAAATAACACTTTCAACTATTTTACATACCATATCTTAAAATTATCCAAATAACCTAAATGGCAATTTGAACAACTGAAATCCCAATTTCAACGATTCTTGTTCATGTGCCGTTTAATTGCAATAACTCAATGCACATGCCCTAACCTAAAGTAAGGTTCCAAATATGAGGCCACAGAGTAAGCTTCCATGTGCAATATAGGAAGCCTCCCTGTTGATATAATTACAGAAGATATTTTATGAATGAATATCTAAGTGGAGGTAATTGGGCAGTGGCAGCCTCAACCTTGGAACGGCAAACAGTGGAACTTGTCTTGCAATCGTCGCTCCGCATGTTTCCGTCATATCCATCTGGGACGGATCACCTTCAAATTTCCAATCAAAATTGTGCGACAGCTGAGCCAATGCCAGTTCAACTGTGGGAATAGCCATGGAAGCCCCCGGGCATCCTCTCCTCCCTGCGCCAAACGGAATCATTCTGAAATCTCCAGTACCCGTTAAATCGATATGATCTTCTTGCATAAATCTCTCCGGTTTGAATTCCAAAGCATCATCCCCCCACACAGAGGGATCCCTTCCTATGGCCCACAAATTCACTATTAGCATTGCTTTCTTAGGTATATCGTATCCGTCTACTGTCACTTCCTCCACAGATTCATGAGGAACCGCCAGAGGCCCTGGTGGGTGCAATCGCAGCGTCTCCTTCAACACACATCGGAGGTATCTCATGGTTGCCAGATCTGATTCCTCCACTTTGCCATTTTCGCCGACTACCGACTCGATTTCTTGCTGCAAACTCTTCATCGCTTGAGGATGTCTCAGCAGCTCACTTAGTGCCCATTCTACCACAATTGCAGACGTATCAGTTGCAGCTGAGAACAAGTCCTGAATGATCCAAACATTATCAAACATTATCAGTTTTTTCTAAAAGAAAAATACTTATATGGATAGATGTGCTTTTCTCAGATTATGGAAGGATAAGACAATTCCAGATTGCAGGAGGATGAGATAAGCTTACTGTCAAGAAAACAATTAAAAAATAATTAGAATTTGCCAATAAAAGTATGTGCTTTTTGGTGCTTTTACTACATTGCCCTAGATTGAGGAGACAATTCCTAAGCTGCATGAGGATGAGATAATGTTAAATAGCAGATTAGTGGTTGTGACCTATCAATATCAATATTCACTGAATCTAAGTTACAAGCATGGGATAACTAGCACTCAAATCGCCCAGCTTTTCCAGCTATTTGTTCTTTATATTCGATTATAAAAACCAACGGAATCGTAATTCCATCCCATTTACTAAACCCCATTAACTAGAGAACTATGCCATGGAACTGTACCTCTAAAGATTTTAGCTCATTTTTAAACCACCCAAATAATAAAAATTCCAAAAAATTAACGAGAAAGAGTGAAACTGTACCTGGCCGAAAAATTTTCGGTCCCAGACAGAGGCGATTTAAGTGCCAGTTATCCCACGTCATTAACTTTTAACTATAAGTTCAAAAGTTAGACTAATGGCAGAGAAGGCGTACCAGCACAATAGCCTTGATATTTTCCCGTGTGATTTTGATTTGATCGGTCTCATCGTTTTCAGGTGCCTGCTTCATGATCTCGAGCAACACATAAACGAAATCTTTATCATTCTCCAGGCCTTTGGATTCCTTGGGATGATCAACATGGTCATCTATTATTTTGTCAGCGAGTTCATCGAAGATTTTGCTGGCCTTCTTCGTGCGTCGTTTGATACCTTGAATGTCAAGCCCATCCAGAAAAGGAATGAAGTCTCCAAGATTGAAAGTTCCTATGACAGATGAAATTTCTGATATCAGATCCTTGATTCCTTCGCCATTGGCACTCAATGCATAATCCGAAACTGTCTTACCGGCCAGTATTCGCCAAACGATATTGGATGTGAGGGTAAAGATGGCATTGCTCACATTCACGGCGATTCTGCCTCTCTGGCCCTCCTCCCAGATGGAACGAATCATCATACACGTCTCTTCCTCTCGGAGATGTCTGAAAGACTCGATTCTTTTGGCAGTCAGCAATTTTGTCACGCATAATTTTCTCATTTGCCTCCAGTATTGGCCATACGGGGCGGTCAGTACATCCTTGAAATTGTAGAACAAGTATTTCCCAGCGGTTGTTGGAGGTCGGCTGGCAAATACCAAATCATGAGATTTGAGGAACAGTTTGGCCGTTTTAGACGAGGAAATAACGAGGGTGGGGACAGAACCCAAGCGCAGAAACATAATAGGGCCATATTTGTGAGCAAGGTCCGTAAGAGTGCGGTGAGCAGGCAGCCTCAGTTGGTGGAGATTTCCGATGATCGGCCATGGAAACGGTCCTGGAGGCAATCTGCTGCCGCCGTTCGTTCTCTTTTTCAGCAATTGCAATATCCAGTTGAAGAATAAACAGAAAACTGCGAGCGTTGCGAATGCAATGGTTAGATCTGCGGTTATCATTGTAGGCGAGTACAGAGACAGAGGTTGAAACAGCCTACAAATTAAACCCATTTGCAGTTACCTTCAACAGTCCCCTGAAAACTAGATTCCGTGATCAGTCTGCACTGCATAATTTAGTTGAAATGACGACCTATGCGTAATGTTTTAAAGACATCGTGCACTGACGATAATTTGATGTAATCCAATGGCTCACCCTCAAACGTATCAAATACGTATGACCTGATTCACAAGATATAATACGCAATTGTCTGCTCTAATCATTCATATAAAAATACAAACTTAGAGGCAACATGTGATATGACACTAGAAAATACAAACGAAGAGTCAAATATGTGGCCACAAAAGTTTTAAAAAGTTGCTGTCTTAACCATTTTAAATAAAATAATAATAATGAGGAAAAATTGTCAAAGCTTGAAATATAAAACAAGTGAATATGTTAAAAGGTGCTCAATATTTTAGGATAAAATATAAAATAATTTAATATTAATTAAATCAAAATATTCAGATGGTTGAGAAGGGATTTATGCTTTTATACTCGAAACCCTTCTACTCATGGAATTGATTCTCGCGTTCATCGACTTCAGGTGTTTGAGCGGCGTGAAAGTCCAATTAGCTTGTTTTCATACAGGTTGATGAGGATGAGGATGAGGATGAGGGTGATGATGATGATTATGAATCTTGTGCAATTTATCAAAACAAACATAGGACCATGAAGATGTTGATGTTGATGATGATTATGGTGATGAATATGATGATGGTGGTGGTTGTGATGAAGATGATGATGATGGTGATGGTGATGATGATGATGAGGGTGAGGAGGATGAGGATGGGGATGGGGATGAGGGTGATGAGGATGATGATCATGATGATGGTGAGGATGTGGATGAGGGTGAGGATGATGAGGATGATGATCATGATGGTGGTGGTGATGAAGATGATGATCATGATGGTGGTGGTGATGAAGATGATGATCATGATGAAGATGATGATGATGGCAATGATGAAGATGATGATGAGGGTGAGGATGATGAGGATGAGGATGAGGGTGATGATGATGATTATGAAACTTGTGCAGTTTATCAAAACAAACATAGGACCATGAACATATTATTTTCGTTCATCAATACAACATTATCAAGGAATATCATTAAACTAGTTAGGTATTTCATTTTCCATGGATTCTGGATGATTACTTTTGCATTATGCCTGGTGGAAAATGGACATATGAAAGAGGTAAAGCACAAACTAGGGTCTTACATACTAGGGTTTAGTAAGGATAGGGTTTATATCTTCAATGATATTATGAGAGTGAATTCATGACCAGCTATTGGTTAGCATATTTTAACAAACTAGGGTATATTTGACCATATGTACATGAAGGCCCAATGAATTTTATTACACTTTAGTTATGCATTCTTGTCATTCAATCGAACTGCATAGATGCTCATGTATGTATAGTTTGATGAAGGACAATAGCATTGATGAAATGTGTAGTATCTATTGGAATTCCTCTTACTGTTTGAAAATGTCATAGGATTACATTGATGGTATGCATAGCATGTTACTATTATGACAGAGGCTTTTTCCTTGCAACATATTTTCCTTGCAACCATAATCATGATCAATGGGTATGAACCCTTGGAGTTGACAAAAAACACAATTTTAAATTAGATATCAAATTACCATGCATGTGTTAAGTTCATTGAACTGTTGAAAGATATTATTAGTTTTTTCCATTAAGATAATGTTTTCATAACACTATGGTGAGATGTTACTTGATCAATGCAATAAATGTAAGAGAATAAATATTGCTTGAAATGTAATTTTATAAATTTCAAGAGCATAATTTATCAATTTGTGGAAGAGATGAATCATCACAAGCACAAGTCGAAACTCAAGAGAAAATATGGAATATATTGATAGTCGAATGTTTGTAATACAAAATATGGGAAAGTAGCCAGCCCTCAAATGGCCTGTCAATGTACATGTATCCCTAAGTACAACAATGTGTACATGTATGTCAAAATACATCTATCCAAGACTATGCAACATAAAAAATCAATCTTTCTCTTGTTTTTCCCCGACTTTCCTCTATCGACCATCTCCCTAGGATCGCTCAACATCTCAGAAGTCTGCAAAAAAAATCATTATTTTTATCAAATAACTGCACTAATACCCGACCATCAACAAACTTAAAAAATTAACTTATGGCCAAATTATTTATGACAAACACTCACCAAGTCCTCATGGGGTATAGATGTGAGCAGTGTGCTCATGGAAGGCATCTCTATAGTTGTGCTCTGCAAATAAAAGATCATATCTCAATTAATTAAACAATTCAACATTGATCAACATGTTTGGGTAAATAGAATAAAAAAACTTGGTCATTAATGAACATCTCACTACAAGAGGAGACTCGGTTAGAACCATGGATTGAGCAGAGGGGCCAGGCACTTATGCCGGTAATGGCTACAATCACCAAATGGAGAAATAGTTAGACATGCATGAATAAACATTATAGTAACATGGTTAAATACTATGCATTGTGATTGTCCAAATAGTTGCCTCCGTATGACTCATGGCTATTGTAGATGCGGCACTGAATGTAGCATCAATGACCTTTGTTGGGTCAGGGGTAGATGGATCTCTCGTGTGTCTGCTATAGAGTACATCCACATTCTTTCCAGAGTGGAGCCTCTCTTGTACACTTGTCCCTTTTGCACGTTGGGACTACGGGGAGATCGAACTGCTGACAGTCTCGAACGTATATCTGCTAGTGGCTACAATCACCAATACTGACGTATTTAGAAATGCATTGGTCAATGGAATAGCATGTATTAACAAACTGAAAAATGATGAAATACATACTGATGTACTGTATACATCAATCAATTCTAAGAAACGGTCTGCCGTCCATTGTGTCTCCACAGGCACACTATCAATTATATTCCCACCGGGGGGGGAGCTCACTAGATGAAATCATTTCCATCTGAAGGGGATCTACAACCTACAATTTAGAAAATTGTAAATGGTAGGTCATGTAGCATTGATTAAGTAACATGCGATAAAAAAATAACATGTGTTGAAATAATGTCATGTTAAAAAAGTTACCTTAGCATGAGATGTTATCGCTGAAGGTATGACAACATCTTGTAGCTCAGAAGGTTCTACTGCATGAGCCTCTTGGCCCTCATGCCCTTCTTGTGGCAACTACAAGTTTTAAAATCATTAAAAATATTAGCAATCTATATATGTGTATAGTAAGGAAAATAATTTACAAATGACACTAAATTGTTAACTGGATCTACTCATGTATTAAAATAATGTCATGTTGAAATAGTTACCTCATTGTGAGTTGTTGTCACTGAAAGTATGACAACATCATCATCATCATCATGCGGTGATTTTGCATGAGCCTCTGGACTATGCTTTGCATCATCAGTGCAAAGGTCTTCAACCCCATGCCCTTCTTGTAGTAACTACAAGTTTTAAAACCATTAAAAATATTATGAATCTATATATGTGTATAGTAAGGAAATATAATTTAAAAATGACACTAAATTGTTAACCACTTACTTACCTATGTGAAATACCCAATAAAGTTATCATCTGTTCGGACAGGACCAAAGCAAGGATGGCCGCATACTGTGCATGGGTGGGGTTGATGGTTGTGCTCATGCTGTGGGGTGTGTGCAAGAAGATGAGGGTCACTTTAGATGCAATGCTACTTTTTTCAAATCTCGTTCCTGATACATAAAACATAACGCGTTTCTGATATTTAGCACTTGCCATGGTAAGACCCGAGCCTAACATGTCATTGGACATGTAGGCTAGGTAACCATAACGCGTACGCGTTATGTAGTTACAAAACGCATACGCGTTATGTAGTTACAAAACGCGTACGCGTTATGTAGTTACAAAACGCGTACGCGTTATGTAAATCTAAAAGTGAATTTAAATACACAGTCCCGACGATTACCGACCACCCGCGGCACTCACGCATTAGAAACGCGAAATAGAGGTGAAATAGACCCTGGACGAGGACGGTTTGTGGCCCACTCAAGTATCCGTGTTGCTCGATTTAGCTATAGGGGAGACAAATTCATCGGTGGATTGTCATCTAATCAGGTAATTCATTCACCCATACCATTTTTTTGTGATTTTTTAACCCAAATTACTATTTTTTTATTGTTTAAAACAACCTAGTTTTGTAATATTGATAAAATTGGGAATAACCCAATTTCTAATTAAATTCACACCTCCCTCAACCAATATTAGTGAATAATTAAAATGAATCCCTTTTCAAAAACTCAAAAATTCATAATCCAACCAAAAATTGAAAAAAATAAAACTCCCCCCTTTCTACAATGTATTCATCTAAGTCACCTGACACGAGGACACGGGACACGAATGTCCCCACCAGGCTTCAAATTTGAAGCCTTCAGGCCACTTCAAATTTTACCCACACGTCATAGAAGGCCACTTCAAATTTTACCATGCAAAAAAAATTTAATTTCATGGTAAGCCCTTCAATAATTAAATTAACCACTACTGTTTAAAATTGCAACAGAAGGGTAGCTTCAAATTTCACCCATCAACAATTTTTAGTGGGAAATTGGGAATGCGGCTACTAGCTAGTTGACTTGGGAGTGGGACTCGGTTACTCTCCAATATCCACGTGTTCGATCATCCATGGATCATGGACCATTGGGCCTCTAATAATATCATTGAGCAACTTACGTGGACGGGCTTACACTGAGCGGCCCATGGCTTGAACACTTCGAAGTTCTCATGTTTGTAGCGAGCGCTTACATGTTTAACACATTTAATGGCATCAACAAAATTATTAAACCTGGTAGGTGGCTCATACGTGTTGTTGCTAGTGGGATTACCAAGTTACAAGTTATCACATACCAATTTGTGAATGTTGACTCCATGAGTTAATTGCGTATTCAATGTATAATATATTATGTTAATGTGCCCCCGCAAATTTGGCATTTCAGACAAAATCCATAATCCATAAACTTCTTGTAATGTTGCAGGTTGTTCCTCCTGCCCGTGGCCCCTACCTATATCCCTGTGTTTTCTTTGTTGTATCAAGTTAATCCTACCGTCTACGGC
Organism: Larix kaempferi; assembly: GCA_027924585.1. Lineage (NCBI taxonomy): Eukaryota > Viridiplantae > Streptophyta > Pinopsida > Pinales > Pinaceae > Larix > Larix kaempferi. The sequence goes on along the minus strand of BSBM01000272.1, from coordinate 8,252,770 downwards.
TCTCAGCCTCACACCCTGTGTTTTCTTTGTTGTATCAAGTCAATCCTGCAGCTCTCGAGTTCCACCTTTTGTTTTCTTGGTTGTATCAAGTCAATGCTCGAATTCCATGCTTCCATGGCTCCGACCATCAATATATAATATTGCATGAATAGAAACAATCTTTTTCTTATACCCCTATTCCACTGTGGTTGAGCTACTTCCAAGTTCCACCTACCCTATCTCCTCCAGTCCTCCAGGATAGTTTGCGGAGCGAAGCTGGCAATGCCAACCTGCCATAAACATATTTAAAGAAATTCGTTTTCTTTGAGGAGCTCAACTTCAAGGCTGACTAGATTTTTGACATCCTATGAATTTACAGGTCTGCTATATCCACTGAAAAATAAAGCCTCTCAACTTTACTACGTCAGTAAACATTGAAATTTTGATGTACTATTACATTTTCAAATGAAAAGAATAACTTATTATTAATAAAAAAATCAAATCATATTAATATATTAATGAATTTGAATTTAGCTTCCCAATATTAAAATAAATTATACATTTTAAATTATCCACAACCAAATATTATCCTGAGAAGGAAATGGAAAAAAAAGAATTTCCTCAACACAACATGCTATTTCCTTATGATGATGCTTTTACGTTTATGATTACCAACCTTGGAATCAGGTTTGGTTATCCGAAGGTGTAATATCTTCTAAGCTAAGTCAATAGGTAGGGATGTTGGTATTGATATAATTATGACAATGTTTTATAAAGGATTAGGAACAATTCCGTTGGCTTGTAGATGACATATTTATGGATAAAAAACTTGTTGTTATGAGATAATGACATCATGCCTCAAAAACATGTCCCATACAATCTAATGTTAATGGGCACTCTACATAGAAATTGGAATGTCAACATTTGTGAGTACAATAAATATGTTGATGATTTTGGCCTACTACAACTTTAATATATTGAGTGGATTGATAACCTTCACAATTATATAAGAGATTGTAGCTATGACTAGGAGGAGAGTTAACAATGCAACAAAATCAAGTAATCGAATTTTGTGCATAAAATGAACATAAGACTCCCACCAACTTTCACTGAATCTACGTCTTAACAAAAGAACTCATTGTTTCATGGGATTCCACCCCATCAATCCTTTTAACAGTAATGGCCATAACAGTTGCTACAACCCTAGCGCGAGAAAAATCAATCGAGCTACGCATGACAATACTTGAAACCAGACTTTTTGAACTCCCTATTACGTCATAGGAATCAATACTACTTTCTCCACAACATGTGGCACCCTCAATATCTTCCATCACCGAAATTTACATTTGATAAAAAAACTTGTTCCCAAATAGTAATTACCCCATTCTTTGCTCTAAAAAGGCCTCGGTTAACCTAGAATCCAATCCATGCAACATGAACACATCCATATATACACATAGAATAAATATTAATAAATTTCTCATAGCCCTTCAATAGTGTTCAATATCTCATAGCCCTTCATAGTGAAATGGGACCCCACCCTTCAAATTTGATCCCTGGTCCCCACTAGACACGTTGACCCCCGGAATTAATATATTTTTAAAGTATATTAAAATTTAAAAATATAGACATATAGATCCAATAAAATTTAACATTTACAATTACAAATATTCAATAGAAATTACATTTACAATTACAAATATGAAATATTCAATAGAAATTAGATCATTCACAAATCACAACACATTTGTCATTCACAATCACAAATCACAATGAGACATTGAGACACATAGATGCAAACTCATCACTGCCCTGATCCTCCTCCTCCATGCCTGAATCAACAAACTCATCACTGCCCTGATCCTCCTCCTCCTCCTCCTCCTCCTCTCTGCCAATCTGGCTAACTTACTTTTTAATTGTCAAATGTTTAATTTTAAGTTTTAAATGTATGTAAGTGAATGCCATTAAATTGCTTACGTGAGTTTGATTTAATACATGTTCAATTTTGAAGAGACATCATTATATACCATGTATATGTTTTTAATGATTTTCATATTAATGTCTTTATTGCAGTTGCGGCTATGGATACCAATGCCGAGATATTGATTGAGCTTGCCCAATTGAGGGGCATAAGTGCATCTTTTAGTGGTGGTGACAAGATTCGCCGTTCACTTGCATCAACCTTGGATGCAATTGTGGACACCATTTCACAATCTACGAATTTCCTATATGATATTGCATCTTACAGAGAAAGAAAAAGACAACAATATGCTGATGGGCTAGATTACAATGCAATAAAAAAGTTGAAAATATCCAAAGAGCTTATATTTGCATTGTTTAGGGACCCTCGGACGGGGGAGATCCCAAATGCAAGCAGGCCGCATATCTCCATTGAGTGGTGCACATTTCAACCATTTGTTGATAACTGGATGGACAGATGGTACATGGTTTTTGATATGCCACCACACAATAACAGGGAAATTCCTTTATATTTCCTTCGAAAGATGTACGCAGAGTTCGTGTTGCATAAACACGTTAACTATTTCGACATCTTGCAGTTTCAGGGGATCGGTGGGGGGATGCCCCAAAACCGACCCAATGCCAGGCTTCGAGACCAAGATCGCCCTATCCCTGCACCTCGCAGGCAGTTGCCTGGGCTAGATGTCCCACCAGCACATCGTATTATTCCACAGATATGGGATGCATTTTTGAGTTTGGCACAGGCGGTTGTTCGCCATGGCACGATGGTTCAACATATGGGTGAGGAAGGGACATCTGTCCCTGGTGTGGTACATACACCAGCTCGTCACCATGTAGGACCATCAACTAGTGCAGGACCATCCACTAGTGCAGGACCATCGACACATCCCCATCCTAGTACTGATCCTCACGAGTGCACATCATGTGGTCGTCCCTGTTATGGTCTTTCCTCAGATGTTGCCTTCAGTGGGTTTTTGAGAGAGGTATGTTTATGGTTAATTGTAATAAATTCTTCATTTATTTTTGTCTTTGTACACATATATATAGTTTGAGCTAATATATTAATTTTGTGAACTTGCAGTTGATGCTTTATGCCGGCAGCGATGCCCCAGAGCCGGATGTTCCAGACTCTACAGGGGAGCATGATGCTACCCATTTGGTAGACCCATCTTATATACCACCTATTGCCGTATCTCACACCGAGGTAAACATTTTAAAATTTCAGTTTTTTAATACTTGTTAATTTGTTAATTTCCACATAGTTTACATTTTAGTTCATTAATGCTATCTACGGTCTAATATTTACAATTATTAAACTTGCAGATGGCAGATCCTTCACTGGGGCAAGGTAATGTAGAGGTAGCATCCATGGTCATACCGTCCCATGAAACATCTGGGCTCCAGGTAAACAATTAAAAATGACATTTTTTAAATACATGTTTGTTTGTTGAATCATGCATGTCTAACTACATGAACACTTGCTGATTGTAGGCACCATCCGACACATCTTCACCATTGCCTGGATTTGTATCTCCCTCCAGGCCATTCGTGAACAAGGGTCGTGTGTATGTGAGGCGTTCTACTCCTAGAAACACTCCAGCTGCCCATGACCATGGGCTTACTCACACCACAATAATGTATATCCTTCGATGATATTTGTTGTTTAACTTGAAATCCAGTGCATAAATCGTTTTTGTTAATGTTTGAATTGCATGTTTACTACATCAGGAACCCGAGTTGTCTACTGAAAACCTCGCATCGATGGTTGATGCAGCAGTTAGTGCCGCATCTGCAATGGCAACTGATCACACACAGGTATGTAACTATTTCAACATTATCTTTACATAGTTTATTATTGTTGTCTATTGTTTATTCATGCATTTCTAACTATTTCAACATTTTTTCATTGTAGCCACCACCAGCAGGAGCAGTTCCTGGCCCCCCTGGTTCGACCATCCTGGATGTTCAACCAATGGATCCATCTGCTACACAAGCAACACAATCTGCTTTGTCAGTTGAGGTGAGATGTCCTTCAGTGACCAAGTGTTTCATGCACTTTCCATGCACCAGTTGATAATTGTTGAGCTAATGTATTAGTGTACATAGTTAGTTGAATTTAACAATTGATATTTAATTTGCAGGATCCAGCGACACATATTGATCCTAGAGATGTGGCTAGAGGATCAACGTCGGGAAAGAACAAGAGAAAGCTTGAGTTTTGATAGTTTTGGATAGTTTTGGACACATGTGCTTTTGGATAATTTTGTATATATATGTACTTTTCGATAGATTCAGTTTTGGAGACATGTATATTGACTTTATTGTGCATGTACTTTTGGAGACATGTACATTGACTTCATTGGATATATGTACTTTTCGATATACATGTACTTTTGGAGACATGCACTTTTGGATATATATGTACTTTTGGATACATGTACTTTTGGAGACATGCACATTGACATTTCACTTATAAATGAATGATACATGAATGAATGAATGAATACATGAATGATACATTTATATTCAAGGGTTTCAACGAATTCACTACATGCATGCACTAATTGGTATCTAATTAAAATTTGTGATTTTGGATGATCATTACAAGTTATGTCAAAGTTCTTGCTCGTGTAATTTAATCAAACTAAATGCAATACAATGTTTTTCAAGGTTTCAACGAACTCACTCATGCACGCCCATTACCATCAACTACCAATGAAAGTCTAACATTATGAGGTTCTTCTTTAAAAATGGGTAATATTTCCTTGATGATCGTAAATTGAGAACCATTTGTAGCCACTCATATAATACCATCTTCACTTATCTTTGTACATGATAATCCATAAAATGTGCTATGTTTTTTAACCTAAACAATCATCAAAAACCTAGAATTATAGGGATATGACAAAGAACCTTATGGGGCACCTTATATATTACCTAATTAGTTCAATATCTATTGATCCCACATTCATGGAATTTTAAATTTGTTGCATGCTATCCATAATATATCATTTGATCATAATTAGGACATGCATCAATTGTTTGATACTCCTTTCTTGTATCTTTCATAAGGGCACACAATTCTCAATATGTGCAAGGTAAAGTATTTGATGGTTATAGGAAAATATAACCTAACAATCTATAAGAAAAAATCAATTTATGCACTAAATAATGGATATCGCAATGTAGTTATTACAATCACAAAAAATATTAAAAACTTATATTTATCATTAGAGTTATTGTGTATACATTAGGATCTTTGTCATACCATTGTTTGAAATGTCATTCAATACCTTCAATTTTATCAACATCAATTTGTAGACAAAGTTACTCATCTTTGATCTCTTGTATAGGCCTTTGTGTGCCTTATCAATAAGATGTACATCATGAATATTATCATAGGTCTCATACATAGGTGCATCCTCATCCATGCAAACAAAGGTGTCATGGATCAACCCATTATCCCTTTATTCTCAATAATATTAGTATCATTATCTTCCATAGGATCAAATTCAACTCCATCACCCCCATTATTGCTACTTTAAATTGCAGCCTTAGGAGTTTTGATCATGTGTTTTTGTCTCTTTAGGAGTTTTGAAATATTATACTCTTTCAAAAATAATATGGAAGTTCAAATATTTAAAAGTGGCTTAAATTATAAAATGGGCGGAAATTCACTAAGTGTCCCTGAACGACATTTTCATGCGACTTGCAACTCGACATAACTCGGAAACTGGATGTCGGACCGACAAACCGTCAACTCCATTGGTCTCCTGGCATGCAATTACCTCTAGGGGGCCCTCTCCCTCATCTCCCCATGGCCCAATGGCTTCATTGTGCATTCATTTCGTAAACTAGGGTTTTGCTCAGTTTAATTGCATGCAATCTCGCATTGGTGGGTCAACTCTGCAAAAACCTCCCCCGAGCCAGTGTTGGCAGTGTTCCCATGTCGGCATTGCCCACACACACTTGCAGGAGCCAACGGCATGCAATCTTCCTGCTCCGTTTGCTTTTTGGCTCCCGGACGGAAATTCACCAAGTGTCCCTGAATGGCATTTTCATGCGACTTGCAACTCGACATAACTCGGAAACCCGACGTCGGACCGATGAACCGTCGACTCCGTTGGTCTCCTGGCATACGATTACCTCTAAGGGGCCCTCTCCCTCGTCTCCCCATGGCCCAGTGGCTTCATTGTGCATTCATTTCGTAAACTAGGGTTTTGCTCAGTTTAATTGCATGCAATCTCGCATTGGTGGGTCAACTATGCAAAAACCTCCCCCGAGCCAGTGTTGGCAGTGTTCCCATGTCGGCATTTCCCACACACACTTGCGAGAGCCAATGGCATGCAATCTTCCTACTCCATTTGCTTTTTGGCTCCCGGACGGAAATTCACCAAGTGTCCCTGAACGACATTTTCATGCGACCTGCAACTTGACATAACTCAGAAATCGGACGTCGGATCGACGAACCGTCGACTCCGTTGGTCTCTTGGCGTGCGATTACCTCTAGGGGGGCCTCTCCCTCGTCTCCCCATGGCCCAGTGGCTTCATTGTGCATTCATTTCGTAAACTAGGGTTTTGCTCAGTTTAATTGCATGCAATCTCGCATTGGTGGGTCAACTCTGCAAAAACCTCCCCCGAGCCAGTGTTGGCAGTGTTCCCACATCGGCATTGCCCACACACACTTGCGAGAGCCAACGGCACGCAATCTTCCTGCTCCGTTTGCTTTTTGGCTCCCGGACGGAAATTCACCAAGTGTCCCTGAACGACATTTTCATGCGACTTGCAACTCGACATAACTCAGAAACCAGACGTCGGATCGACAAATCGTCGACTCCGTTGGTCTCCTGGCGTGCGATTACCTCTAGGGGGCCCTCTCCCTCATCTCCCCATGGCCCAGTGGCTTCATTGTGCATTCATTTCGTAAACTAGGGTTTTGCTCAGTTTAATTGCATGCAATCTCGCATTGGTGGGTCAACTCTGCAAAAACCTCCCCCGAGCCAGTGTTGGCAGTGTTCCCACGTCGGCATTTCCCACACACACTTGCAGGTGCCAACGGCACGCAATCTTCCTGCTCCGTTTGCTTTTTGGCTCCTGGACGAAAATTCACTAAGTGTCCCTGAACGGCATTTTCATGCGACTTGCAACTCAACATAACTCGGAAACCAGACATCAGACCGACAAACCGTCGACTCCGTTGGTCTCCTGGCATGCGATTACCTCTAGGGGGCCCTCTCCCTCATCTCCCCATGGCCCAGTGGCTTCACTGTACATTCATTTCGTAAACTAGGGTTTTGCTCAGTGTGGGAGTGTGCAATTTTTGCACACGGGAGTCAACTTTGGAAAATCATCCACCGGGCAAGTATGGCTAGCGTTCCTAGCCTGAACTTGTCTAGACACACCTGCAGGACTCCTCGGAACCCGATTTTGTTGCATGGTTGGATTTTTATGCCCCCGGTAGGTATCCAGCAGGTGTCCCTGAGGGCCTTCTGGTAGTGAGACGGGACGAGCCATAGAATGAAGACCGTGGCTCGGATTGACGAACCATCGACTCCGTTGGATTTAGCACACCGGGATAGTGCCAGGGGTGCCCCTCCCCTCCTACTCCTCGGCCCATGTGTCACCTTGTAGGTCCATCTTGGAAACTAGGGTTTTGCTCAGTGTGGGAGTATGCAATTTTTGCACATGGGGGTCAACTTTGGAAAATCATCCACCGGGCGGGTATGGCTAGTGTTCCTAACTCGAACTTGCCTAGACACTTTGGAAACTAGGGTTTTGCAGGTCCATGATGATGATGATGGTGATGATGATGAAGATGTTGATGATGATGGCTTGGTCTAAGGTGGTGCTCTCAAATAGCTAATTCATTATGAAATATTTAACAAGACATGAATTAAATTTAATATAAGTGTATTGTTTAATATAGTGAGCATGAATTGAATTAATTTTGTTGGGTGAAGCCAATAACCAACATGATGAACATAATATAATTTTAGGGTTTACTGATCATATGTAAAAAATGGCATATTCATAAACTTGACATACAAGAGAACTTTTGGCATATTTATAAACAACGTAAACATAAATTTGGCATATCAAGAACGCAAAATTGACATATTCATATGAAACATACATGTGAAAATTGAGCATATATCAATATTCAATTACAAATAGTATAAATAGTATAGTATTAAAAGTATGTAACGTACCTCATCATGCTAGATCCCACCTATTATCAAACAACCAAGCCCTCCGGATCATCTCTTATACTGATGGTCTCCCTTAGTCTCTCATGCTCTGTATCTGGTAAGAAGTAGCGTACCTTCGATGTATTTCGACTAGGCATTGTTCATACCTGAAGGTTATGCCAATGATTAAGTTGGTAAAGTGATACACACTTGCACCTGGTTTGTAATCCCTGTTAACATATCCACCCTTCTTTCTTCCATTGCTATCCTGTGTCAAGTATTCACCTTTAACAACCATAGACCCAGTTGGAAAGTGGTTCTTTTCATCGTCAGTCATGGACACAATGAGGGTTTGCTTTCCATCTATACAGCGTGCCAACCAGTATTCATCACCCCATTCAATATCTTTTGAGGCAACCACTGCGTATATGTGCCCTGCATTATATGATTGTAGGTATATGATCAAAATATTTTTCATGCGATACAAGGCCATTAATGTGCATTTGAAGACTACGTAAACAAACAAAAAATGTTAAGGAAATGCATCATACCGGGTTGTACAAGGTCTGAGACATGATCAAAATCTACAGAAATAGATGATTGGTCTTCTTCCAACGGAGTTAACTCAACAATTGCACGTTGATCAAGTGGAAGTGATATGCGATCCCATCCATCAACCCAATCCAATGATTCACACCCATCCTAGTCACCATCACAACAAGGCGGGCAAAAACAAGCAAGTTTTCTGGTCCAAATTTCAAATACTGGGTTATCAGAGCTTCGAACCGAATGAAAGCCACGAGTCCCAGGCACAGTCTTGCATTCCCATGCATGTGAACGATCTATGTCTACCACCTCCCAAAAAAATCTCTCCACATGTCTCTTTCTTGTGGATTCTACTCGCATAGTTGATTCCTCTCCCATTATTGACGTGCACCACCTGACTATAGATTGAGCATTTAGAATAGTAGATTCTGTAGATACTTTCAATTCCTCTCTTCGTAGGGATGTTTTGACACATGCTCCGGCTCCATCATGCTCTCCTTTACCATGCCCACTCTCAAAATAGTTCCACATATGTGGCACTTTGTAGTTTTTATGCAATGAACACAACCACTGAAATATGCGTGCATTTTTTAATTGACCAGCACACCCATCAGACCAAATCCAGTGTCGATCCATCTGTATGTTCCTTCCCTTCAAGTGATCATAGAACATGATGAAGCAATGACGTACATAGTGGAAGTCATGGCACCTATCATCACTTATGTAGAAGTGATATTCCTTCAGAATTTCTCTTTGCTCTTCAGTGCTATTTGGGCCATGCCTATATGTGATATGGACCATCAAGGAAACCTGCTCAGAGTGATAATACTGACTTTGGATCTCATTTTGAGGTTGCAGAGTGTAGTTCTCAGCAAAATCAACAACTGAAAGTATAGTACCAAGGGGAAATGTATCTCTTCATATTCTAAACTTCTCATCCTGCCATCGTGCCACGTGGACAAGCTGAACATATTGATGTGTCTTTTCAATAAATTCCTTGATGAAGTCACAAACTTGTACCTGGTGACACAAAATGATCTCAATGTCAGATTTTTGTTGTAAGTAAGGATTGAAATGTAACCGTTACAACATAATTTTATAGATATAAATGCATACCTGAGATGTCACCAATTGTATTTTTTTGCTTTCTTTCCCTGGGACTATTTCATAGTTGATATATTTGAAATTTTTCATGTCTGTAACCATTTTCCCAAATTCACTGTCTCCATTCTCGTGCATACATTGGCTCAATAATGCCATTCCAGCACAGTTGGAGCATGTTCCATGCAAACAATATTTTGCATAGTATGTTTGCCCCTCGGGCCTATTGCACATGATGCTATGAATGAATTCTCTTGATGAAGTTGGTGGTATTGTCATGGAGCAATCCTGCACAATGTTAGTATGCAACACACGACGAATGTACAAAAATGTTTCATAGTAATATTCATATTCTACATGGTATCTACAACAACAAGTGTTACGAAGAGTATTTATTCTAACATACCATCGCTTACATTTCTCAAAAGATCTTTGCCCCAAGTTCAATTGTCTATGCTCAATCTTAAATTTCTCGTAAAGCTCTGTCTGTGTTATATCAAGAAAATGCTTAGTATGTGGTTCATGATCCTTTGAACCCCTTCTTAATTTTAGTACATCCTTTCGGTTTGAAGAAGGCCTTGTGTGATCATGCCTAAAACTGTGCACCAGTCCCTTTACTGCATCAACTAGCTTCATGTCACGACATGGAAACCGACCAACAAAGGCCCAAAAATCTGTCTGATCGATTGTGTCAAGATGTTCTCTTCTAATAGAATACCTACGGAGGGTTTTTACATTCAAATTAACTAGTTCGGATTAGGCCTGAGAATATGAAGGGCCCTGGTGTTCTTATTTGCAATTGATTGTGACAACACACGACGAGCAGCATTGCGGTCCTTTGAACGTGTGTTCTTACCAATTTTACCAAATGCATCTACTAGGATTTTAACTATATGAGAACTTGGTTTAGAATTCTTTATCATCTTTATCCCTAAATTTTTCCTAACAACATTCATGCTCCTAGATTTTAACAATGATAAAAATAATCTACATTTATCTCCATCACATTTAGAAACAAAATATTTATCAAGTATCTGTTGAGTTTGATAAGCAATACTACGTTTAGATAGCGTACCTTCAATGGAATTCATAAGTCTTTCATCAACTTGTATATGCTTCGGAGTTCTTCAACGTGTGCTTGCTAATGGAGGTAAGGGGGTTGGAATTGTACCATGTAGCGCATCACCAAGACGCTCTAGCGTTTTAGTAGTAGCTTGGTGTCCTTCATTCTCTTCCTGGTAGTTGGATGGTGGAAGTCCAACATCCTCATCGATGGTCTGTGGAAGTCCAACATCCTCATCGATGGTGTGGATAACATTCTCTTCTTCAACAGTAGGCAAAATGTCCAACGCCTCTCTGACTTCATCGCTTGTATAACCACATCCAGATAGCAAATTGGGTGTTTCTTCGTGAGCTTCATCTTGAGATGGTAACTTATCACTTTGACTTGAAGTGGGAATTGAAACATCCCCAAATGAGCACCTACGTTTTGCTTCTTGATTACTTCCATGGGGTGCTTGTTCAACAACTATTGTGGAAATTGAAGGTCCCTGTTGTCGTGGATTAAGAGGATGAACCATGGTATCCTCTACAATTGGATTTGGATTAGTTTCCAAAGAAAGCCTCCAATTCATCATGTATATTCTTTTCTTTTCTTTTTCTTCTTCAATGACTTCTTGAGGTCTCTTCCTTGTTGATTTGTTTACTCGGTTACGTGCATTCCCCATCACCACAATGATCAATTCAATATAGTTTGTTTTTGTTGCTCCTCAATTACAACCTCTTCAATAATAAGCAAATGGAAGTTCTTCCTTGTTGGTCTTGAAGCTTGATATCTTATCTTGTGTGCTCCTCAAATATAGGCAAAATGAATCTTTCAAAGGCCTTATCTTTGGTGTTCTTCAATTGGAGATTCTTCAAGCTTGCTGATTATTTTCTTCAAATATGGCCATATAACCCAACACCACATTGAGCAACCATGAAAGATGTCCTCAATGTTGCACCTGCATAAAAAAAATGATGGAGTTGGTGTAGAATGTGAAAATTTTCAGTGGCGGGCTCATGCTGTTCGAAAAATCGCGGGACTGTTGTTTTCGTTCGGATAGAGTGAAGTTGCTCTCGGACAGCAACAGGCCATTATTTTTGGAGTTACAAAACGCGCACGCATTATAGAAATACAAAACGCGTGTGCGATATGTAGTGAAAAAACGCGAATGCGATATAGTCAAGCACAATAAATAGGTTAGGTGCACGGCTAGGGCAACAAACAAAATCAAAGAAAACTAATAATTTATATGGTTCCTAGAGCCCCTACCCCATAAAGGCCTTTAGACCCTCTTCTAAACATTAATCCCTAAGTGCATAAGTGCACAAGATGATGAGGAGGAGGAGGGTGATGACAATGAAGATGATCATGATGTAGATGAAGATGATAAAGATGATGAGGAGGAGGAGGGTGATGACAATGAAGATGATCATGATGTAGATGAAGATGATAAAGATGATAATGTTGATGAAGATGATGGTGATGATGATGAAGATGTTGATGATGATGGTGATGGTGATGTTCGGATGATGATGATGATGATGATGATGATGAAGATGATGGTGATGATGATGAAGATGTTGATGATGATGGTGATGGTGATGTTCGGATGATGATGATGATGATGATGAAGATGATGGTGACATGATGGAGATGTTGATCTGATGAGGAAGATGATGATGATGATGGTGATGATGGTGATGATGGTGATGATGATGAAGATGTTGATGAGGACGATGATGGAGATGAAGATGTTGATGATGATGGTGCTGGTAATGATGATGATGATGATGATGACGATGATGAAGATGAAGATGATGGTGACATGATGGAGATGTTGATCTGATGAGGAAGATGATGATGATGATGATGATGGTGATGATGATGAATATGTTGATGCTGATGATGACGGTGATGAAGATGATGATGATGAAGAAGATGATGATGATGGAGATGTGTTGATGGGGAACCTAGAGATGACAATGATGATGAAGATGGTGATGGCGATGATGATGAAGATTTTGATGATGATGCTGATGGCGATGATGATGCTGATGTTGATGATGATGGTGACGGTGATGTTTAGATGATGATCATGATGATGTTCAGAAGATCATGATGGTGATGATGGTGATGATGATGGAGAAAATGACGATGATGGATATGTTGATGAGGAACCTGTAGATGCCAATGATGATGATGATGGAGATATTGATGAGGAACCTATAGATGCCAATGATGATGGTGATGATGATGAAGATGTTGATGATGATGGTGCTGGTAATGATGATGATGATGATGATGACGATGATGATGATGAAGATGAAGATGATGGTGACATGATGGAGATGTTGATCTGATGAGGAAGATGATGATGATGATGATGGTGATGATGATGAAGATGTTGATGACAATGATGATGGTGATGAAGATAATGATGATGAAGAAGATGACGATGATGGAGATGTGTTGATGGGGAACCTAGAGATGACAATGATGATGAAGATGGTGATGGTGATGACGATGAAGATTTTGATGATGATGCTGCTGCTGATGATGATGATGATGATGATGATGATGATGAAGATGTTGACGATGATGGTGATGGTGATGTTCAGATGGTGATGATGATGATGATGATGATGATGATGATGGAGATGTTGATGAGGAAGGGGGAGATGACAATGATGATGAAGATGTTTATGGTCATGAAGATGATGATGACGGTGATGGTGATGATGATGGAGATGTTGAAGATGATGGAGATGGCGATGAAGATGATGATGATGATGATGATGGTGAAGATGATGAAGAAGATGATGATGATGGAGATGTTGACCTGATGACGATGAAGATGATGATTATGGTGATGATGATGAAGATGTTGATGCTGATGATGATGGTGATGAAGATGATGATGATGGAGAAGATGATGATGATGGAGATGTTGATGAGGAACCTACAAATGCCAATGATGATGATGATGATGGTGATGACGATGAAGATGTTGATGATGATGGTGATGGTAATGATGATGAAGATGATGATGATGATGGTGATGGTGATGGTGATGTTTAGATGATGATGATGATGATGAAGAAGATGATGGTGACATGATGGAGATGTTGATCTGATTCAAGGAAGATGATGATGATGATGATGATGGTGATGATGATGAAGATGTTGATGATGACGATGATGGTGATGAAGATGATGATGATGAAGAAGATGATGATGATGGAGATGTTGATGTTGATGGGGAACCTAGAGATGACAATGATGATGAATATGGTGATGGTGATGGTGATGGTGATGGTGATGACGATGAAGATTTTGATGATGATGGTGATGGTGATGATGATGAAGATGTTGATGATGATGGTGATGGTGATGTTTAGATGATGATCATGATGATGTTCAGAAGATGATAATGATGATGGAGATGTTGATTTGATGAGGAATATGATGATGATGATGATGATGGTGATGATGATGAAGATGTTGATGATGACGATGATGGTCATGAAGATGATGATGATGATGAATATGATGCTGATGGAGAATATGATGCTCACAACTCCCTCTAGTCTCTCTCTCCCCAACCATCAATCTCTCTCTCTCTCTCTCTCTCTCTCTCTCTCTCTCTCTCTCTCTCTCTCTCTCTCAAACACACACACATACACACACATTATGTCACTTTCCATTCTCAAACCCATCCCCCCTCCATCCATATCTATCTCCAACTTTCTCCCTCCATCCCTCACCCTACCTTCTCTCCCTCCCTCTCTCATCGCCTATCTCTCACCTTCTATCCCTCCCTCATGTTATCTTTCCCTCAACCTATCCCAATCTCTCCATCACTCCCTCTCTCTCCATCGCCACCACTCCCTGCATGTCTCCCACCAACACTTTTTGTCCCTCCCTTCCTATCTCTTATTTCGTTCTATCCCCATCTATCTCTCACTCCCTCCAAATCCATTCCTCCCCATTGTCCCTCTCCCTCCCTCGCTCTATGTCTCTCCCCCCGTTGTATTCTTTATTTCTATCTCACATCCCCCTTGCCTCCATCCATTCCCCCTTGTCACTCAAGTCTCACTTTCAACTTCTAACCCTATACCTCTTCAGAACCTATTCTACTCCTAATAGTGCTCTCAAGCTCCACTTCCCTTCACCCCTTGTAGCCCATCATGTTCTCATTCCCTTCATCTCTCCCCACTCAAGCTTCCAACATCCTTCTAAGCCCTTGACCCTTTCCCACCCCTACTAAATATTAACCATAGATTCCCTTGGCCCTTCCCCACCCCTTCTCAAATATTAAACAAAAATTCCCTTGAGTCTTCCACGCCCCCTCTTTCTCAAGTATTAAACATGTATTTTATGATTTGAATAACGCGAGCGCATTTTGTAACTATATAACGCGTACTTGTTATGTAGTTATATAACGCGCACGCATTATGTAGTTATATAACGCGTACGCGTTATTTACATCTAAAAGCGCGGCAATATTTTTGAATTTAAACAGGCCGAATCACATGCTCACATGTCAACAATAATCCTATGTGTATGCTTTGGAGTTTGCTTCGGTAATTCCAAACCTGTGCTATGTTAATGAAAAACCAAAGCTAATTGGGTATTTCTTCCAATTTCTGGAAAAGCCTGTGCTTAGCCACTCGTTACAATATGCTACACAGAGTCATTTTTGACGAAATCTTAGACACAAATAGCATTTTTTCTGTAGATTCCAAATATGTAACTTTTATTTTGAAATATTAATTTTTCCTATTTTCTTTCAATTTCTTTTCTGTCCTACCTCCTTAACTCGTGAAACACACTGTTAGTGTTTCTTCCATAACTTTTTCAATTCTCAATCATTTCAAAAAAAAATTGTATGGTGCACAAGAGGACACTAACCTCCACGTTCTATGAAAAACCCATTTCAAGATTTTTGCATTAAGACCTTCAAAGGCTCTACCCACAAAAGAGGTACTATTTTCGAGGTTTGATCACTTAGACAATTATAAAAAAATTATAAAATTACTAATTTAATTTTCGAAAAATAATGGTGCACAAGTGCTATGTGTTCTCTACATGCATGCCGATTTTTGTAGCTTGATTCCATCATTTAGGCCCTCAAAGGCTCTACCCACAAAAACATATACCTTATCATTTGCCTGAAAAATAAAAAAGTGTCTGTTAGAAAAAATGAAACTTGACATAGCTATGCAAATTTTCAATACATAAAAGTTATATATTCAGAAACGTGATTCAATTTCCTACATTTCATCTTTTTAACTCAATGCAAGATATTTTGCGTAAGTAGATCAAAAAATCCAAGTAAGTTGAGGGATGCCTGCTTTTTCAGTTTTCTATTGCATCTAACACGCCAAAAGTGACCCTCATTAGCTTGCACTGACCCTGTGTAGGTACAGTGCCACTACTAGATGTTCCTCGGCCACTGGAAGGTGGTGGCTCTACCCCACCGGGAGGTGGTGGATCTACCCCACCGATAGGTGTTGGCTCTACTCCACCCATAGATGGTGGCTCTGATGGGCCTACTTGGTGCGTACCATGAAGATACGTGGTATGGCGAACAACCGCCTATGCCAACAGTAGGAAGGAATCTTGTGTCTCTGGCACCAATTGATGTGCAGGAAGCACATCTGGCCTGGGTAGCCTCCTCCGAGGTGGATCTATGGGGCGATTGGGATCTATGTGCCTCGCATTGGGACGTTGTTGAGGCATCCCCATCCCAACACCCTGGTACTCCAAGATATCAAAATAGTTAACATGCTTCCCTAGCACAAACTATCCATACATCTTTCTCATAAAATACAAAGGCATTTCCCTGTTGTTGTGTGGTGGTGCATCAAACACCATGTACCATCGGTCCATCCAGTTATCTATGAATGGTTGATATGTACACCACTCGATAGAAATGTGCCTTTTGTTTGCATTAGGGACTTCACCATCCTGTGGATTTCTAAACAGGGAAAATATTTGTTCGTTTGATATTTTCAACTTCTTGACTTCTCTATAGCTAAGTCCATCCGCATATTGTTGCCTCTTTCTTTCTCTAAATGTGGCAATATCTTGCAAAGCACCATTAGACCTACTAAAGGTCTCTATCATTGCACCCAAATTGGATGCAAGCATAACATGCCTATCATCAACAATAGTAATTGAGGCTCGAATTTCTCTGAGCCTCTGAATTTCTCTTTGGATTTCATAGTGGGCATCCATGGTTGTCATTGCAAACAAAAAATAAAAATAAAAATAATTAGAAACGTATATATGTGCTATAATGACATCTCTCAAAAATGAAAAATGTACAAACTTTGTGCAAGAACGAATACATTACAAACATAAATATCATCTCAGGCATACATTACAAACATAAATATCATTTCATATGACCATTGCAGGCATACATTATGGGTCATTGAGGGCATAAGGGTGGAGACCATGCGGGCATAAAGACCATGATGATGTGGCAAAGATATGTATTTTTATTGGTTAAACTAAGGCAGCCTATTGATGGACAGAATGAAGACATGCTGGTAGAATGATGAAGAGATGACTAATGATATGGGCATAATGTTGTGATGTGCATATGGACAGTGTAAAGTGTATGAATGGAGATATGGCAGCAGATTGATATGACATGAATAATGATGAAATAATGAAGATGTGATCTAATTGGTGATATTTGTTGATGGACATAATGGAGTTATATTGAATAATGAGTGCTTGATGAGAATGATGAAGTGCTTTGGAAACAAACAAGGGCTTCTGGTTGATGATGTATGTAATCTGCAGACTTAAGAAGAGTCTGAAATATCATTTGTAAATCTATGGTTGTTGGGGTGTTGGTGCATCCCGGTGAGTTGCAGCTGACAGAATTATCTTGTGAATAGGATTGTCATTGATGACAACATTAATGACAAAGGTGTAAATGGCATGATGACAAGAAAACAAGGTGGCTTGACAAGGACTTGGAAAAGACAAGACAAAAGACAAGGTGATGGGAATTGGCACACCTAATGAGACAAATGACCCATACTGTGGTCATTTGGAGTTGGTCCTAATACCCTAGACAAGGATGACTTGGATATAACAAGTTACATGAACAAGGAATCATGAAGTGAACAAAGAAGCTTGAAGTTGACACTTTGCAAGGAGATTGCGGGCATCCAGAAATGAAGCTGATGGACATGCAGGCATGTGGACAAGGTGACATGCGGGCATCTTGAAGATGCATATGCGGGCATGTTTGTGGAAGCTGTGGGCATCCTGGAGGCATGGAAAAGACCCCCATGCCGATAATTGAAGAAGGTCTAGCTGCAGGCATGTTCAAAGGCATAAATATGGCCCTTGCGGGCATGAGTTACAAGCTAGTGCGGACATGCTGGAAGCAAAAGAAAATGGTGATGATGTGGGTATGAAGACCACGTTTAGGTGGGAAAAAGAAGGTCTAAATAAATATATACATGTATATATTTATAATTTATGAGGTGTTTATGGAGAAACAGTAGAAATTAGAGTTTAACCTTTATCTTTGGATTAATTGGGCTACAGTATGCTGATGTGCTGCTGGTGTACAAAGTAAGATGTTGATGATATGTATGGATAGAATGAATTCATGATTATTGGGGCTACATACGATGAACAAAATGTTAATCTAGGGCAGCATGAAAGAGGGACATAATGCTTGCTTGGGTTATGACAATTAATGATAATCAAAATGATGTTATAGACATATATGTTGGGTGACAATGATGATTGGTGTGATTAGTGAGCCATTGTGTCTAACAGGGTGGATGTAAAATTCATTAAAATTTTAAAATTTTAAGTTTTGACATTTCATTTACAAATATTTTTAGGTGACAATGATGATTGATATGATCAGTAAGCCATTGTGTTTAACAGGGTGGATGCAAAATTCATTAAAATTTTAAAATTTTAAGTTTTGGCGTTTCATTTACAAATATTTTTAGATTATGGCAACATAACAATTTATAAACTTAATGACAAGATGAGGCAATGATTTATATGCTTACCTTTCCAATTGTCCTTGCAAGATGAATTTGGGATTGTTGAGCCTCCAAATCTCCTCGGTTGAGCTTCTCTAATGCGTTTTGGGAAGGCGAAATCACTTGAGCGTTTATGTTTGGGTAAAACAGTGCCGCGGTCCGTGGCACTGTTTTTTTTTGGTTATATTAACCATAACGCTTGAGCGTTATGGTGATCACCATAATGCTCGAGCATTATCGTGATCACCATAACGCTCGAGCGTTTTGTAAGCCTATCCTACATGTTAAATGACATGGCAGGTTTGGATCCCGCCATTCCTAGTTTTACATAACGCGTGAGCGTTGTGGATTTACACAATTTTTGCGTGTTTCACATTTACCAAATTGCATCTAAAAGGTCCCTCAACCTCGTGCGAGGGCCCATATATATATATATATATATATATTGGAAGTTTTTTTGTTAAACTTTTATCTTAAATATGTAGCTTTTATGAGCAAATTTGTTAAATAATGAGAAAAAAAAAATTAAACCATTTTTAAGGCATTTTCAATTATTTTAAAAATATAACTTAAGATTTAAAAAAAAATTAAATGCAAAAAAAAACTTAGAAAAAAAAAAAACTAAATCAATTTTTTTGAATCGAATAAAAAATTTATAACAAAAAAAAAAATTAAACAAAATTTAAATAAAATTAAAAAAAAAAATTATTAAAAAAAACAAAGTAAAAAAAACGCCCCCTCATTAACTCTCTGCTCCCCCTTCCCCCTTCCCTTCTCTCCCCCATCCCCCTCTCCTCCCCTCCCCCACCTACCCTCCATTCCCCCTTCTCCCACCCCTCACGTCCCCCTCCCCACCCTCTTCTCCCTTGGCTCTCTGCCAGCCCCCTCCCCACCCCCTCTCCCCCTCTCCCCTCCTCCTCCATGCCCCCTGCCCGTTTCCCATGCGGCCTGTGATTCCCAGAATCACGCCGCCGCGAAGTGGTGATGCTTGGGCAGAGAAAGGAGTGTGGCCCCCTTCTAATGGCCCATGATTCCCAAAATCATGGCAGCGCTTGGGTGGAGCAAGGAGCAGATCCGCTCCTTTCTCTGCCCAAACGCCGCCACTTCATGATGGCACGATTTTGGGAATTGTGGGCTGCATGGGCAGCGGGTGGTGGGCGCAGAAGGGGAGGGGAAGGGGGGAGAGGGGGGAGGGGACGAGGGAGGGGAGGGGAGGGGGAGGGCAGAGAGGGAGGGGAAGGGGGGAGAGGATGGGGGAGGGGAGTGGAAGGGGAAGGCGAAGAGGGAGGGGAGGGATGGGGACATGAGGCTTAAAGGAAGGGGAGCAGAGGGAAGGGGGAGTGGAGGGTTGGTGAGGGTTCGGGTTTTTTTTTAGTTTTTTAGTTTTTTGTTTTGTTTTTGTTTTTGTTTTTAATTTTTCAATGTTTATTTTTTTAAACTTTGTTTTGAATTTTATTTAAAATATTTATTTTTTTATAAATTTTTAAAAACAAAAGAATTTTTTTTTTATATTTTTTATATTTTTTTTAACATTTATTTTAAGTTTTATTTTCCAATGTTTTATTAAATTTTATTTCAATTTAAATATATATATATATATATATATTTTAAAAATTGATTTTTATTTTTAATGTGTTAAAAAATTAATTTTTATTTTTATTTTTCAAAAAATGATTTTTTATTTTTTTAATTTGTTGAATTTATTTTTTTAATTAAATGTTATTGTTTTGAAATTTTGATATTGATGTTCCATTTTAATTTTAAGTAATTAATTAATTTTTTAATTTTTGGTTTATAATTTTTTTCAAGTAGTAAATAATTTTTTAAAATTATCTTAATTTTGTTTTTGAATTTGTTTTAATAAATTTTGTATTTTTGAATTCCATTTTTTAAAATTTTTTATTTAATTTGTTTTTCTATGTTATTGTTTTTTAGATTTTATTTTCAAATAAAAATGACACTGATTTCTATGTGCAACCAAAGGTCGCGCAACAACCGTATGTCGCGTTTCAATTTGGGGTTAATTTAGGGTTTTGATTGCAATGATATCACCCATGGTTCGTTATGGGGTTGTTTTTTCGTGTTTTTATGCAAAAATATGAATTTTTATGGCCTTAGAGTTCTCATTATTTACATTTCATCATAACTTCTACGTTTTATGGTTTAATATATGGATTTAATATGAATAATATCATAAATGATTTTATTTTATATGGAAAGAGAGGTGAAATAATTTCTTGAATAATTTTTGTTTAACTCGGTGCTAATTTTAAATAGTGTTAATAAGAGATTTAATAAATACGATTTTAAATCACAACACAATGATATAATAATGCCATTTTCTAAAAAAGTGTGCTATCAGTAGCATCAGTTTTCAATTTATGGCATGATTTTAAGGTTTTTGTAAACAACAATAAGGATTGTTTTGGTCCATGTCTATATTTTTAGCCACAAAAAAAGGTGGTGCTATCGGTAGCACCACTTTTTTATTCAGAGTTGTTTTTTGGTGTTTTCTATGCAAAAATATGAGTTTTTATGGCTAGAGTTCTTGTTTTGAGTATAAATTTCTCGTCAAGTTGTATAACTTGTTAAAACACATGAGAGAAAAATAAAACACAAATTAGAGCAAACAAAAAAACAACACTAGATTTATCCTGGAAAATCCCATAGGGAAAAACTAGCCATCAATAATAGATCTACTATTGGTCCTTGGCCAAACTAGGCCAAGACTGCCAAGAGCATCTCTCCTACTCACTTTGGCACCTTACAATGGAAAATTACAACCCTATTTATAGGATTCTTTACATCCAAATACAACTAGCAAGAAACCGCGGGCTACCAAAACCATGTACCTGAAACCACTTTCGACCTTTCTCATTTTCGATTCAAGGTTAACCCTAAAAATACCCCCTTTAAACTTGACTTGGGGAATTGCTTCGGATCTAACCCCTCCAATAACAACTAGAGTACTCAAGAATCCGATTTACATGTAGATTACACATTGTCATCTCTATTTTTTTTCTTTTAATTGTTCCTATTACATCTAGAATCCTATGGGATAACCATTTCTTCTTTAAACTCTCATTTATCTCGCCTCGACTTGCCCTTCATGTGCTACCTTTCCACAAACATTTTGTACCCACAAACAATTCATCATTGATGTCCATATAAAAAGGAATCTATCTACCATAATACATGGGTCCCCAACCGTTGTAATCGCCAGTTCTCTAGGAATCCTTTACTCCTATCTGGTTCATCAACACATTAGACTCTTCCTTGATCATAGCCTTTTCCCAACACTCTGAGACAGATCAATCTCACATTCCCCCTTTAATCGAAGACTCATCCTCTCTGATTCCATATCAGGCTAGAGTACAAGTACACTTTTCACCCTCATAGCTACCCAAGTGGTTCATACCACAACTTGATGCCACGTCCTCTTTAGTAAACATAAGAGGAATACACTTACTCCAATACATGTAGGACTCAACACATGGGAAATCAACTCTAACTGGAAACCAAAAACTCTGGGGTGTCAGCTACAACCGATCATGCACCCCTTACAACACATGCTCAATAATTTCAACTTAGGTACAAAGACATTCAATGCTTTAGGGTTGATCCATGAAGGTGGTTCACGATTTTTGGCAAGTGAAGTGCCAAAAATTTGTGTCATGGACTCTCGATCAAGGTCTTGTTTCAACCCTTCGATCGAGGGTTGAAACAAGACCTCGGTCTAGCTTTTAAAATCTTGATCGAGCTTTTGAAAGCTCGATCTAGCTTTTGAAAGCTACATCTAGCTTTTGAAAAAAATAAAAAAAGGCCCGCAACCTGTTGTTTAGGCCCTCGATCAAACAATTTGCTCAATCGAGGGTTTTAAAATACCTCGATCGAGGTCTATGTATAATCCTCGATCTAGGTTTCATTTATCCCTCGAGCAAGGTATTTCAAATACCTCGATCGGGGGCCTAAAAAACAGGTCAAGAGCCCTTTTCACTGCAGAAAGAAAGTTTTGTCTACCTTTCAGAGACTTAAACTATGTCATTAAATGCACATTAATGGGTGGACTTGATACCATTGGATTTGTCAATGAATCCTCTATCCATATACATAAAATTTATGATTTTTTATCTTCGAATGTCTTTTGTTTTTAAATTTCTACTAAAACTTGCCCTAAAAAACCCTGCCGACAACTTCAATTGAGCTCAAAGATAAATCAACAACATTCAAAATACACATCCAAAAAAATTGAAAAAATACACAAGCACTAGATAAGTGCGTCCTCTTCAAAGTGGTATTTTTAGTTTTGCAAATTATGTAAACAATCAAAATATTTGGTGCACACACACACATGTGTGCAAAATGTGACTGAAATATTCATTGGTCAGTTTCGAAAAATAATAATAAATATAATTTTTCAAGAAAAATTAAAAGAAAAATATGTAAGTACTAGTGCATTTTGTCTAGATCATGTTCACGTATTTCATTTTTTTAAATTATTGCTTTAACATTAAATTATTGTGCACACACATAAACCACTTGTTAATTGCTCTTCAAATTTTTAAGTACACACGTTTCATTAAATGCAAATTTGACACGATAAATGACATTGGTATATTTCGAAAAAAATATCATTGGAAAGCCAACATAATTCTCTACATTTCATTTTTTAACCGCATGTCGAAATTCATGTGGCAAATATGATTTTCGAGGGCTTCAATTTAATACATGGGTAAAATTTCCGTTTTTCATCGCCATATTTGACCCAAAATAGTTACCCATCTTCATGGAATCACCCTTTACTAGCAAATTACTTCAACTAATGACTACTTGCTTCGTCACACCACTGCCTTTCCATTACATTAAACAACTGTTGCTCGTTCTTTTAAATCCACACATAAATCCCTGTCTTGATGCTTTATTATTTTCCATTTACATGATTCCTTTCTAATTGACAATCATCCCACCAATACCATTTTAAAATCCACTTAGCCACTTAAAAAAAACCTTTAAAACTTTTGAAACTTTTACTTTGGGTGAAAACATGGATTTAAAAATTCTTCTATAAAACCTTTAAAAAAAATCCTTTTATACCTTTATTAGTGGCGTGGAAAACTAAAATATACTTTTTAAATCATTCATAAAACATTCACATGAGAAGATCTCCCTTTAAAACTATTTTGAGTTAAATACCTTTTAACCAAATTGATGGTAGTGGTTCTCTCTTCACAGGAGAAGCTTCTCTTTTCATGGAAATGGTTCTCTTCATTCCCGAATGAAGGTTAACCCTAACATCATTTACAAGTCTAGCTGACCATGCTACTAGTGGGAG
The DNA here is from genome assembly GCA_027924585.1 of Larix kaempferi. Lineage (NCBI taxonomy): Eukaryota > Viridiplantae > Streptophyta > Pinopsida > Pinales > Pinaceae > Larix > Larix kaempferi. The sequence continues at coordinate 8,228,569 of BSBM01000272.1, read as the reverse complement.
GCCTTAAAGATTTAATTAGCGGTAGCTCTTTTGATATTTGGATTTGTAATGTTTTTCTTTAAGTTATATATATATATATATATATATATATATATATATATTGAGGAAGAGACTTTACACAATGTTAAGAGGCATGATTGGAAAAAGCTCTGCCTTTGGTTCACAAAATGCTTGATAAGTTCCAACGCTCTTTTTCCCTATAATTAACATGAAAATGCTTTTATTTGGTTGGTGGAATCTATATGTGCATTTGTGAGGGTTATCTTTAAATGATGTTAAGGTTACCTATGATATTAATACTTTGGTTTACAGTCTCCTTAAATACAAAATGCTCATTGTTTTGGCAACATTGGACTTTGTCATAATTTTAAGCCGCTTTATATTTGGTTTTGGACAACCATTTAGTTGAGGCATTATTTTGTCTCTTTTTACGCTTTTTTTTAGTGTTTGATATATAATAATTCAATAAACAATAGTTTTTGCTCCATCTATGACTGCTTTATTTATTTACAATTTTTTGATGTTGTAGTTTATGCCACTTAATGCTTATTAGGCATCTATGTTCTCACCATGGCTTCACATCCAACTATAGACTACTACAGTTAGTTCTTTCAAGTGATGTGGACAAGGTGACCCTCAAACCTCCATTCTGCTATTCTAGAAATCATGGAAGCCACTTGAGACATTGACTTGGGATGGCTCAAGTGGCTTCATTGTTGTTGCCAACATTGGAGTCAAATGCTTTCCATTGATTTGGTTTATGAATCATCCCTAATCACCACAATCAAATGTATCATCACTACCCATCACAAGGAATGCAACGTAAGAGTCAAGGGAATTCATGGAAATTTTACAAGTTATAAGATAAAATAATTTTATCAATGTTTAACAAATGACATAAAATTAGGTCAGTGGGACTAATAATACAATCCAGTGTAAATAAAATTACAATGTGGGAGTTTACAGGTGACTCCTACATGTGGATATTGATAATATGTGGTTTGGTTTTTTATTAATAAGTAATTCTACTCTGGACTATATGTTGCTTCTACATGCCAAAGGTTCATAAATGGGGGATAATTTACAAGAGTAGATGTTCAAAATTCGATCCAATCATAATAAGAAGAGATTGAACAAGAGTCAGAGGTGTTAAAACAATGAAATCTAAGCCACCTGACTTCAAGCAAAGATCAAGAAAAAATTATAAAAGCTTGCCAAAAGGAGCTTGTGGTGAGATACTTGGTTGCAAGGTTCATTTCATACATTGTCTGCTTCCTAAATATGTTCCTTGAAAAATATGATGAGTGGATGGAACAAAACTGGGACTTCGGGACTTCAGGTTGGTTGCATGATGAAGCACTCAATGGATCCATAATACATGAACATTAAAAGGTGCAATAATACGTGTGCAAGGTTCTTACTTTCAAGGGGACCCTATTATTCATCTCCTTGGGTGAATAAAGAGGCATCTGTAGCAATAAATAATATTGTTGATTGTAAGCTAAGGATTTTAATTCCGATCGACTCCAATTTGGCCCAGTATATAACCCCCCAAAAATTGGGCCAAATTGTATATATATAATATTGGACCGAATATTTCACTATACACTCGGCCTAGTTGGGCTATATTGGTATGACATTGGTTATTTCTTTGTCATCTTCAGTGGCCTGTCTCTAGAAAAGAAGAAATTAAATATAAATACAGTCATTGTTAGATCTCCGACATCTTTTTCGCAACTTTGCATAATTCCTCCTCCTTTACAAAACACTAATTCAGTTTTAGTTTTCCCTTTCTAGCTAGTTCACCCTCCAACATTGACCTATGGGCATATCATTTACTAGTTTTAAATAAACCATACAACCTTCACATGGTAGTGTTGACTTTTGTTTACTAAAATATCAAAAAATGAAATTTTCACATCCCAATTGACTTTTGTTTACTAAAATACAAAAAACAAATTGTCACATGATATTTTGATTTTTATGTTATCAATTATATATATTTTACTTCTAATTTTTTAGAAAGACAACTTGATATGACAAATTCTTCAAAGAAATATAGACTTATCATTCTTCATTTACTTTCTCATTTCCATTTTCAACATAAAATTTATTTGCTTTTTTATTTTCTATATTTAACACAAACTAACCACATTGTAGAATATTCATTTGTTTAAAACAATTAAATATTTACTGAAATATAATCTTCTCTAAATAAATAAATAAAATATGTTAAAGAAAAATATAAATTCAACAATCCCAAATCTGTTTCCTATATTACATACCATATCTTAAAATTATCAAAATCATCTATTACATACCATATCTTATAATTATCCAAATCATCTAAATCATCTAAATTACAATTTTAACAATGAAAATAGCACTTTTAACTATTTTACATTTCGTATCTTAAAATTATCCAAATAACCTAAATCATAGTTTGAGCAGCAATCTCAATTTCAACTACTCTTGTTCATCTATTTCCTATATTACATACCATATCTTAAAATTATCCAAATCATCTGTTACATACCATATCTTAAAATTATCCAAATCATCTAAATCACAATTTTAACAATGAAAATAGCACTTTCAACTATTTTACATACCATATCTTAAAATTATCCAAATAACCTAAATGGCAATTTAAGCAACTGAAATCTCAATTTCAACTATTCTTGTTCATCTGATTCCTATATCACATACCATATCTTAAAATTATCCAAATCATCTATTACATACCATATCTTAAAATTATCCAAATCATCTAAATCACAATTTTAACAATGAAAATAACACTTTCAACTATTTTACATACCATATCTTAAACTTATCCAAATGACCTAAATGACAATTTGAACAACTGAAATCCCAATTTCAACGATTCTGATTCTTGTTCATGTGCCGTTTAATTGCAATAACTCAATGCACATTCCCTAACCTAAAGTAAGGTTCCAAATATGAGGCCACAGAGTAAGCTTCCATGTGCAATATAGGAAGCCTCCCTGTTGATATAATTACAGAAGATATTTTATGAATGAATATCTAAGTGGAGGTAATTGGGCAGTGGCAGCCTCAACCTTGGAACGGCAAACAGTGGAACTTGTCTTGCAATCGTCGCTCCGCATGTTTCCGTCATATCCATCTGGGACGGATCACCTTCAAATTTCCAATCAAAATTGTGCGACAGCTGAGCCAATGCCAGTTCAACTGTGGGAATAGCCATGGAAGCCCCCGGGCATCCTCTCCTCCCTGCGCCAAACGGTATCGTTCTGAAATCTCCAGTACCCATTAAATCGATATGATCTTCTTGCATAAATCTCTCCGGTTTGAATTCCAAAGCATCATCCCCCCACACAGAGGGATCCCTTCCTATGGCCCACAAATTCACTAGTAGCATTGCTTTCTTAGGTATATCGTATCCGCCTACTATCACTGCCTCCACCGATTCATGAGGAGCCGCCAGAGGCGCTGGTGGGTGCAATCGCATCGTCTCCTTCAACACACATCGGAGGTATTTCATGGTTGCCAGATCTGATTCCTCCACTTTGCCATTTTCGCCGACTGCCGACTCGATTTCTTGCTGCAAACTCTTCATCGCTTGAGGATGTCTCAGCAGCTCACTTAGTGCCCATTCTACCACAATTGCAGACGTATCAGTTGCAGCTGCGAACAAGTCCTGAATGATCCAAACATTATCAATCATTATCAGTTTTTTTTCGAAAAAGAGATACTTATACTGTGCTTTTCCCAGATTATGGAAAGATAAGACAATTCCTAGATTGTAGGAGGATGAGATAGAAAATAATTAAAAAATAATTAGAATTTGTCTTTAAAAATATGTGCTTTTTGGTGCTTTTCCTACATTGCTCTAGATTGCGGAGACAATTCCTAAGCTGCATGAGGATGAGATAATGTACTGTTCAGAAAACCATAAAAAAATATAAAAAATAAAGGATAGTTGATACATAAATAACTGGTAACTAGAATAAGTAGCAGATTAGTTGTTGTGACTTATCAATATCAATATTCATTGAATCTGGCTATTTATTCCCTAGATCCGGTTATAAAACCAGCCTAATCGTAATTCCACCCCATTTACTAAAAAACTATGCCATGAAACTGTGCCTCTAAAACTATGCCATGGAACTGCGCCTCTAAAGATTTTGGCCCATTTTAAAACGACCCAAAAAAATAACGAAAAAGAGTAGAACTGTACCTCGCCTAAAAATTTTCGATGCTCAACAGGGCGGGGGCGATTTAAGTGCCAGTTATCCCACTCCATTAACTTTTAACTATAAGTTTAAAAGTTAGAGTAATGGCAGAGAAGGCGTACCAGCACAATAGCCTTGATATTTTCCCGTGTGATTTTGATTTGATCGGTCTCATCGTTTTCAGGTGCCCGCTTCATGATCTCGAGCAACACATAAACGAAATCTTTACCATTCTCCTCAGACTGCCCTTTGGATACCTTGGGATGATCAACATGGTCGTCTATTATTTTGTCAGCGAGTTCATCGAAGATTTTGCTGGCCTTCTTGGTGCGTCGTTTGATACCTTGAATGTCAAGCCCATCCAGAAAAGGAATGAAGTCTCCAAGATTGAAAGTTCCTGCGACAGATGAAATTTCTGATATCAGATCCTTGATTCCTTCGCCATTGGCACTCAATGCATAATCCGAAACTGTCTTACCGGCCACTATTCGCCAAACGATATTGGATGTGAGGGTACAGATGGCATTGCTCACATTCACGGCGATTCTGCCTCTCTGGCCCTCCTCCCAGATGGAACGAATCATCATACACGTCTCTTCCTCTCGGAGATGTCTGTAAGACTCGATTCTTTTGGCAGTCAGCAATTTTGTCACGCATAATTTTCTCATTTGCCTCCAGTATTGGCCATACGGGGCGGTCAGTACATCCTTGAAATTGTAAAACAAGTATTTCCCAGCGGTTGTTGGAGGTCGGCTGGCAAATACCAAATCATGAGATTTGAGGAACAGTTTGGCCGTTTCAGACGAGGAAATAACGAGGGTGGGGACAGAACCCAAGCGCAGAAACATAATAGGGCCATATTTGTGAGCAAGGTCCGTAAGAGTGCGGTGAACAGGCAGCCTCAGTTGGTGGAGATTTCCGATGATCGGCCATGGAAACGGTCCTGGAGGCAATCTGCTGCCGCCGTTCGTTATCTTTTTCAGCAATTGCAATATCCAGTTGAAGAATAAACAGAAAACTGCGAGAGTTGCGAATGCAATGGTTAGATCTGCGGTTATCATTGTAGGCGAGTACAGAGACAGAGGTTGAAACAGCCTACAAATTAAACCCATTTGCAGTTAACTTCAACAGTCCCCTGAAAACTAGATTCCGTGATCAGTCTGCACTGCATAATTTAGTTGAAATGACGACCTATGCGTAATATTTTAAAGACATCGTGCACTGACGATAATTTGATGTAATCCAATGGCTCACCCTCAAACGTATCAAACACGTATGACCTGATTCACAAGAAATGATACGCAATTGTCTGCTCTAATCATTCATAAAAAAATACAAACTTAGAGGCAACATGTGATATGACACTAGAAAATACAAACGAAGAGTCAAATATGTGGCCATAAAAGTTTTAAAAAGTTGCTGTCTTAACCATTTAAAATAAAATAATAATAATAAGGAAATATTTTTTTAAATAGTCTTGCTATTTTAGAGAATCAAGGTGGCACGAATTACAATCATTACAATATGAGCTTAACAAGAGCAATATGTCACTTACAAGAATTGAACCTGAGTGGAAGGGTAACAAACATTCCTCCCAACCACCCAGGCTACAACTAATGGACAATAATGAAGAAATATTGTCAAAGCTTGAAATATAAAACAAAGCTTGAAATATAAAACAAGTGAATATGTTAAAAGGTGGTCAATATTTTATGATAAAATATAAAATAATTTAATATTAATTAAATCAAAATATTCAAATGGTTGAGAAGGGATTTATGCTTTTATACTCGAAACCCTTCTGCTCATGCAGTTGATTCTCGGGTTCATCGACTTCAAGTGTTTGAGCGGCGTGAAAGTCCAATTAGCTTGTTTTCATACAGGTTGAGGTCTTGAGCCCGATGATGGCGATTAGCTCTGCAAGGATGGGCCATATTGTTTTTAAAGAGAAACATTATTTGTTTGGATCAATAAAAAACAAACGTGGTTGATCATCAACAATCCATTATTTGAGTTGAAGACTCATTTTACTTGTTTTCTTGTTTTGTTTTGTAGACTCATCTATAGATTTATGATGTGTGATCATGAAATATGTGTGGTTAGATTAGATATAACCACTTAACTTGTGACTGGGTCATTTCCTATTGATATTCACCAGCCATAAGTTAAGTGATTGTACTAATAATAACTTTATTAATAATCATAAATCATTAATAAAGAGAGAAGTTGGGGATGATTTGATTCATATAGGATTTGATTCAATCTACAAAAATTCCAACCACTATTGACACTATCGTAAACACATATTAATTAAGAATTGAGAAGAGGGAAGTGCAGAGCCAAAGGCTCGCACACACGCACACACGGGAGGAGTAGCACTCAACTCACTTTGTATTACTGAATAAACTTACATATATAGGTAAATGATCAGCCAAACTAGATCCTAAAAGAATGGATCAGATCCTATAAAGAAGGAACAAACAAACCATTTCTACATTATCTCTAACATCCTCCCTTAATGTAGAAATGGATCACAATATTAAATATGCCTGTAGTTTCAGGCTTACAAATCAGCGAAGCAAATTAACAATTTAATCTTCTAGGACTCCAACCTTTGAACTCTACAATCCTCCATCTTCTTCATTTTGACCTTAGTTGCTGTAAGATAATATTTGTTTATGTTTTTCCGTTTCCTGCTCTTCCAGTTTGAGAGCTTGAAGTCTTCACACATTGATGTATAGTGCATTCTATTATTTGATTGGGCCTCTGCTATCCTGGATCTTCCTTCAGGTTCAACAAATTCTGCAAAATTAGTAATTGACATCCAGGCTCGTCTACAATCAGCTGTATTCTGTGCAGTCAAATTCTGCAATATTGGCTCATGGGTCAGAAGTGTCAATGTGTCTATTTCAACAGCACCTGCAAACATGATAGGTTCTCTATCGAAAACACAGTCATCATTTTCACCGTCCTTTGGCTTTTCAAGCCAAGATGCAATGTATTTCAGTTCTGCATCAAAATCAATTTGATTTGCTTCAGCTGCTGCAACTCGAGCTAAGAAATTGTTTATCAACATCACTTCCAGCTTAATTAAAATTTTGTCTTCATCAGAAATACATTTCTCATCATATAGAGGCTCAGAATCCATGTTCATTTTTTCTTCAACAGCGTTTTCTTTTTACTCAGGCAGCTGGCAAGCCAACAGCCACACCAATTCTTCTTCACGCTCCACACAGGCAACTGGTAACAGCGATCCAATGGTGTCAGTCACACCACAATCTTCTCCCACAATCTTTATGTATCAAGCTATCGACTCGCGGTACTGCAGGGGTACCGCGTCCTGGTATGCTTTCGATCGCAGTACTGCTCCTCCTTTGTCAGGCTCGACCAGGGTTCTCCTCTGCACCTAATGCAATAGCACATTCAAACCGGTCTCAACACTTGCACACAAGTGTATTCACACCAGTGGCAGAGAGATGGTGTCTCTCTTCTATACATGACAGCTACAACAAATTAGTGTCGGCTTCAACACACAACACCCATATCAAGTACCGTCTCACGACCAGGCAACAACCTCCTTCTTTTCAGTGGAAAACTCACAGAAAGTTGCTTCAGTTCGCAGGATGGTTTCTTCGGCTCTTCCTTGCTCCAGTGAACCCTCACAGCTACAAATCGTTGGCTTTATTCCACCAACCAGCCGCCCTTAACACAAGTTACAGCTCCTTTTCAGTGGAGAAGTTTGAATTCACACGGTTTCAATTCTGGAAACACTACTTGTATTGGGCGGCTCAACAAATCAGACAGCTGCTCCTCTTCCACGCAGGAACTTGAAACAACGATTTCCTCTTTGGCACTTTTCCATTTTAGTTCAGACAGGTATCAGCAGGTATCAACGATGGCCATTACTGGCAGCAATGGTATTAGCCAACTCCTTCACACGGGTAGCTGGGCTTTTTCTGATCCTAAATTCGGATCCACAAACTCGAATCCACTAAGCGGGCTCTCCCTGGAATTGCAGCAAATGACAACCCTCTTCCAGGATGCGATCTCCCTCGGTCTATAGACAATCAACTCCATAGTCAGCTCCTCGTACAACAACAGCCTTTTACACAGGCACAACGATTCAACTGAAACAACAATATTTAGATCTGAGATCTGGGTATCTCCCTTAGTGGCAACGATTGGCCGTCAGCAATCTCCTCATACACAGCTTGTGTGCAGCTTCCAGAAAAAGGACATCTCTCTTCTACACAGATCTCATAGCCCGATTCTTTTCACAGGGTCCTCCTTCAGGCAACACAACTTTCAGTAGCAACGATTTCTTCACACAGCACCCCGGAATGGCTTCACAGGAAGCCTCCTCAACAACAAGGAGCTCAATCCGAGCAAACACCTCCGCTGCCAATTCGCGTCCTCCTTTACTTGCAGCTGCAGTCAAATGCACACAAGGATCTTCACATAGACAGCCACGATTGGTGTTCACAGCAAGCCACGAAGGGCTTTCACAGCAGCCTCAATGGGCATTCACACTGCATCAGGAGGAGATACAACTCAACTCCAGGCCACTAGGCACACACAACAGTAGCAGGCCACAGTGGGCACTTCTCACAGTCAATCAGGCTCAGTAGGCCACTAAGGGCTCTCACAATCAGGCCACAATGGGTTCCTCACACCAACAGGCCACTTTGGGCTCCTTCACACCAACAGGCCATGATGGGCTCTAATACCAAATTAAGAATTGAGAAGAGGGAAGTGCAGACCCAAAGGCTTGCACACACACACGGGAGAAGTAGCACTCAACTCACTTTGTATTACTGAATAAACTTACATATATAGGTAAATGATTAACCAAACTAGATCCTAAAAGAATGGATCAGATCCTATAAAAAAGGAACAAACAAACCATTTCTACATTATCTCTAACAATATTCACTAACTTGTGATGTGGCATGTGCTACTTCATCTTATCCACAATGTGTATGCGTCAAGTCTAGGGTGTTTGTCATGCCTTTGTCGTATGTAGACTCGTTGATGGTCTAATTCAAAATTACCAAAATGTTTCGACACAGTTTAAGAACCAACTTATGTTTTTTCAAAGTAAAAATGAATTATTATGCCTTTACGGGGACATGTAGAAATTGAGGAGTGCTTTTAATCTTTTTGTACGAGGAGGTAATTTTTTTAAAACACAATGTTTATAACAGTTGTGAATTATTTATATTAAAACTAATTTTAGAAAAACATATATTTTTATATTTTGATTGGATTTGTGCTGGATGATGTGGCCCTCGGCTTATGTAGCCAAGGACGTCAACGTTAGATTGAAGGACAGAGCCCTTATTGCTTGACAACCGGATGAAAAATGAATGTGTGTATGTATTTATTTTGTATTAAAAGAGTGCAGTAAAACGTTTATACGTCTGTGGTTCAATTCTCACCATAATTCTCTTGTGTAAGGGATTTTATTTGCTTGCTTTCCTGCAATTTGGAGAGAGGAGTGCATGTAGTGCCTTGACGTCTAGAAAAAAACTCTGCTATCATTGCAGAAGTTGTGAAACAGAGCCAGAGGCCATGAACAAACATGTATGCACTCTGGTTGAAGTGACACATACAACAATTTCCATTACTTATTATTGTTAGATTTGTATCTAATTCCTTAATGTATATTTGTTGGTATTGCAAGATTTTAAATTCAGCATTTAAACTTTATGACATGATGGATTACAAGTGTCTTTGATTCTTCCTAATCATATCTAAAAAACCGTTTTTTATATGTTGCATTAGGATTTTAAATTAGGTATTTAAATTTAATGATATAATCTGGCACATATGTGTTTTTCTCTTCCTAATCATATTTAAATTTTTGATAATTATTTTTGATAGATTTTAAATTTAAAATAAAAATTAGACCTTTACACATTATGGTATAATCCAATAAAAGTGTCTTTGTCTCCTCTTTAATCTTTGATCATATTTCTTTAGTTTACATCCGGATTTTAAATAGAACGAGAACCAAGGATTTTTGATGAAATGCTATTCACTTCTCATGGTTAGGCTACGATTATAGTAGTTAGCGTGATAAAAAAAATTGTTTATGATTTTCTTTTTATCTTTATTGGTTTGGTAATTATATTTAATTTTTTTTTTTTAATCTCTATCTTTGTTGGTTTGGTAATTATATTTAATTTTTTTTTTTTAATCTCTATCTTTGTTGGTTTGGTAATTATATTTAATTTTTTTTTTTTAATCTCTATCTTTGTTGGTTTGGTAATAATATTTAGATTTGTTTTTTTTTTCAATTTTTATATTTAAATTTGTTTATTTGTAAAGAATTTTTTTTACAATATCTTATGATAATATTTTTTTTCATTTTTATGTTAAATGTTGTATAATGTTTTATATAATTTAGAAAAAATTATAAAAAATTTCATTAATATTTAATTATAAATATTATAATTTTCAATTTGTTAATTATTATTTCAATATATATTAAATCAATGTTATCAAACTTTATTAAACATGAATGCAAGGTGACATTGTCCTTGCTCAATGAATTAAGCTTTTGTAAATATATATATATTTATCTTCAAATGATTTAAGTTAGAAAATGCATTATAATTTAATTAATAACTAATAAAGGATAAAGTAAAATGTTAACTTTGATCAATTTAAATTTATATTAACATAATTCAAATAGATTAATATTATCTTAATTTAATTTGGAAAAAAATCTAGAGAATATTTTTATTAAAAATAAATCTCATTTTACAGAGATCTTAAGATTTTACAATCATAAAGATACTAGAACAAGAACAAGAACATAGAAGTATATCTATCCTCGTAGAAACCTCTAGAAGCTGTGGAACAAAAAAAGATTATAAATAATGTCTACAACATAGATTACCAACAAAAGATAAATTGTCCCAATATGACTGATAAAATAGATAAACAAAAGAGACAATCCTATCCCGAAAATGGACTTGGAGCATGTGTTGTCTCTCTATCATTTTCCTTTTCCCATCTAATCCACTAACCTTTGACCACATGTAAGTCTATCTTAGATAGTTGACTTGCCTAGATGTTTATTTCCCTACAGATGTGAGCAAAACTAACATTCTAAAGAAGATTTATCAACGTGATGATCTCATCATAAATAGGGATTAAGAGAATATTTTTGGGAGGTCTCCTCTCTTTCAGCCAATCTATTACAATTTTGGAATCCCCGAATACTTGAATATTATGTACACCCACCATAGTAGCCAAAGACAAATATAGCTTGAGCACCATTAATTCAACTCTATTATTGGTGCTTTGACCAAGACTAGCTGCAAATTTAAACAAGTGAATATAATTTAGGAAAATGATACTAGCAATACCCTCTAAAGGGGGATTCCCCTGAGAAGCACCATAAAAAAAGAGCCAAGGATAAGATTTGTCAATAAGTAATTCCTCAATCCTTCTAACTCCTTGAGGCTTATCCACTCGTGGGAAATGACTATGGATAGCCAGTTCTTTTGATGCATATACTAAAGAAGAGATATAGATATCCTCAAAAGTGACTTTATTCCTAGCAAACCATACTTCCCAAATAAAGATGACTAACAAAGCCAAATAATCCTTGAAAAACAAATTATTGGACCAAGAGGCTAATGCTTTATCTAAAGAAGCACTTGTCCAAATGAAGGGAAGGCCACTGACCTATGAGGCATGTTCCCACATCTTGTTTATGTAAGAACATAAGATAAATAGATGCTCCATACTCTCATTTCCTTATTTACAAAGTGGACATCTAACAGGGCCATACCAATATTTTTAAAGTAGAAGATCCCATATATGAATTTGGTTTGAGAGAGATAGACAAAGAAATATCTTACACTTAAAAGCACACTTGTACCTTAAAATGGATTCATGCCACCAAAACAGATGAGGGTGATCCTCCTCTTCTCTAATGACCACATATCCAATTCTAGGAAGATAGGAGCCACCAACAGTATTCTAGGACCATACAAGCACATCCTCATTGTCCTTAAGTATAATATGACTATCTTTTAGATATTTTGTATATCTCTCATGGGATGATATGTATTATTTTGCCACTAATCCCACAACTTCAGCACACAACCAATTCTACGAGAAAACATTGGTGTTAACAAGATCACTAATTTGTGCAACAAAATAGAGCCATAGGAAGTCTATGGGATCCAACACAACCAGTCCAAGCATCTTTCCCTAATCTAACCTTCCTTCCATTTCCAAATTTCCATTCCAACCAGTCACCTATAACCCCAAAAGACATTGGCAGAGCTCTCCACATAGTAGAAACATTTATGAAATATTTATCCTTGGACCTGAACCAATCCTTAATATAAAGAGGAGAAATGTATTTATTGTAAACTACCTTTACCTCAAAAAATTCTCCAAACACATTTAGCTGCTAAAACCTTTGAAAAATAGTGAGGATTCTTTAACCCCCATCCACCCATCTCTTTTGGACAAGCAAGATTTTTCCAAGCTGTCCAATGTGGAGTAAATTCCTCCTTACTCCCCTTCGAAAGGAAATTGTAATCGATTTTCCTGATTTGATCCAGTGTTCCAATAGGAACATAATCTAAAGAAACTCAATAAACTAGTATAACTTCTAACACAAATTTAAGTAAGATCAATCTTCCCCCTTTATTGAGCCATTTATTACACCTGCATAAATGTAATCTTTTCTCAATATTTCCAATTATACAAGCCCAGTCTCGCCTATGATAATCATTTCACTTCAAAATAAAACCAATATATTGGAGCCCATTCTCAATGTATACCAAATAAAAATCAAGTTGGGTACAGATCCGTTCAATGTCATCCTAAGCAATATTCATAAAAGATATAGAGGATTTTCTAATGTTGTAGCTCATACCTAATGCATCTGCAAATATAATCATGAACATACCCTATAATAGAAGAAATTCTCTATGGGAACCATTTGAAAAGAGTGGAATATCATCTACGGAAAATAAATGAGAGATAAATAAAGAACCCCCAATAGAAATACCTTTAAAAGAACCTGTTTGTTTTGCATGGAGAATTAATCTACTCAACCCTTCAACTGCTAAGATAAAAAAAAAGAGAGGCCATAGAGCACCCTTGTCGGAGGCCTCTACCTGGTCTGCATAATGGAGAGGAAGAACCATTTATTAATACAACAAAAGATACCAAAGTAACACAGGACATGATCCAATTCACGAGATCTACAACTAAAAAATCACATGAAGCAACACCAGTCTTAAATAAAGTTATTTTACTCTGTCATAAGTGTTGACACAAACCCAGTCGATAGGGGTTCCCAACACTGTCAACACCCAAACCACCGCGATCTCCTTGAGCACCGGCCCAGACGGGTTTTACCCCATCCAGCAACACCTACAGAGCAGATGAGGTCTCACCTGAGGAACACAAGGGAGTGTTGATGGAACCAAGTTTCCGCCGAAAGCAGGAAGATATGGCGCATCAGCCATTCAAATCATTGCAACATGCAAAACCAGATCTAGACATTCTGACTTAAACATTTGAACCGTAATCACTCAATAGATTGCATCATTTGGCAGAACCATTAGCAGATATAGCATTAAAACATTAATTGCAATAAGAAAACATCGCATCATTCATATACCCATATTGCAACATGCATTATCACATAGACAAGACACAAGAGTTCCACAAATCGGTTTTGTCATATCATATTAACTCCACAAAAGGAAGATCTCTCCAATATCTCTTGATCGCGAATACATAGACACATTCACCCATGATACATAACCACAACAAGATCTCTCTTTTCCAGCTTTTTCAATACTTACAACTTATGGCTACTTATAGGCTTCCGCCTTACATTACTTGACCACATTCTAACCACTTTCTAACCAACATTTCTACAGAATTGACTCGAAATCCGCACAATGCGGTCTAAATGACTCAAAATACATCTAACAAAATCCAAATGACCCCAAAATACATTTTTCATGGTCCAATGACCCAAAAACCCACATACTGCAATCTAACTGCATCAAAAGTACCCAAAATACTTGTCGCAGGAGCTCATCCTTCCGCCTTCTGCAATACCTTCTTCCTGTCGCAGCTTCAGCGATGCTGCGATACTCCATCCCCCAAACCTCCTGCCAATAGGCTCCCAACACAATCTTGTGGCTCGCCCTCGAGCCACGTCAGCTTGACATGGTGTACTGCGTGGTTTTGACACTGAAATCTTCATACTGCTGCATGACTATCGTCAATTTTTTCTTTGCTACCGTAGCCACCTCCTGACTGTTGATCACATCCTGGGGAGATGGATGCTCGGTGAGCTTTGTCGTAACTTGTTGTTAACCTTCCTATACCGCCTGGAGGACTTCATCAGCCTTTGTCATGAACTGACCACCAACGTCCTGGAACTCCTCTAACTGCGCAGCACACTTCTTTTGTCGCTCATCAGCCTTGGTGACACGTTGCTACAATTATTTTAAGGCCACGGACTTGGCAGCCTGCTCCATTGGTGGCATCATAGGTATCGCCGTCTTTAGCATTGTCATTTGCCCCTTCGCTTCCTGTTGAATCTTGGTCAATCGGTCAACTTGCTCATCCTGAACAATTTGGCCCCAAAACTACACGGTCTCAGCTGTAAGTTTTGTGGCTGTTGTTTCCAGCTCCGTCATATGTGTGGCTACCTCCTCAATATTCCATTTGCGGTCATCTACTTCAACCTGAGGTGTACCAGGGTTCACTTGAGCCTTTAACTCCTGATTATCCTGTCGCAACTAGACAATGACAGCACCCAGTCACTGCACCCGTTGAAGCACATCCAATTCTGCGGTGGGGTCCGGTACATGTTGACAAGACTCAGTGATGGACATCTCCACCTGTACACCTTCATCCCACAGATGGGATTTCTCCGCAATGAGGTGATCCTGTTCTCTCTTCAATCTTTGATCACTCGAGCCTGCTCGACTCGTTCCTTCTTGATATCCTCTTCTAACTCATCCACAGCCTTTCGTGTTGTAGCGGCCCTTTTTGTTAATTTTGCTATTGCTGCCTTCGTAGCTGCCTCACTTTCCTGCAACCACAAGTACTTATAACTAATCTCGTGCATTATGTCCGCCATTTCCTAGCTAGCAATCGTTTGCATAGTTGTCAACCCGTGTGCTGGCAATACGTTGATGTTTATGGTCACTGTCTTCAATTGCTAGAGCAAGGATTTCAAAGCCTCATCGCCAGTCACAATCACAATTGAGGGAATCTCCACATTCCTAACCCGAGGCTCTGTGCTGATTGTGCCAACTGGCTGCGCCGATGCTTCTTCTGGTGCCTTTCAAGACATGATGTCACAAAGGGAATCTAGGTGTGCGCTAACCTCATGGAATCCTTGATCTGCTGTCGTGTTCATCGCCCTAGTAGTCGTATTCGTCGCATTGGTGACTACCATTATGAGGCGACCCAACTAACTCTCTGTGATTGGAGAAGCCCTACTGATCGTACCATATTTAGGATGCATATTTGTCCTGCCCTCTTCTATATCACGATCAACATTTGTTGGCGTCTTGGTGGATTCTTGATCCGAGTCATGATGACTTTGTTGGTCCTGCGCTGATAGTCGATTTTCTAGGCCTTTCTCTGGGTCTCCAGCCTCAATCTCCGCCAACCCCATGGGTTCACGCCATTCCTCTGGCCAGTCATTCACGATAGCCTCCAGCTCTGTCGTCATCACCTTATATGGTGTCAACAACCATTGCCTATTTGGGTCATGGTGGGCTTGTACATAAATTGCATGCGGTCGAATTGCAAACACCATGACCAGCTTAAACTGTGCGACGATTTCTTCAGACAGCCGAGGCACCTTCATCATAGCCGCACGGAGCATCTTCCAGTATAACCAGAACAATAACACACATTCCCTATTCCGCTCTTGTTCACATACAAACCACAGGTTCTGATAACGCGCACCGTGATGCTCTTTCACGACGTCGACCTCCATTCCCTGGTACATGTCGGGCTCCTTCCAGGCCACGAATGCAATCAATAGCAGAAGCCAGCTATGTGTAAAGGAGTCCTTACCTGCTTGAAATTCCATAGCATCCTTCATTAGTTGATTCAATAGAAACAACGACTAGTTCATCTGCACTCCGACTACACACTGCTCGGCACAGGCCACAATTCCTAAATTACACTGATTGGGTCAACCACCCCGTACCACTTTGCAGGGAAGTATCTTGGTGCTGGTGAGCACCACCTTATCATTGATGCTATTGGTGCGGTAACCACGACCATCCTTCTCCAAGGCATAGCGCTTCACCAACTGCGCGGCCAGCTTTTTATCATTTTCCTTTTCACGAAAATACGGCGACAGGTCTACCCCGTCCTTGGGAAACCTAGTAATCTCTGCGATCAAGTGCACCGTGATGGGGATGACTTTGTCCAGCCACAACGTACCGCCGTGAAAGCAGGTCAGCAGCTACTTCACACAGGCATTGACCTTCGACAGTTGTCCAAAGTGAGGCATATTGATAAGAACTAATAGGCCTGCTTGCTTCAACCCCCGCGCCCAATCATGCAGAACCGGTTTACTGCTCAATTATGACTCAGGATCATAAGGATCCGACATAATCTCCTTGTACACCACCATATCATGGTCATCATATTTCAGATGCTTCAGTGCTAGCACGATGTCAACATAACACTCCATCCCTACCGGTAATGCGGGCATCTGCAATGCATACTTCTGTTCCTCTGCACCTTGCGGGGAGTCACCCCAGGTCGACTGGGGGGGGCATACCCCAGTATATCAATGGCCGAGAGTCCTTCCCATACTGTGGACTCATCAACTCAGCTGCTAGATGGTCCTGCATCCCCTTGAGCTTCCCCCACCATAGCAGTGGAGGACTGAATTTGTTGCTTACTCTGCGGGGACTCTGAATGCTGGCTCCCCCGACGCTTCTTAGTGACAACGGACACGCTAGCTGGCATGTTTGAAACTTCTGCCTCAAGATTGATGTCTCTCACAGACTCGACCTCTTCCTCAACAGCAACTGGGACAAGGGGAGACTCTACTTCACTGCTAATCTCAACTGTTTCCAGCTCTCCTGGCATAACTCATGCAACTGTCACAAACACCAATCGGCGCAATTGATAGATCCTGCCCAACACTTGGCACCTTTCCTAACTTGCTAGCAACACTCTGCAACACTGCATAATCTGGAACCTTGAACAACCGAATTCTCATGGTGCCTTCTGACCAGCTTCGACCCGCTCTTATAGCATTCACCCCGATCCTTCCTAATCATTACTAAATACTGCATTAATTCGGTCGAAACTCTGTATTAATGACCCAAATCCACCGTCGATCCTGTCAGCCGAGCGACCGGATCCGGCATTAATTCACATCATTCCAATGAACGTCGTTAATTAACTGTCTGAACTTTCCAACATTTATTACTGATTTGACCCGATCGCGACCCTTCTCCTGTCGCATCTCGACCTTCGAACCGTGATACTTCTACTTCTACCGACGCGACCAATGCACGCTGCTGCACCATCCTGCTATCAATCATCCTCGTTTTTTTTTTTTTGGGTCATAATTCCTTCAAGCATCACGAGGTTCCTCGCCCGCCCTATAGGGCTTCAACTGGCTACCATTAATCAACTTTGGTAGTGTGAGTCCATCTAACTGTTACAACTGTACCGCTCCACCTCAAGTGATGCTACTGATGCGGTATGGAAAAAGCCAATGCATCTGCAACTTTCCTGGATGTTTCATAAATTTGTTGTCATATAACAACACCAAGTCACCCTCCTGAAACTGTTTATTTTTAATATGGTGATCATGCCAAACCTTCTGGAAATCTTTCTCCACACGCTGATGAAATCCTGCGATAAAGCGATCTTCCTCAAGTTGTACCAATTGTGTCATGTGCTCAGCCATCACAGCATCATCATTTATACCTGTTGTTGCAGCGATACGTAGACTGGGCACAATGTATTCTGTGGGCATAACTGCCTCCTCGCCATATACCAGCTTGAATGGTGTCTGTCCCGTCAGCCTCTTGTAGGTAGTGCGATACGCCCACAGAACTGCTGGGATATTCAAATCCTAATCATCATGATTTGCATTACATACCTTAGTGAGTGCATGCTCCAGATCTTTTTTAAATGATTCCACTATTCCATTGGCCTGTGGATGATATGGCGTACTCTTCTTGTGTTGTATCTGGAGTTCTTTAATCAACGCCTGCACTGTGCGATTTATGAAATGGATCCCTTGATCACTCATCAATATCTTTGGACATCCAAACCTAGTAACAATGTGATCGAACATGAACTGTGCTACAGTTGCCGCAGTACAATCTACGATAGGTGCGGTCTCTGCCCACCTCGTCAAGTACTCTGTTACAATAATGATATAGTGTGCTCCGGTGCGCTTCCTAGGTGGGTTGATGGGACCCATAGAATCCACAACCCATTTATCAAATGGATGCAATGTCATCTGCGGTACCAGCGGCATCTCATCCCTCCTTGATGGTTTTCCTGTACGTTGACAAACATCACAATCCTGGGCATAATCTATTACATCATTGTGCAAGGTAGGCCACCAAAGTCCTGCATGAAGCACCTTCCTTGCGGTTACGCAGCCACCATAGTGCCCTCCGACGACACCACCATGTGCCTCCTTCATTATCTATCCTTGTTCACGTGGGAGGACACATTGCCACAAAATCTCATCTGGTCCTAGTTTGTATAGTTGCCCCGCAATTAACTGGAAATCCGTAGCCTTGACCACTAGCTACTTCTTATGAGCTGTAGTGAACTCTTCTTCCGCAACTCCTGTCATCAAGAACTGAATTATCTCGTAATAACCATCAACCATCTCCACTCGAAAAAACTAGCCATCTGGAAACCCATCTTCAATATTTGTTTGTTCCTCACCGGTCTCAATCCGCGACAAATGGTTCGGCCCTGCGTTCAAGCGGTCTGGCTTCACGATGACTTCAAAATCAAACTCCTGAAAAAGAATTAAACATCGACATATCTTCCCCCCCAACCCAAGCTTATTCACCAGATATTTCAACGCAGAATGATCTGTGAACATTTTAAAATGGCCACCCAAGAGGTAATGCAGAAACTTCTGCAATGCATACACCATTGCCAGACCTTCCCTCTCGGTAGTGGTGTAATTCCTTTCCATGGATGACAACTTTTGATTTGTGAAAGTAATAGGGTGATCGATATACCCCTCTCCTAGCTGTGCTAGCACCACACCTAGTGCAATCGACGATGCATCGACATGGACATGGAATTCCTTATTCCAGTCTGAAAATACCAATATCGATGCTGACGCCATCTTAGCCTTCAACATCTCAAAACTATCTTAACATTCAGGACTCCATTGGAAAATTGCATCTTACTTTAGTAACTTCTCCATAGGGGCGGTAATCGCTGCATAACCCCTAATGAACTTGCGATAATACCCCGTATGCCCCAAGGTCTCCCTAAGCTGCTTCACAGAGGTGGGTGGCGGCAAACTCGGAGTCAACGCGATCTTTGGTGGATCCACCAACAGATCCTCTTTGCAAACAATGTGGCCCAACAATATCCCAAATGGTGCACAAAAGATACACTTTTTCAGGTTCAGCGATATCTGATGTTGTTGACATCGCTATAACATCAGTTGCAGGTTCGCCAAATGATCTCTAACCAGACTTTACACTGTCCAACATCCATGTAGACCTACAACAACTTCTGAATGAAATCCTGAAAGACAGCCAAAACCACCTGGGAGAAGATCGCAGGCGCATTCTTAAGGCCAAACGACATCACAGTGTACTAAAAGCATCCCCATTCAGTCACAAATGTAGTTTTATGGCGATCCTCTTTTGCAATCTTGATCTGGTGGTAGCCCAAAAATCCATCCGTAAAAGAGTACATCTCTTGACCGCCCACACCTTCAAGCACTTCATCTGTAAAAGGCATCAGAAATGGATCATGTAGGCATGCATCATTTAGTTTCCTCAAGTCGACACATATGCGCACCTCCCCTGTCTTCTTGTCCTAGACTACCATAGGACTGATCCACTCTGATTCTTCAACAGGTTCAATTATGCCAGCATCCAACATCCTTATCAATCTCTTCCTTGACGCGCTCCTTGTGCCACGGATTCAAGCGGTAGGGCCGTTGTCTGACCGGATTCGAATCTGGTTTCAATGGGATCTTCATCTCCCTTAATTCACCTAAGATTTCCTTCATTTCTGAAAACTTTGTAGGAAATAAGTCCTGAAAATCATGCAACAACTCTATAATTTTGGCCATTAGATCCTCATCCCAATAATCCCCAACATTTACAAATTTTGGGTTCGCCTCCGACCCAATGTTCACCTTCCACAGCTTCAGCGACTGATTGACCGCATCTGCGAATACATTAGGTGCTGTGATACCCCAACTACCTTCAGTCTTTGGGATATTAACATTCCGTGGATCATCATCATCTGTAGGCCCACCAGTGACATTGTAACACTCCATCAAGGACTGCATTGGACACTGCGCATGAGGATACACCGGGTAAGTGACTGGGACAACCTTCAAAACTACGTCGCGGATGATCTGTAGAGCATTGTTGACGTTTGGACTGTCATCCGCAAAGCTAAAAGTCTGAGTAAAGTGCACCGTCAATTCCACCCAGGTAGTAATCTCCCTACGCAACTCGGTCGTAGTGTACCAGGATCGTGGCATGTCCTCCAAGGTGTGAATGAAGGCATGGACCCATTCATCCTCTGGTCACAATGCCCATAAAGTCTGACATTCCATTAGATGACCACCAAGACTATTCCTTCCATCATACTTGCTAGTGTGATATACCTCGCCGTCGCCAAAGCGAACAGACATCAACCTCCGACACTGTGACCATCTAGTGATATACAGTTTATGGGTTTGCCACCAACATGCTGGAACAGCCTTCAATGCTTCGTCTAACGCCAACAGCCGCTGAGGT
Source organism: Larix kaempferi (assembly GCA_027924585.1). Classification (NCBI taxonomy): domain Eukaryota; kingdom Viridiplantae; phylum Streptophyta; class Pinopsida; order Pinales; family Pinaceae; genus Larix; species Larix kaempferi. The sequence goes on along the minus strand of BSBM01000272.1, from coordinate 8,207,337 downwards.
TCCGACACCCTTTCTTCAAAAATATCTAGAAAATCAGACAACCCTGGGAGTCCTTCATAGATTGGTAACTCGACCACCTCAGTCGCAAAATGGTACAACGACTGTTGGACCAACCCACATTTTTTAAGCGATACCTTGTGCATGCGGTTCTGCCAATTCTCTAAAGCATCTTCAGAATCAGAAGTTGCAGAGCTGGAGCTGTGCCAACCAAGTTCACCTTCCTCTGTGGGGTGAACATAGTCCTCTAAAATGTTGTAGGCATGATCCCAACTGCGGACTACTTCATCCTTCACTGGCTCGAGGTAGCATTTTCCTTCTGCCGGATCCAATGACGTGATGACAAGAAAATGACGGTTCTCAAAGGTCATCATACGTCTCTTAAAGTCAATAACTGCGCCAACGTCATTGGCCTACTCATTTCCCAGCAACGCAGGATAAGACTTCCCACCTTCGACGACCTTAATAACGTCAAAGTCAGCAAGTGTTGTCGTGCCTTCGATATCCATATCATGTTAAATTTTGAGCATTAATTCATAATACTCTTGGATCTTTACTGAGAGAATAACATATACAGTATATCAATGCATAACAATCACAATAAGCATGACAAGCATCACAAGAATCAAAATCATGAGAGACAAGAGACACAGAGTTTCCGTGGGGAAAACCCTAAGGTGAAAAACCCCACAACTTCCTCAGAGATAGAGAGAGCAATGGCTCAACCAAAGTACAACCAAAATACACTTGAGATAGTCTCCTAGAGCATATGATCCTCCTCCTCACAAGTGCGCCACTTTCTGAGTGAGAGAAGTGTGTCTTTCCGAACGATCCAAATAGAGATCTCCCGATCTCTATTTATACTTAACATGTTTTCCCAGTTACACTATGGGGCCGACTTGTCTATCTAGATACATCCACAATATAATATATATTTTAAGGCTGACCCCACACATGGTGGTCTAATAACCCATCGGCAAGTACACACACTTGCGACACTTGTCAATCCACATGACGACACTTCCTTATAGAGGAATAACACATCTCTTATAAGGGTACAATAAATATATATGAAATACATAGATGAAATACATTTTGAAGTTACATATACATCAACACTCCCTCTTAACTAGAAAGGTATTTCTCGACACAGTTCTGCTAGACAAGTCTTCTTCTCAAGATCATCGTCATCGATGCATCGTCACTGCTGCTGCTATCTCAACCAATCTCTGACTCTACTCGTCATAGGAAGTTCTACATAGCCAGTCCTTTTTCATACTGGATGTAGGCCCACCACCTACAGGTCTTCATCATCTGTGCGAACGGTCTGATAGAGGTGGCCTCTCAAAACTAATTTTATGTGCGGATGCAATACCGGAAAGAGTATCCCAGGAACATTTATGTGCCTAAGCACGACTGACAAGATCTCCCAGGATTGATTACATGCATCTCCTCCACAATACCTTTAACAAGCATCCCAGGAACATTTATGTGCCACAGCACGACCGGCAAGATCTCTAAAGAGAATCCCAAGACTTATTACGAGCATACAGCTCAACCTCTCGGATCTCCAGGACTGATTACATGTGGATAGACAAAACCTTTAAAGAGCATCCCAGGAACATTTATGTGCCACAGAATGACTGACAAGATCTCTAAAGAGCATTCTAGGACTAATTACGAGCACACAGCTCAACCTCTCGGATCTCTAGGACTGATTACATGTCTCTGTGGTAATACCTCATCCCAGGACTGATTACGAGCACACAGCTCAACCAATCGGATATTTGAGGACTGATTACATACTACATAGCAATACCAGAAAGAGTACCCCAGGAACATTTATGTGCTACAGCACGACTGGAAAGATCTCCCAGGACTGATTACATGCTATTTGCACAACCTGCCACATATCATCTTTGACCTCCAAGAATCAACCTGATACTCATGATCAACGGATCATCATCGCACGAGGCATCATCCTGATGCCCATGATCGTACTGATCATCATCACTTGTACCATCTTGGTACATATCATCTGGAGCAACATCCTGAAGCTCATCATCATGATCAACCTGATCATACAATGCATCCACCTAATGCATACCAAGTATCTACCTGATACATATCATCATACATGATCCATCTGATCATACAGTGTATCCACCTGATACAAATATAAATACATGATACATATCCACATACATGATCTACCTGATCATACAATGTATCCACCTGATACATATACAGATACATGGTCCAAGCATCCAACATGATGCATATACAAATACATACAAATGATCCAACCGATCATATCCAGCATCCAACATGATGCGTACATACATATAAATGATCCAACTAATCATATCCAGCATCAACACGATGCGTACATACATACAAATATAAATGATCCAGCTGATCATATCCAGCATTAGCATGATGCATATACAGAGCAGTAACTGGAGCATCGTCTTGATGCTCATCATCCAGCACTTACATCCACAGCCATGTGAAGGATCCTCCTTCCAACATGCTTGGAATGGCTTCAGAAAATGTGTCCATCACTTCTTCCTCGAAGTGTTGTCGATCTGAAGAACACCAAGCCTCTCCCTGAAGTACTCAAACTTTACCCTGGATAGTGGCTTCATCAGCACATCTACAATCTGCTCATCCGTCACAACATACAGGAGCTTCACAGCTCCTCTCTGCACCATATCCCTGATATAGTGATATTTGATCTCTATGTGTTTCGACCTGTCATGAAACACTGGGTTCTCAGACAGCTTCACACAACTCTGGTTATCATAAAAGATACCAGTAGCATCCAGTGGGAGATCAAATAACTCAGACAGTAGCTTCCGTAGCCATACTACCTCACAACTAGCTGAACAGGCTGCAACATACTCTGCCTCAGCTGTACTCAGTGCTATGTAGGATTGCTTCTTGCTAAACCAAGAGATCACACCTGATCCCATACTGAAGCAACACCCAGATGTGCTCTTCCTATCTACAGCACTGTCAGCCCAATCTGAATCAACATAACCCTAGAGGTTAAACTTTTGATTCGCTTCATACTTGAGCCCATAATCCACTATACCCTTTAGGTACCTCAGGACATGCTTTACAGCAACCAGGTGAACACTCCTTGGATCCGTCAGGAACTAGCTCAATGTGTTCACTGCAAAGCAAATATCTGGTCTCGTGTTCGCCAGGTACATTAAGGACCCAATCATCTGATGATACATAGAGACATCAACCAGCTCAGATGAAGCGTCACATAGAAGCTTTAGATTCGATTCCATGGGTTTGGCCATGGCCTTGCAATCCATCATCCCAAATCTCTTCAAGATATCTACTGTGTACTTCCCTTGACCAAGGAAGATCCCACCTGAATTCTGCCACACCTCCATACCTAGGAAATAATGCATCATTCCCAAATCTTTCATATCGAACTCAGCAGCAAGCTTCCTCTTAGTATCTGCAATCAACCTGTCATCTCCTGTTACAAATATGTCATCCACGTACAGAAGTAGAATCACAAGATTTCCTTCCTCAACCTTGTAGTAAAGATTGGAATCCGCTTTACTCTTGGTAAAGCCCAAACTAGATAGGAAACTATCCATCCTACCATACCAAGTTCTGGGGGCTTGCTTCAAGCCATACAAGGCTTTCTTCAATCTACACACATATGACTCCCTGTCATGTATTTCAAAGCCGAGTGGCTGATCCACATATACTTCCTCTTCAACTACACCATTCAAGAAAGCAGTCTTGACATCCATCTGGTGTATTTTCCATTTCATTGCTGCAGCCAGGGAAAGTACTGTTCTGATGGAAGTATACCTGGCTACAGGTGCAAAAGTTTCTTCATAATCTATTCCCTCTTTCTAAGAGAAGCCATGAGCTACGAATCTTGCTTTGTATTTCTCTACACTACCATCTGCAGCATGCTTGATTTTGTAGATCCATTTGGAAGTCACAACAGACTTCTCTTTAGGTCTTGGGACAACATCCCAAACATCATTTTTCATTATTGATTGGTATTCCTCAACCATAGCATCCTTCCATTCTTTTTTTTCCGCTGCTTCTTCATAACTGGAAGGTTCTTTGTTCATAATGTCACAGAGTAAAGCAACATAGCTGGTATGTGATCTGGTTTTTTTCTTTGCTCTGTGTTCTTCTTCCGGAATGACAAATATTTTTGCATCTTGAGTGAGCTCTTTAGCCCATGCAGGTTTCCTCTTGTGAGAGTTATCCTCGTGGGGTGGATCTACAGGTTCTTGCGGATCTTCAAACTCACGAACAACTTCTGGAATTGCTTCAGTCATGGTAGTGTCTTGAAATCTAGTTTCCTTAGGTTCTTCATAAACTTTGATAGGTGTCTTCCTTGATTTGATGAATGTTGAGTTTTCATCAAATGTTACATCCCTGCTGTCATCAATCTTCTTGAACCCTGGAAAGAATATTCTGTAAGCCTTCGAGCTTTCGCTGTAACCCACAAAGATACCCTTCTTTCCTGAAGGATCTAGTTTGGTCCTCTTTTCCTTTGGGACATGAGCGTATACTGGACAACCAAATATTCTGAGATGCCTGACTTTAGGTTTCTTACCAGAAAAGACCTCTTCTGGTGTCTTGTTGTCCAATATCTTGTGGGGTGTTCTATTCTGCACATATACAGCTGTTCTAGCTGCTTCTGCCCATAGATGCATAGGTAGATCCTGGTCATGCAGCATTGCCCTTGCTGCTTCCATGATTGTTCTGTTCTTCCTTTCTGCAACTCCATTCTGTTGAGGATTATAAGGAGTAGTCAAATCCCTCTTAATCCCTGAATCACTGCAAAGCTTCTTGAAGTCACCTAAGCTGAATTCTCCACCATTGTCGGATCTGAATGTTTTGATCTTTTTGTCAGTTTGATTCTCCATCAAGGTTTTGAATTCCTTGAACTTATCAAACACCTCATCTTTGTTTTTCAAGAAGTATACCCAAGTTTTCCTGGAGAAGTCATCAATAAATGAGACATAGTAAACATACCCACTTAGAGAACTGGATGACATAGGACCACATACATCTGAGTGGATGATTTCTAGGATATCTTTTGCCTTGCTTTCACTGCTTGGGAAATCCTTCTTAATATTCTTACCTTTTGCACATCCTTTGCAAACACCTTCATGTTTGGTCTTGATTTCAGGAAGACCCTCTACAGCCTTGCTTGCAATTGGAAGTGCCCTATAGTGCATATGAGCAAGTCTTCTATGCCAAAGTTCACTTGGCTCCATGGATTCATGCACCATGGCATGTTCAGGTTGTCCTTTTAATTTATACAAACCTCCCTCTTGCTCTCCAATCACAACTGCATCATCTATGGTCTTTCCCTTTGGCCACATTAGGACTTGGCCATCCACAAATGCAACCCTCATACCTTTTGCATCCAATGCAGAGATGGAGAGTAAGTTCTTCTTGAGCCTAGGTACATAAAGGACTTCTTTCATCTTCAAAGATTTTTCAGAATCTAGGTTGTAGGAGGCTTCACCACTTCCTTTGATGGGATATTGATAATCATCCCCAAGTTTCACTTTATGGGGTGATTCATGTTCAGACAGATTTACAAAGGATTCTTTAAACCCAATCATATGTTTGGAAGCCCCATTGTCAATTAACCAATCATCACAACCATGGGAGATAGTACCTGTGAGAGCAGAGATTAGAACATACTCTTCTTCACTTGATGAGTCATCATTACTATCATCACTTTCTTCCCTAGCCTTCTTCTTTGGAGGTTCATCATCTTCGGCAGCATGAGCATGGTACGTTCTTTTGTTACCCTTCTTCTTCTTGCCGGAGTTTTTGTTGTTGTGGTTGTCCCTTTTTTTCTTGGGACATTCTGAAGAAAAGTGACCCTTCTCATTACAAGTGAAACACCTTAGATCTTTCTTGTCTTTGTGAAAATGATGAGAAGATTTCTTCTTGTGATGGGATGGCTCCCTCTTGAACTTGCCCTTCTTAGTGTGAGATGTGAGAGCTTGATCTTCATTTCCCATCTTCTCTTCTCTTGCCACAAGACTTGCTTCTTCTTGAGAACATTCCTCCCATAATCTGCTGAAGGAGATTAACTTCTTTCTGGCACAGATCCCCTGGATAAAAGAGTCCCATGACCTAGGTAGGCCATTCAAAGTAGTCATAACAATTTCACCATTCTCCACCATTTCATCTACAGCTTCAAGTTTTTCCTTAATCTGAGAGACCTTGGAGAAATAGGATTGAATGGTTTCTCCATTCGACATATTGACCCCTTTCAATTGATTCCGCAGGGTCATCTTCCGATTTATGTTCTTTCCTTCAAATAGCTTGGTCAAAGAGTCAAACATAGCCTTGGGTGTCTTTAGAGAAGACACATGGGGTATGAGATGGTCTTTGATAGAATCAGTAATGATTCTCTTTGCCTTGACCAAGTTCTTCTTATGCAATACCTTAGCCTCTTCATCCTTTGGGATAGGGATGTCTGCTTTTATATACGTGTCCAACTCATTCTCTTCCAGGATTAACCCAATCCTATACTTCCAAGCTCGGAAGTTATCAGCCCCTTCAAGCTTATCCTCAAGCTTGGTGTGGTGAGACATCTTAAAGAGTACTTCAAATGGAAATAGAAAAGATTTAGGTCTTGCCACTTGAAATGCTGAAAACTGGATCTGGTCCCGGATTAGGGTTTGTCGAAAAAACCCTAAAAATTAAAAATGTGAATTTCAACTTTCTGAAAGGATAGAAAGATGTGCCTTGATGAGCTGATCAGCTTGGTGTATTCAGAATTTCAGATCAGCAAAGCTTTACCCTTCAGATTTGCCTTTTTGTCCTCCCGGGTTCACTAGGGAGAGCCCTGAATTAGGGTTTGAGTTTTCCAGAGATCTACCCAGCCAAAAATCTCGATCCAAAACTCTAAACTTCGATTTTTGCAAGGAGCTTCCAACTATGTCTTTAGATTTCAGAAATTCGTATTTTTGTGGAAACCCTAATTTTTAGGGCTAAATATGAAAATGCTCAAAATTGAATTCTGATTGGACAGATAGATTCTCCTTGATGAGTAGAGTCAATCTACTATACTGTGTTTCCAAAAACTGTGGAGAGAAACCCAATAAACAAGAAAATCAAGTTTTCGTCACTGCAAAATGTCTTCTTCTCAGGTTAGCTCTGATACCATGTTAAATTTTGAGCATTAATTCACAATACTCTTGGATCTTTACTGAGAGAATAACATATACAGTATATCAATGCATAACAATCACAATAAGCATGACAAGCATCACAAGAATCAAAATCATGAGAGACAAGAGACATAGAGTTTCCGTGGGGAAAACCCTAAGGTGAAAAATCCCACAACTTCCTCAGAGATAGAGAGAGCAATAGCTCAACCAAATTACAACCAAAATACACTTGAGATAGTCTCCTAGAGCAGATGATCCTCCTCCTCACTAGTGCGCCACTTTCTGAGTAAGAGAAGTGTGTGTTTCCGAACGATCCTAATAGAGATCTCCCGATCTCTATTTATACTTAACCTGTTTGTCCAGTTACACTATGGGGTTGACTTGTCTATCTAGATACATCCACAATATAATATATATTTCAGGGCTGACCCCACACATGGTGGTATAGTAACCCATCGGTAAGTACACACACTTGCGACACTTGTCAATCCACATGACGACACTTCCTTATAGAGGAATAACACATCTCTTATAAGGGTACAATAAATATATATAAAATACATAGATGAAATACATTCTGAAGTTACATATACATCAACATAGCAAGGTGTGGAACATGCCCAATTGGTGTTACCGTGGCTTGATTAGCCAATCACAACTGCACTGGGGACCAGCTCAACTACGGGCTCCCCATCTTCTGCCATGCTTGTTTGGTCAAAATGTTAACATCGGATCCAAGATCCAAAATAACTGAGTCAGCTTCATAGTCCCTGATTTGATTGTTCATACGCATTTATCTTCCAGTCTTTTTCTTCTGCAATGAATTTACTGTCGATTCCCTTCATCCTTGAGTTGGTTGCCGAAACCAATTCTCAATTTTTCCCAATGCCTCAGGGTCTCTAGCTAGCAGTAGGCAGCTTTCCAGGAAGTGCTGAAAGGTACCACGCTGACTTGATGGGCCTGCGCCCAAGGTCAAGTAAAAAACTGGGGGCATATCGCAAACAATTGACTTACCGCAATCTTTTGCCATCGCATTACGTGCTTGAAAAACTGCATTGCATTCATCATCAATGTTGAACTACGCTTTCTTCAGCTTAGCCGACCATATCATAGGTTGTGAACTATTTGATCCTATCGCCGCACCTCTGTTGGTTGTGGAGCCAGATCTTCTAGTCTCATAGATGATATTGTATTAGCCGTGTTTGTACCCCAGTTCTATATGATGTGTAGGTGGACTGTACACTCACCCTAGCGGGGGGGGTGTGGGGGGGCATCGCCCCCCCACGGGGTTCCAGGGGGGCCCATCCCCCCTGGCTGGGGGGTACAGGGGCCAGCGGTCCCCCGGCGGGGGTTCGGGGGTAGCGCCCCCGAGAAATGGGGGTTCGGGGGCAACGCCCCCGAAGAAAATTTTTGGGGCTGTTTTCGCCAGCTGTTTTGCGGGCCCATGGTTTTGGGTATCCTGTGGTATTTTCCCATTGTATTTACCTTATAAAAGAAAGACATTGTAATACGGCTAGGGTTGATGTATTAGGTTTTATGCATTGTAAAGATCTTTGAGATCTGGAGAGAGACTGTAAATCAGAGAAGAGGAAGTGCAGCGGTTGTGCTGCAGGTTGGATCCCTTCGACTTGCTGGACGGTAATAATAATAAGGACTGGCAAATTCAGTGTGGACGTAGCCCAAGTTGGGTGAACCACGATATATCTGTGTCTCTCTTGTAATGTGTATGTGTGATTATATTTGCATTTCTGTTTATTGTTATTGCTCTGCGATCCTGTTTTTCTAACAACCTCCTCGAGTGATAACGGCGACATCAACATCCTGCACCCTTGGTTCCGCAACAATCGTTGTGACAGTTGGGCCTTGATTCTAGTTTGGTGGCTAGCTCACAGGTTGATTCACATTTTGAGGTGGTGGTCGCAATTTTCTAGTTTTGCGGTTGATTTTGATTTGACACTTTGTTCTGATTCTGGTTCGGGATCTACGGTATATTTCTAGCCTTCCATTGTGTGATCAACTGTCGACAATTGGAAACAGTGTGATCAGCAAAGCAATATGAACACTGTGCGGCAGTAATGGAAATTCCCTCTTTTAATTCCCCAATGTTCCAAAGTTAAAACATTGAACCAGGACACAACCTTGTCCTCCTCCACGACCTCTGAAACCCCCACCATGTCCTCCCTGGAATCCGCCATGGAAACCCCCCTATTGGTTGAACTGTTGTTGCCCTCCCTGAGCATACTATGGCTGTTGAACATACTATGTTTGCTGAGCGAACTGGGGCTGTTGAACAAACTGCGGTTCCTAAGCAAACTGCTGCTATGACTGAGGTGCAAACTGCATTTGTGGTTGCGATGGCGGCTGGGCCATCTCCAGTTGTGGGGCGACATCCTTCACATAATAAGCATCATGCGTTCTCTCTTGAAGCAAGCCATATGCATGACTGTCCTTATCATCATGTCCCACCGATTTACAAAAAGTGCAATACAAATTCATCGGCTGTGTTACCATTTTTTGCATGTACTCGACAGATACGACACGATGGCATACCCGTGACACTTAATGGGTTCGGTGCACCTGATACCAAATAGTTGCAAAAGTCTAGGAAGCTATCTTTAGTATGCCCTTCCACCCGATAGCGTGTACACCAAGCCTCCACACGGTGCTCCTTATCCTTCTTCATGTCCTGCAACTGTATTGTGAGGTTGGCCAATTGCGTTTGAATCTGCGACATACTAGCTGTGTTCTCACCAATCGGCGAAGCTTCTAACCGCATCACGATTTCCAGGGCTTCACTCGGGGTTGTAATGTTCTGTTGCATCAATGACAACCAAATGTGAGGTATCAGCACAACAATAAACCACTCTTTGTGTTGGACCTCACTCATGTCGAAGCTAACCCATGCCATCAACGCTTTGAACCACTGATCGAAGTCCCACACTATTTCATTGGGATACTGCTTAATTTCTTTCAATTCTGTAATGTACTGTTCCTCTGATTTAGGCTTTCTGAATTCTGCAATCAATCCTTTTCTGATCTCCTCTAGTGTCTTTTCTAGGGTGCTAGTGGGAACTTGGGTAAACCTCATAAACCAGTCTAATGCGTGACCTCAGAGAGTTATCGCCAATTGTCCTCTCTTAACATTATCATCAATAATCTGCTTGACAGTCCATACAGATTCACATAGAAACCAATATTGTTCTGGGTTGTTTGTTCCACTTCCTTGGAATAATGAAATATTTACATCTTCACCTGCCATCCTGGGCTTCCTTCCTGTGGTTTTTGATCCACTAGTAAGCAATTGTTTTTGACACAAACAACACGGTGGTGTCGACGCAGTATTTCTTACTGGTTGTGCAATAGTGAGTGGAGGTGTGGGAACGCTGCTGCTGGGGTGTGGTCCTGCTTCTATCTTGGACGTAGCCTGGTTGTCTCTGTCCACACTGTGAGGTCACTTCATCCCATGTGGTCTTCCTTCACGTCCTTGTGCTTCGATCGCAATAGGACCTTCTCCTGTCCTCTGCCTCTTCTCTTATCGAAACCTTGCTCCTCCCCTCGTAAGACCACTCTCTTCCTCGGCTTCTTCCATTGTCTCGTCACAACTTCCACCCATCTACCCTGTATCACTCCATTTTCCACACCCCTTTCTACTGTGATCCCCATAGCCCCTGCCCACTAGGGTGTCTACAAATCAAGGTGCATCTTCAATATTCCCTTCTCACAGACGAGCATCTTGATTGATAACTGCAGCGACAACATAAATCTACCCTGCGGTCTGGCAAAGAAGTATCTTTCGGCTTCACTAAAGGATTTCATTATATCAACCGCGAACTCAGTGATATAGCCTTCTAACACATTGTTGAGCCAAACTTCGACAGCCCGCGATACCTTATTGTCAACTTCTTGGAGTTCTTGGATCAGCTCTGGAGTCCAAGATGTCGGGTCACCTCCTTGAAAATTCTTCTTCTGATAGGTCAATTTTTCCAACCACTCGAACAACAAGATCGAAAATTCACAAAAGAAGTATTCGTGTGGACCGTCATGAATGTACCTTCCTAACCACTATTCTACCGTCCACCGAGGGTTCGAGTTTTCTTTTTCAGCGAACTCATGCAACTTCTGGTCAAACCAATCCTGAATTTCTGATTTTGTGGGATGCCACATATACTCCCGCCACTTCACATAGGTCCTGCAAACGGAACCATTTGTTGACACAAACCCAGTTGACAAGGGTTCCTAGCACTGTCGACACCAAAACTGCTACGATCTCCCTGAGCACCGGCCCAGACAGGTTTTACCCAATCCAGCAACACCTGCAGAGCAGATGACGTCTCACCCAAGGCACACAAGGGAGTGTTGACGAAACCAAGTTTCTACCGAAAGTAGGAAGATATGGCGCATCAGGAATTCAACTCACTGCAACATGCAAAACCAGATCTAGACATTCCAACTTAAACATTTGAACCTTAATCACTCAACAGATTGCATCATTTGGCAGAACCATTAGCAGATATAGCATTAAAACATTAATTGCAATAAGAAAACATCGCATCATTCATATACCCATATTGCAACATGCATTATCACATAGACAAGACACAAGAGTTCCAAAAATTAGTTCTGTCATATCATATTAACTCCACAAAAGGCAGATCTCACCAATATCTCTTGATCGCGAATACACGTACACATTCACCCACGATACATAACCACAGCAAGATCTCTCTTTTCCATCTTTTTCAATACTTACAACTTATGGCTACTTATAGGCTTCCGCCTTACATTACTTGTCCACATTATAACCACTTTCTAATCGACATTTATATAGAATTGACTCAAAATCCGCACAATGCAGTCTAAATGACCCAAAATACATCTAACCCGGTCCAAATGACCCCAAAATACATCTGTCATGGTCCAATGACCCAAAAACCCGCATACTGTGGTCTAACTGCCTCAAAAGTACCTAAAATACTTGTTGCGGGCGCTCGTCCTTCCACCTTCCGCAGTACCTTCTTCCTGTCACAGCTTCCGCGATGCTGTGATACTCCATCCCCCAAACCACCTACCAACAATAAGCCTTTAACAAATCCACCTTTACAATCATGGAAGGGGAGTGCTTCACCTTAAATGATGCAAGACCTCTTGTGTTGTTCCTATAGCATCATGACTTTGTCTTCCAAATAGAAAGACAAATTGTTCCTGAGAAACAAAAGTAGAAAGTATACCCTTGATCCTAGAGGCTATGATCTTAGCAATCAATTTGAATAAACAATTATGTAGGGATATAGGTCTAAAATCCTTCAATGTGATTGCTTTGTCATATTTAGGAATAAGAGTGTTGAATGACGTAGCATTAAAGGCTGTTGGAATTCTGCCATTCATCCTAGACTCCTAAATGACCCTGAGAAGATCATCTTAAAACAACTCCATGAAAGATGAAAAAACCTCAATAGGCCAATTACCATCTGGGCTTGGGATAATTGGTGTCTTTAATTCGTCAAGACTGACTGGTTCCATAAGAGAATTACTTTGTTCATCATTGACAAAAGAATGATACAAAGTAGTAATTCTTAACATTTGAGCAACATAGGCTCTACCATCTTCCTGAAACAAAGTACTAAAGTGATTTGACTCCCAATTCTGCTAGATTCCTATGATCGGAAACTGCCTCACCAATCTAATTCTCCAACTGACAAATGGAATTAATATTTTTCCTATGATTCACATAATTATGAAAAAAATTGTATTATCATCACCATTTTTTAGCCAAATGGATCCGCTTTTGAGTCTCCAAAGGGCCTCATTCTCCATCAAAATTTACTTTTTTTGAGATTCCAAATAAAAAATATGCCTCTTCTGCTCTAGGGTCTTGAAACCTTCCATATTTGATGAGTAAAAAGATTACATTTCTAATTCAATAAAACTCAGATCATTCTACAAGACCTTCCTTTTATCCACTACCTAATTAGTAGATTATACTTTGATTCTCTTGAGGTTATGTAAAATTTGAATAGTTGCAAAATCCCTTTCATTTCTATTGAATGGGATCCATATATCTTTAACCATCTGAATAAAACCCTCATCCTCAAGCCAATTGGAGCATAATTTGAAAGGACTGTGGGGTTTTTAGGTACCCATAGAAACCTCCATAATAATAGGGAAATGATTATAGAGTCACCCCCCAAGACCACCCATCACTTGATGATGGAAGCCCCTTTGAAGAAGGCATTCATTCACTAGGAACCTGTCAAGTATTTTGGAAATAATTTCCATTATTGTTCTCATATTCCTCCAAGTAGGTCTGATTCTTGAAGGAAGGATGTCAAAATAGGAAATTTCATCCAAATTCCTAATAAAAAAATATGAGAGAGGGTCCTCCTGATGATTACTTCCTCACATTTCAGCTTCCTCTAGAGTGAAAATCAAATGCCCCCAAGATAACTCTATTTTAAAGAAGAAAACCAAGATGAAAGAAATTCTCCCAATGAAAAACCCTATTCTGGTAGGGACCATAAATGTTAATGAAAGTGAAGGATTTCCCAAATTCCCGAGAGAAGAGATATGATCCAAACCTGTAGGCACTTCCCATATACTAGTACAGAGGAATGCCTTCACGACACAACCAACAATAATCCCACTAGACCTACCATGAGAATCCAAATAGATGAAATCTCATCCTAGCAGAAGAGATCTTAATATCACCTCAATATCCATACAATTATGCTACATATGATAACTATTTTAACTTGGATATGGATATATATGACATTTAAAAAAAAAATAAGTAAATATTCAACACAGAAAGGCATTCATTCCATAAAACAAATCACTTGTTACTTGTAGTTATAAAGGTCAACCTATCTAAGGCCTATGACAAGGTATCATTGATGTATCTTCACCTAATACTTATCCATTTAGGATTCTTCCTCTTGATTATGCAATGGATTATTGGGTGCATCTTGCCAAAAAATTATGTGGTTCTTATTAATGGTTCAACAACAACAAAATTTAAAGCCTTCAGGGGACTTTGACAATACCCCTTGTCTCCTTACCTATTTTTGTTGGTAGAGGAAGGTCTGAGTAGAGTGTTGATTAATGCAAATAAAGGATCATTATTTTTCATATTTAATGTGGGTAGGGGATTATCCTTAACTCATATCTTGTTTTTTGATGATGTTTTGTGCTTTTGCTTGATCATAGGTAGAGATGTAGCCACTCTAAAATATTTACTATACTTGTTCAAGAAGACCACATGAATGGTTGAAAGTCAACTTTGTACTATTCGAATGTTGGTGAGAGATCAGTGGATGCCTTCAGACAAGGGATCCCATTTCCCCATCAAATATTAGATGGGGGATTTCTATATTTGGGATATCACCTTAAACCAAATGGTTATGTCAAGGTAGATTGGAAATGGATTGTTAAAATGGTTGAGTGGATGATTGGTTTTTTGGGCCACAAATATTCATCTCAAGGGTGGGTGCTTGATATTGACAAAGTCTATTTCATAAGCAATACCATTTTATTGGCATACATTAGCAGTGATTCATAAAGGTATTTTGGAAAATATTAGGTGATTCAAATTTCTTATGGCAGGGAAGATCGAAAAGCAAAGGGGCCCATTAGGTAAGTGGGAAGAAGTTTGCTATGCCAAAATCAATGGGAGGATGGGGCTTAAAAGATATTTTCACTTTAGGCTGCATTGAGTGAAAATCCTTTATGGACATTCATAACAAAAGAATGCTAATGGAAATATATTCCTATCCAAAAATACATTACACCTAATATTGTTATTGATTGAATTAGGAGGGAACCCAAATGTATCCAAACTGCTTATAATAATTGGAAAGCATTGTCTTTAGATTACCCCCTTGTGGATAACTATTTAGCATGGATAGTGGGTGATAGGTCCTCCATCAAATTGGGTAGAGATACCATTATGTGGTGCGGTCTCAATGTTATTTTATTAGATTACTTGTGCTTCTCCTTCAGGAATACATTTTTTATTTTCTCATAATCAGATTGCAAATCCTGAAGACACAAGTCCTTTTACACAAGGATGGATTTCAGTAGCATAGGTTGGTCTAGCAGAAAATCAAGCATATATTTCACAATCCTTTGTTAGTGAAATCATTAAGGCTCGTATTAGATTGGCCCTGAATTTGGATTCACTCATATGGAATTATTATGAGGTTGGGGGTTAGTATATAACATAATTGCGTTATAAGACATGTTTTGATGTGGAAAATGGAGGTTATACGACATATTTTGATGTGGAAAATGGTGGTAATAAGTTGTATTGGAGAATATTATGGAACACCTCAACCCCCACAAAAACCAACTAATGATGTTGCTCGCACTCAATGGGAAAGCCTTCACATGGAATCATATAGTCAAAAGAGGAAAGGAAGGTCTCGATATATGTTTATTATGCAGATGTTCTGAGGAAAATAATGAGCACCTATTTATTTTATGTTCCTATTCGAGGTAGGTTTGGGTTTAGTTGTAAAGGTTGGTGGGACAATCTACCATATGGATGGGGGCCACAATGGCACTTTGTATATATAAGTGGTATATTGATAAAACATTAAAACACTAGAGGACACTTCCTTTCATTGCTATACGGGGAATTTGGATCGCTTGTAATCACAAAGTCTTTGAAAATATGTATTTTCCATCTTTCAAAACTGCATTACAAATTGGATTTATATTGTATAATTTTATATCAACGGACCTTCCAAATATCCCTTAAGGAAAAAAAGATATATGTTTAGACAAGGAAAGGTCGTGGGCCTATTTTGATGGCACTTGTTGGTTGAGAGATGTGATGGTAGGAATGGGGTTATTTCTATATTTTTCAACATCACACAACTTTTGATTCAAAACCAATATGGCTCGAGGGGTGGAAAATCAAGGTTAGTTCAATTCTCTATATTATTTACTCCACTTTTCCCTTTCACTCCATATCGCGACATTACAAGTGAAGGGCGACTCACTTCTAACCATCAATTGGATGGATTATGTAGTTCTCATGGTTACACTAGTACATATGGGGTCAATTTTTGACAATATATTATGACGATATAGAGTAACTCATTTGTATAGTCGATAATTACTACATCATTACGAATATATATATATATTTTTTTCTATTCTCCCTGATGATTGTCGTAATTTCGACGAATGTTATTCATTTGTCACACTTACAATGTATGAGAGTCATAAGTTCGATTAATGTTCTTATTTTGTCACTCTTACGATGAATGTTCGACTTAGTTCATCGCTCTTACGACAATTGTTCTTGTTCCATCGTTCTTATGACAAAAATCTTGAATATCATTGTAATTACAACGATAAAATATACAAAGGTTTCAAAACCTAATGAAGGTGTAACAATCGTTGAATTTTGTTTTTGTCAACGTTGACATGGTCAATGCTCATCCAAATTCCAATGGCGATGAATTATTATACAAATATGTAGTTTTTGACATTTTTGTTTTAGGAGAAACATTCCTAAAATCTCTTTTGGTCATTATTTGATGTATAAAATGATATTCTTTTTATCTATTTGTTTCATGTCCAATTGTTGATTCACATAGCTTGGCTTTTTACTTTGAAGGTTATTATAAATTTTTAATATTTCTTTGTCTCCTTCTAAATACCCACATTGGGTTCGACCTAGCCCTTAGACATTATTTTTGTTGGGGACACACATAGTTGTGTAGGAAAAAAATTTAAACATATCTACAAGATGTTTGACTTGTGGAAGTTAACATAATTTTTACCATACTAATATATTTGTATATTGTATTTGTATTAATTTAGTCGATTCTATTGTAATAGGTAATTACAATTCCATATAAAAATGTACTCCAGAAGAAAACAAAAGGATACTTGTAACCTTTCCATCCCTCAATCTGGCCAGTAGGAGGGGACATTAACTGGATCGGGGCATCAAAATTTTGCCCCATAGCCATAATTACGAATTCATAGAACTAAATGCTTGTGCAGACATGGAAATAAAACACACAACGTAAATTTTTTTTTTTTATCCACAAACACATAACATGCAATTTCAAGCATAATTGTCACATGCATATAAATAAAAAGCATTTCTCATCAAACACATAAGAATACTTATCTTTAAACAGAGATGATCCAAGAAACTGGCTTTGTAAGAGCGATTTTCCACCCAACCATAGGAACTCTATCCAACATATACTCTTTCTATTGAGAGGCCACCCCCAATATGGGATATGCGGCCACCAAGGCAAAAGGAAACACCTACAAGATTCTATCTCTCATCCCACAACCCATTCTTCTCACTGTGCTTAGCCAAAAATTTCAACTAGAGCTCTTCAGGGGTATCACTAAGCCATCACATCCATGGCACTCCTTCCAACTTTCCACACAACACAAGGAAGGAATTTCCCTTGACTAATCCACAGTTCCCTCAGGAAATCCAACCCTTACAATGCTTACCAATGTGTGCAGTAAGAGTCCAACCTGTTGTATGCTAATGGGGAATCTCCTTCAACATTAATCCATGGATTTTCAAGCACCCAAAAGTAGAAGAACTCAATGGGTAAGGGTTCCTAGCTTACCCAACCTCCATGCTCACATATAGCCATCTATTTTCCTTTCCAAAAATGCAGCTCTATCTTCCAATTCGAATTTATTGGTATAAACGCAGTCTGGAATCTTCATGAATAGCAATGGAAACTCTACGTTACAGTGTAGCAGCATGCATGACATAATGAGAGAATGATATAATGATCAAAATAGTGTTGACTCCAAAAGATATGAAGTAAGGGTGAAAAGACGACTGACATATCTTCTAACCATAGAAGAAATAGGACTAGTAACAGGTGACATCACTGTCACAACCCCCATGCTTCAATAACTACATGAAGTGAATTTTCTCACCAACCTCACACATGCATTCAATGATTGGATTTAATAGTCAAAAGAAGGTAACTGGCTCATTTAAAACACATGGCATATTTTGGGTGATTTATGAGGTTAACACATGGAAACATAGGATTTGTTTTCCCATAGGCCCCCTTCCTCTTCCCCTCCGGTGGAATCATAGCCCCTCTAGTGCTCTTTACACAACCATATTTGACCATTTTATTAATTTTCAACATAATATTTGCATACATTTCGAATTGGCATAGTAAGCCAAGGATATGGTCCAAATGAAAATATATACATCATAAATGCCTAGCCATTCACTAGTTGGGCATTGGGAATCCATACTAGCATATTTACATCATTTACATAATTTTGATTAAATACATTCCACGTCAAAATTGGGGGTATTACAATCCCCTCCTCCTTGGAATAACATCGTCCTCGATGTTTGCTAAAAAAAAAAGGGTATGCCTCTTTCATGGCATCCTCCAACTCCCACGTAGCCTCATCTAGACCAAAGTGCTTCCATTTCACCTTTACCTGTCCGATGGCTCAGCTCTAGAGCAATGTTACCTTCTTGTCTAGGATGCACAGTGGATCGGTTGGAACTCTCCCTCGGGTTCCACCTTAATCACATCCCAATCAATCACATGATTAAGATCATGTACATATTTCTTAAGCAAAGAAACATGAAAAAAATTATGAGCTCTAGTTTTAGCAGACAATGCAATCCTATATGCAATTGGTCCTATTCTTTCAAGAACTTCAAATGGCCCACGATATCTTGGTGACATCTTGGCACAACTTCTATTCTTCAAGGAACTCTTCCTTGGCCTCACTCTAAGGTAAACATGATCCCTAACGTTGAATTCTCTATGCATTCTATTCTTATCTGCATAGCTTTTCTACCTATCTTGGGTTGCCTTTAAATTCTGCCTAATTTTTTCAAACTCTTGTTCCATTTCTTTAAGCAATTCTATCCCAATTACAATTCTATTCATTGGATTGTCCCATGTCATTGGTGTCCTTCACTTTCTGCCATCTAAAACTTCAAATGGACTTATGCCGAATGAAGCTTGTTTCCCATTGTTATATGCAAACTCTACCAAGTGTAGATAATCTTCCCACTTGGATGGTTTTTCCATCACATAAATGCAAAGCATGTCCTCAAGCACCTGATTTACTCTTTCAGTTTTTCCATATGTTTGTGGATGGTAGGCAATGCTAAAATTCAATTGTGTACCCAAGTCTGCAAAAATACTTTTCCAAGAAATTGAAGTAAATTTGGTATATTTGTCTGAACTGATGGCCTTAGGAAATCCATGCAATCTGAAAATTCCCTTCATGAAAATCCTTGCAATGGCATCTACTCTATAGGTGGATTTAACTAGAACAAAGTGTGCTGATTTTGTCAATTTATTCACCACAACCATGATAGAATCATGTTGTTTCATAGTCATTGGAAAACCTGTAATAAAATCCATGGAAATTACTTCCCATTTCCATTCCATAATTAGAAAAGGATGCAACAAACCTGTTGGGTGTTGATGCTCAACTTTCACTTGTTGGCACTTCATGCATTTAGATATATACTCAACAATATCCTTTTTCATCCCTGGCCAAAAATATTGCTTCCTAGCTGTAGCAATTGCTTTATGATATCCTGGGTGAGCAGAATATGGCATTTTATGGATTTCATCCATAACAGTTCTCCTCAATTCTTCCACATTTGGAATATAAATTCTATATTTATAAATAAGAAGTCCATCCTCTTCTAAATTATACTCTTCATACCTCTTTTCAAAATTTTGTTGCTGCAATTTCTCCTTTATTTGCACATAAAAGTCATCTTGAGCAAGTGAATTAGCAATCTGATGTCTTAAATCTGATTGGCAAGTTGTGATGGCTTCCACATGCATTTCATGTACCTTTCTGCTGAGTGCATCGACCACTGTATTCTCTTTTATTTTTATGTGTTTGATTACAAAATCAAACTCACATAAGAATTCTAGCCATATAGCTTTCCTTGCATTTAATGTTGGTTGCTCAAACAAATATTTCATACCATAATGGTCTGTCCTCAATTCAAATTTTCTGCCCATTAAATATTGTCTCCACATTTTTAAAGCATGAAATATGGCTACAAGTTCCAGATCATGTGTGGAATAATTCTCTTCATGCTCCTTCAATTTTCTAGACTCATAACACACCACATGATTTTCTTGCATAAGAACTCCTCCACGTCCTTATTTACATGCATCTGTACACACAACAAATTCTTTTTCTGGGTTTGCAATTTAAGAATTGGAGCACTTGTAAGAAGCTTCTTCAACAACTGGATTCTTTCCTCACATTTATGTGTCCATTCAAATTTTGTTCCCTTCTCCTGCAAAGAAGTGATTGGGTGTGCAACCTTAGAGAATCCTTCAATAAATCTTCTATAGTAAGCAACAAGACCCATGCAAGATCTAACATCAGTGACATTCCTTGGAGTTGGCCAATTTATAATGGCTTCAATCTTTTCTGGATCCACTGTTACTCCTTCCTCTGAAATAATGTGGCCCAAATAATTAACTCTATTTTTGTAAAATTCACATTTGCTCAGTTTTGCATACAACTTATGCTCCCTTAACAATTGCAAAGCCATTCTCAAATGTTCTTCATGCTCATCTTCATTCTTAGAGTAAATAAGAATGTCATCTAGAAAAATAAGAATAAACTTGTCCAAATATTTTTGGAAAACGCTATTCATGAGACACATGAAGGTTGCTGGTGCATTAGTGAGACCAAATGGCACCACTACAAATTCATAGTGTCCATACCTTGTTGTAAAGGTTGTTTTGTGAATACGTTCTTCCTTGATCATTACTTGATGGTAACCAGATGTCAATTCTATTTTTGAAAATACCGTTCCTCCTCTCAGTTGATAAAAAAGATCATCAATTCGAGGCAATGGGTACTTGTTCTTCATTGTCACATTATTCATCTTCCTGTAATCAATGCATAATATGAGTGTACCATCTTTATTTTTAACAAATAATATAGGTGCTCCCCATGGAGACACACTTGGCCTTATGTATTTCTTTTCCAATAATTTGTGCAATTGCATTTTCAACTCTAATAATTCTGGTGTGCTCTTTCTGTAAGGTGTCTTAGACACTAGTGCAGCTCCTGGCACAAGATCAATTGTGAAATGAATATCCCTCTTGGGAGGTAGTCCCGACACTTCCTCGGGAAACACATCCTTGAACTCTTGTAGCACCTGATAATCCTCTAATTTTGGAATTTCATTTTCTGATTTGTCCAATATATGGGTTGCATACAATTGAAAACCTTTCCTACAAAACTTCTTCAGTTGCATGGATGAAATATGCCTAAATGAAATCTTATTTGGAATTCCTTTCACAACCCTTGGGTTTCCTTCATCATCACTGCACTCAAAATTATTGTTGTAGAATTCTAGTTTAACTCTATGTGCTTCCAACCAATGCATTCCAATGAGAATGTCATATGAACCAAGCGGTAAAACATTCAGATTTGCACAAGTGGAAGGTTTCTAATGGAAATTTCTCCACCATTTCACCAATTTTCCTCGTGGTTCCTATGGCTAGTTGAACCAACCATGACTTACTATGCTTGTTTCTTTTAAAATATAAAATATCAACAATTTTAGGACTGATATAACTGTGAGTAGATCCGGGGTCAATCAAAATAGAAATAGATTTCTTAGCAATCTTACCTTCAACCTCAACCACAGTTGATTGATAATCTACTTGGAAGTCCTCTAGTGTTGCATAAATCCTAGGGACAGTCCTTTCCACTAGACCCACTGTTTCAACCTCTTGTATGTTGTGAACTTGCTTTGCACTCTCATTTCTATGTTGACAATTTCTAAGAAAATGGTCCTCTCCACATCCCCAACATTAAAGTGGTTATCTTGGCTTGTCTCCCATCATCTTCGCTGGCTTTGTCACAACTTGTGGTGGCTTCCTTGGTTGATTTCTAAAATGAGTAGGCTTGAACCCCTTCGTCCTTTTCTCATACTTCTCATTCTTCTTGTCCTTCCATGCCTTATGGAAATCATATTTTCTTTTGGATTGATCATAAAAATACTTAGCCTTTCTTATGGTCTCATCTACAATTTGAGGCTCATCAAACTGAATTCTATCTTTGTAGGACTGAGGAAACCCACTTAGAAAACATTGAATTTTGACTTTATCATCTATGATATACTTGACATATCTCAGTAGCTCCAAGATTTTATTTGCATATTCCTCCATATTCATTTGTCCCAACTTCAACTCATGGAATTATTTAATTTTTCAATCATAGTACCTATCAAAGAGGTACTTCTGCTTGAAGTATTTCATGAATTGCTTCAAAACAATCTTCCTTTGATTGATCTTTTTCACTTTCCTAAGGTGATCCCACCATATAGATGCTCTCCTGTTCAAATTGAAGATATCCACTCTTGATTTCATGTTTCCATAGTGATCTTGGACTTGGAAATACTTCCTTATCCCAAGAAGCCAAGCCTCAGCTTCTTGACCAAATTTTATCTCCCCATCAAAGGTAGGAGGTTTGTCCTTCCTAAATTATTCATGTGAGTTTCTGTTTGAAGACCTCTTCCTCTTCTTCCCATGAGATGAAGATCTTGATCCTTCATTGGAATCTTTAGAGTCAGATGACTCACTAGAAGAGATTTCTGGAGTATATGGCCTATATCTAGAAATCCTCTTTGAACTATAGGACCTCTTGTGAGAATGACTCCTTGAGCTACTCCCACTCTTCTCATGATTTTCAGAATGATGCCCAAATTTAATCTTCCTCGGAATGTCTATCAGACCTTGAAGCATAGCTGCATTCAACTGATTCTTCTCTTCTTGAGCTCTAAGCAGTCTCTCATTGTATACTCTATAACTTTGTAGCTCCACCCTTAGGATACTCATGGTTTCTGCAATTTTCGGGGGAGTCACTTGGTTTCTCCTACCATTGGATTCAATCAATTCATTCTCAATTTGTATATTCTATCCCATGGCATCAACTTCAACTTCATAAGGGTCTTGTGCATTATCCATGATGATAACGTTCTTGGCCCAACTAAGATTAGAGGTTTCTCAACTGCACTATACTCATTGCTGACCCTATAATAGTCACCGATATGGTTCTGAATCTGCAAAAGTGTTGATATAAACACATTTGTTACATTTATTACAAAATAAAACTCAATTTTCATATATTCTGGAAATTACCCATATTGACAATTTTTGTCAATCATGGCTACAAGCACTTTTCTGATCAAATTATAGAAGCATATGAATCACCAATTTAGAATTGGAATATGTAAAAATTTTCCCCATTGGAAAATATTTCCAATGACTATAAGCTTGTTCAATTCTAAACTCTGAGCACAAAGTTACAGTCTTTGGAAATGGTTAATTTGGCCCAAATCCTGCACTTTTCCTATAGGTGTATTTAACCCAAATGGCCAACTTCATACACATGCAGAACATAATCTATGGATAACTAGAACAACTGATCTATTGGATTAGATAATACATATGATGAGGATCCTTCAACAATTTTCAGTTTCCCCATCGAATGCTCCGGTCGCCTGCTATAAAATTATGAAATTTGCTACTTTGTATTTTTCCACTTCTGCTATACTTAGAAAAATTATGCAGCCCTGTAGCATCCACCCTCACAATCCAAAATGGGAACAAATTCTTGCTGCTCTAATGGCCACTGAGAAACCACAAATCCAACCTTAATGATTAAAAAAAAAGAAAATGGGGGTCAAGGAGGCTTTCCCCTTTGCAGCCTCCGTCGCTGCAGGGAAGGTTGAGGGAAATGCTCTCATGTTTTTTTTTGTAATTAAATAAATTTCACACAATCAGGCGCATAAGAAGAATATAATTTTTGATGACCTGGAAAGGTCCTGACGTGGCCTGACACGTCCTTTCGATGTGTCAGACAGGCCTACCTGTCACTTTGTGATGCAGACATGTCACCTTCCTCCACCACTAAGCTGCCACACCACCATCCTCGAGAAGGAGCGTGTCGCCAGTTTTACTTTTTACCATAGGTAGTAACGAATCCTCATAAAACAGTTTTGGAAAATTTCTCTTGTGGACGTGCAATCAATCAAAGGAGGCCATGCGTCCTGGGTGGTTTTGGGCACAACGCGCCCATCATACCATTTTATCCGTCGTGCACTTTATCGATGCGCGATGAGTATGGGCCGTCTATCTCCCATAATATTTGACGATCAGATCTGCACCCACCTGCTATTAACCACCAAAAAATTTCCCAAGGTGCAGTGATCCCCGACCATCAATATTCCCTTCCATCGGACGCTCAGGTTTCATTCACCCACTACTAACCACTGCACGATTCACCTCTATGCAATCAACTCCAACCGTTGATATTCCTTATCATTCAATGGTTGGATCTTCATCCGCCCTTGCATTCCATCCTGATCAATATTCTGTGTGTGGTTCTGATGTCGCATGTCCACATCATACCTTCTTCCCACGTGGATACTCCATGTCACCCATCCACATGCCATGGGTGAGGCCCACTTAGAACTATCCAAATTTTTTTATAAAATTTCAGATCTAAATCAAAGTTACTACTGAAATTTTATATGTTCTGTAACAAAAATCATTTTACACAAAGATGTTTTATGATTTATGCCTGTAACTGTGCATTCACGGCCCACATAGATCTAGTGTTATAAACAGAAGCTATGATACCACTCTGTAATGTTCCCATCCCTCAATCCGGCCAACAGGAGGGGACATTAACTGGATCGGGGCCTCAAAATCCCCCCCCATAGCAATAATTATGAATTCATACAACTAAATGCATGTGCGGACATGGAAATAAAAACAAACAGTGAAAAATAAAAAAATTTCCACACACACATAACATGCAATTTCAAGCATAATTGTCACAGGCATATAAGTAAAAATCATCGCTCATAAAACATAAGAATACTCATATTTAAACAGAGAAGATCCAAGAAACTGGCTGTGTAAGAGCGATTTTCCACCTAGCCATAGGCACTTTGTCCAACATATACTCTTTCTGCTGAGAGTCCACCCTCAAGTTGGGCTATGAGGCCACCAAGGAAAAAGGAAACACCTACAGGCTTCTATCCCTTAGTCCACAACCCATTCTGCTCACTATGCTTAGACAAAAATCTCAACTAGATCTCTATAGGGGTCTCACTAAGCCATCATAGCCATCGTACTCCTTCCAACTGCCCACACAACACAAGGAAGGCATTTCCCTTCACTGATCCACAGTTCCCTCAAGAAATCCAACCCTTACAGTACTTACCAGTGTGTGTAGTAAGAGTCCAACCTACTGTATGCTAATGGAGAACCTCGTGCAACATTAATCCATGGATTTTCAAGCACCCAAAAGTAGCAGCACTCAATGGGTAAGGGTTCCTAGCTTTCCCAACGTCCATGCTCACCTACAACCATCTATTTTCCTTTCAAAAAATGCATCTTTGTCTTCTAATTTGAATTTCTAGGTATCAACACAGTTTGGCATCTTCATGAATAGCAATGGAAACTCTATGCAGTGTAGAAACATGCATGACATAATGAGAGAAGGATAGAATGATAAAAAGAATGTTGAATCCAAAGGATATGAGGTAAGGGTTAAAAGACAATTGACATAGATTCCAACCATAGAAGAAATATGATTGTTGATAGGTGACATCACTGTCACAACCCCCATGCTTCAATAACTACATGAAGTGACTTTTCCCACCAACCTCACACATGCATTCAATGATTGGATTTAATAGTCAAAAGAAGGTAATTGGCTCATTTAAGACACATGGCATATTTTGGGTGAGTTATGAGGTTGACACATGGAAACATAGGATTTTTTTCCCCATAGGCTCCATTCCTCTTCCCCTCTAGTGGAATCATAGCCCCTCTAGTGCTCTTTACACAACCATCTTGGACCATTTTATTAATTTTCAACATAATATTTACATACATTTCGAATTGGCATAGTAAGCCAACCATATGGTTCAAATGAAAATATATACATCATAAATTCCTAGTCATTCACTAGTTGGGCCTTGGCCTTGAGCTCCACACTAGGAATCCATACTAGCATATTTACATCATTTACATAATTTTGATTAAATACATTCCAAGTCAAATTGGGGGTATTACAATGCTTGCTAGGTTAAGGGTTTTATTGGATGCAAAGAGTGATGGAAATTGTTATTTCCCTTGAATTCGATGCAAGGGATTCGATAGAAGAAGACTTAAAAACAATAGTTGAAAAACACTATAGGCAGTATGAGCATGCTGAAGGGGGGAATGAATAATATTGTACCTTGGTAATTTATTCATTATAATATGTGCTATTTTTATTGATTGTGTTTATAAATCTTTCTATTATTTTACTATTTCTTATATATACTTATTTTTAATTTATTGTTTGTAATTATAAAGACAAAGTGTCTTAGGTGTGTGCCAGGTAATTTTCCAAGTACTAGTAGAAATATTATTAATGTACAACCTGAGGAAGATGGAGTAAATATTGAAGATCAAGTAACTAACACATATTTCATTAAATTTGGAATTAAACAGTGGATCTAGAATTCAAAAATAACCAAAAAACTCAATTATATGGTTGCACTTGTAATAAAATATTTCCAAATTTAATGAAATATGGAAGAAGATGACGCTAATAATCCTATGGAAGAAGATGACGCTAATAATACAACTGAGTATGATGGGATAAATAGATTGATCCATGACACCTTTTCTTCTACGGGGGACAAATTTGATGATATTCATGTTTTTCCTCTGCTTGAGAAGTCACAACAACCACTTTATGAAGGATCAAGAACAAATATTCTCTCTACTATAATGTTGTTGGTGAACTTGAAGGTTTTGAATGGTTTTTTAAATAGTTGTCTCACACAATTCCTAAGGTATTAATATAATTCATCACATATATATACATAAAATTCGTTTTTTAGAATTAATTTGCTAACATCCAAAAATTGTTTACTAGCTCATCTCCCTAGTCACATAACCCATTTGTCTAGTTTTCCTAGCATTTTGGCCTCCAAAACCATAAAAATCCCTCAAATGGTTACCAAAAAGGAAAAAAATCATGATTTCCCTCCTCAATTAATTAAATTCCTTCAAAAGGGTCAAAAAACCCTAAAAAAAAGCGTCCAAAATTCCCAAAAATAAAATAAAAAGGGAAAAAAGTCAAAAATAATTTAAAAAAGAGGGAAAAACCCTAAAACCATTTACCAATACTATTGGTTTCTTAAAACCATGGGTCAATACTCCACCATCCAAAACCTCTATAAAAGATGATGGAGCCCCCCCATTTCAACATCCATGCTGCCAAAATTCCTGTTGAACTTTAGCCTATCCCCTTAAGCTTCTATTTACCATTACAGTTGAGTCTTGGCCACCATTGGAGCATTTGGAGAAGAGAAAGGAACCCTAGAGACTTGGTGCACTACTCACATACAGATGCAAGAGCTCCTACAACCTCACCTTTGGAGGTAACACCATATTGTAAACCAATTTTTACATATCAATACAAGAAAATCATATTTTCAGTCATGGGCAACTCTTTACTTTTTTATTGCAGTAGATAAATGTTTTAATTTTTATTTCCATTGTTGCACTCATATATGTTAGATTAATTTGTTTATTTCTTATTTTTTACCCATTTACATGAACTGCTACTAAGGGTTCTTGAATCCTTAGTAGGTTCTCTTTAGCATGAGCTGGTGTGAAAACACTAGCTACAGTTTTGGCGACTCCACTAGCGCGATTCCCTAAAAATCTTTGGTTATTTTTAGTTTGAATTTGTCTTTTTACTTGCTTTTTATAGCTCTGGTTCACCCCTAGACCCCAATAATTGTAGATATGGCCCTTGCCTTTGCTTAAAGCCTCAAAATTTTGATTTTTTCGGCTTGACCTGCACTTTCTGCAACTATTTTTCACATCGTGGATCGCGACTATCGCCCCAACAATTGCACTTTCATAGAGCACTATTCCAGCCCTGAAACTGCGCCTTGCAGCGCAGGTTCCTTCCCCAAAACCGTTTCCTGTAGCACAGGCTCCAACCTTGAAATTGCGCCATGTAGCGCGGGTTCCATCTTAGAGGCCGTGCTCTGGAGCACGTGTTTCATCCCAAAAGCTACGCTTTGCAGCGCAATTTCCATCCCAAAAGCTGCGCTTCCTCAGAGCACATTTCACCCAGAAACCCGCGCCCTGAAGCACGTTTGTCGCCTTGAAACCTGCGCCTGGTTTCCTGTTATTATCGACCTATTACAACACGACGTTTCTGTAGTTTCCCGCACCCTGCAACCATTTTTTCTAGTTTTTTCTGCCCTAACA
Source organism: Larix kaempferi (assembly GCA_027924585.1). Lineage (NCBI taxonomy): Eukaryota > Viridiplantae > Streptophyta > Pinopsida > Pinales > Pinaceae > Larix > Larix kaempferi. The sequence goes on along the minus strand of BSBM01000272.1, from coordinate 8,178,821 downwards.
ACCATATGTTTACTTGCATCCTTTTTTCTAGCTGTACTTTTCTGTTATTTACTTGTTGTACCATTTAAAATATTTCTCTTAACATTTACATTTCAACAAGTTCATTTATTTTACATAGTAGTTACTACTTTATGTTCAAGTTTTAGTTATTTTATTGCCAGGCTGGACAATATTGGGTACACACCACTTGTGCACACACTCTGTCACCATAATTCAAGTGAGCCTTAATATCTACTTAACTCAACCAACTTTAACCCCACTTGGGAAACACAAAAAGAACTTTGTAGTTAGGTAGGACCTTGGGGATAGGCATCCAAATAACACCCCTTTGACACTTACACTTGACACATAGTTGTTGTCCATTAGGGATCCAAAATCCCCTATTACTTGTTGGTATGGTTAACACCGATTTGTCGGAGGCCCTCTCCCTTAGGAGGGAAAGTAGCAAGACTAGTTCTAGAATTCTGAGTGGAATGCCGCTCTCCACTGTGTACTAAAGGACACCTACTCACTGTTCTCGTTGTGCATACTGACGCCCATATCGGGTGTGTGACAACCAAAGAACTGAAGCTGCGGGACACCTTTTCAGATGTCCCATGAATGGGGTAGCTTAGTTTCCATTCTTCTAGGGCTCTTTTACCCATAGTACCTCTTGGTAGAGGGATATCCTTAGCCATTTGGTTCTCCATTTCGTATTACTTGACTGTGGCTTTCATCACCCTATAGGGAATACGATTTGTGTGAGCTCTCATATCTTTTAGATAGATGTTTGGTTTCTCCTATACCCCCATTGGATTAGTGAGTTTACCTTTTTTCATTTTTTAGGAGTGTTGCTTGTTGGTATTCTAACCATTTTTATTTCCGCTCCCCTTGTTGTAGCACGTTGTTGCTGCACGCGTTTTGAGAATTGTTGTTGGCCTGAGTGCCATATATCTTGAGCTCTCCTTTTGCACACATGGTTGCACTAGGATTTTTGAGAATTTCACTCACCACAACCCCTTAGCACTTTTACACTTGTCACCATTGATTCACCGAGACATTCTCATCGCCTCCGGGGCCAGTCCCCATAGCACAGTTCACTTGACCACACCAGTCACAGGTGCAGAGCCTCGTCATTAGACCCTGATGCCCCTTATTTTACCTCTGATTGCAAATCAAAGTTACCCATATACACAGCTTCGTCTAGCCCCATGGCTGGTGTGACTCCCAACCCTTTTTTTGGCGGGATGGTCGGTGGTGGATACACCACTAGCCCAACTACCACTTCAGCATCTATCCTAGTTATACCATCTATAGGACCTACACCTAGTATTCCTGTCACTACATCCATCCCTATGGTTAGTGGATCTATTACAACTGTAGTCTCATTGGTGACTAGTAGCACACTTGGGGGCACTGGCCCTTCCTACACAATTCCCCCACCTTTGAGTCAAGGTCCCACGATCCCCATCATGACTCATACCATTTCTCCACAAATTGGGGGCAGTGGCCCCACCATTGTCGCTACGACTAGCACACACTCCCATGTGACCATGTCACATCCTTCTACTAGTTTACCATTCATGGCTAGCCTCAACCTCCCTGATCTAGCTAGATTGACCAACGATCCCATTCGAAATGACCCCACATGGCCTCCCATGCCTACCAAAATCCCTTCGTACATCCCTTAGTTTGAAGGGAAGAGTGGTGAGGACCCCCAAAACCACATCATGTCCTTTCATTTATGGTGTTCCTCCAAATCCATAGTGGATGACTCCATCTACCTCCTCCTTTTACAACGGACCCTCACTAGCTCTGCAACTAAGTGGTACATCGAACAAACCCATGGGAAACATTCCACCTTTACATCCCTTGCTTTGAATTTCTTGCAGTTCTTTCAGTTACCAGTCTATTACGATGCTCGTGTAGAGATCCTACTGTCTTGCAGATAGAACACGGCTACCCACATCACTGACCATATTCATGAGTTGCGTAAACATCGAAGTTTATGTAATATCAAGTTAGACGACCGCATCTTCCTAGATTGGTTCTTGAAATCTCTTATCCCAGTTATTTCCAAGGATGTGGCATCTGAACAACCCCAAACCGAAGAAGAATCCATTCTAAAATCCCAACAATTTGACCTCATCTATGCTCATTCAGGATACTTATATTCCATTTTACCCAATGCTCCCCAAGGTGATTCCTCCCAAAAATACATGTCGGGGGCATCCCACGCTGTCGATGGAATTATTAGACACGTTGCATCTCATAGTCAACCTTATAATACTATGCCTCTTGCTAGCTCCCCGGCTTATAATCTACACCCAATTCCACCACGAGTGGCCCCGACCTTTCACATGCCACAACCCATTCCAGAGCAACACCCTCATATATTCCCATGGCCCAAGCCCCTCATGTCCATGGAATTTCATGTCCAATGCATTTATATGGTCACACACTGCCACTCCTCCCACTACACCTCCTTCCTATTACCATCAACAGGCTGCACCTGCACCTGCCCAACCTCAAGCCCCTCCAGCTTACTGTCCCCCGCAGGAAGAACCTGCGCAACCTCAATCCCCTCCAGCTTACTATTCACAATAGGAAGCACCCACACCTTCCCAACCACATAATCCTGATACCCCCCAAGGGAAATTTTATGCTCAGCAAAACCAACAACAAAACCAACCTGCCCAAAGAAACCAACAAGGCCAACAAAATAGGGGAAGAGGACGTAACCAAGGGAACAACAAACCCCCGGATCGTGGCGGACAACCACCCAATCCCCCAAACAATAAAGATCCGGCCCCTACGAATCAAAACCCTGATCGACCACCTCGTCAAGGAAAGAACCCAAATTTACTTACGAACCACCCATGTTCTATCTGCGAGGTATACGGCTATTATACACTTAATTGTCCCCATTTGGAGTGAGCTCGCCAACTTTGGACTGATGACACCCAACGCCAAGGACATGCTTCCCCTTTGGCACCACCCAACCCAATGCCCAAAGTATGGTATTGCAAAATCCATTTCCCACACAAGGAGTAATGAACACCCAACCGTTGGCTCCCCCTTAAAGGGTTGCGCCACCACAACAACAAATGACTTATGATGTACCTGCTAGTCAACCCATTGACTTGGGTACCCATCACCTTCTCATGATGTCATCAACTGATGTCAACCTTCAAACACGCTGAAATCAGTATGGTTCCACCACTGAAACCATTCATGCCGAAAAGGATGCTAATGCTCTTCCCATTGATCATTTGTTACGTATACCCACAACACCATGCGATGGGCCACCCAAAGCTCCCCACTTCCCTTTGTGTTGCATTAATAACAACCCCAATGCTCGTGTTTCCCCCAATTATAATATTGTGGATGAATTATCCCAATCCCCCGTTGGTATGTCATCCCTCGAAGTTTTGCAAAACTATCCTGCACAATGTAAAACATTGTTATCTGCCATAGGTGCGATAGACCCTTCCGACTCACAGATGATGGTATTCGATTTAGACCAATATGAACTATGCATGACTTCCACATTAGCATTCCAAGTTTTTGTGTCAATCTGGAATCTTGTTATCCATCGATGCATCATCGATGAGGGTGCCTCTACATGCGTTATTTCTACATTCATGTGGCAGAATCTCAGATCCCCTACACTACAGCCATACACGACTGCCTTACGAGCTTACGATGGCCACTCAACTCAACCCCAAGGCCTCCTGGGCAATGTTCCAGTCCAATTAGCTGGTAAAGCTATCCTTATTGACATTGAGGTCATCAACGCACAACTTGATTATAACCTCCTGCTCGGACGCAGTTACATGTACACCATGAAGGTTGTTTCTTCATCACTCTTCTGCATTATGATGTTCCCCCATGAGGGACAAGTTGTTAAGATCGACCAACTTACGTATTATGACCTGAATGCTCCTTTTGCACCAGAAAAAATTATCCCCATGGTTGAACAACCTGTTCTTAGTGCACCCACCTCTTTGGTTTCAACCGTTGGACCTGGAATTTACTTGGAGACTCCCATGACCTCTAGTTTTCGGTCCATCCCATCCCCTCCACCGGCAGTGCAGATATCTAATCTTTGCACCATTTCATCCAAACAAACGGTGCCTAATTAACAACCACCTTTGCTATGCAACCACCATCGGTCCCGAGTCATGTTGGAGCCACAGCAATCCACACTATCTCGTTCTTGTTCCCACCTTTAGGAGTAGTAATTGCACCAGTTATGGCTACGTTGAATCTCCCCATGTTAAAACTAGGACTACCCGTGTGGTACTTACCTGCTCCTAATCCTCCCCTGACACAACCAGTCATTCTCCAACCAGTCCAACCAATTAACATTGCTAACCACCCACCTCCTGGTGTGGCAAATACATTTGCATCCAACCCTTCCCCTCCACCTCCCAAATACGCTGGGGGTAGAGGCCTACAAACTTATACTACCCCACAGACAATGAAACCCGTGAAACCTACCCCTCCATTCCGTGCACCTCCTAAGTGCTCTTTCTGTGATGACTTGGGCCATGCTACCCATAACTGTCCACAACTGCCAAACCTTCAAGAGCACATGAAAAGGTTGGATGATGATCCTAATATTCTGGTTGTCAAATAGGGTACTACCTATAAACCATGCAACAAGTCACTACGCACCAACCATTCTTGAGCGATATGCGGAGTTTAAGGTCATTATTCACATCATTGCCCAGATCTACCCAAGTACAGATTGGTTCTCCATGAGATGAATCACTCTTCTTTAGAGTCATCCATCACCACTATGGAGGAGATTCATCCCCCTGAATCCTCCTCCTCGGGAGAAATTAACACTATTTACATGATTTGCATGGATGGTGAACCCATTTTTCCTCCTGCATCTAACCTCCCCTCTATCGATATTTCAACCCAGTGATTTCGTAGCGACGAAGAAATCCTTGAAGCACTAACTACACCTGACTACCCTTGGGATGATATGCACCATCGATCCTACTTCATTCCTAAAGAGTCTAGCACTACTGCGGCCAACCAATTTTCAATCAAGTCAAAAGACTTCCTCCTTGACAAGGTAAACTTGTTTAAGAACCCCATCCCAGCTCCTGATTCCTTTGAGGAAGGTAATATGGCCAACATTTATCCTACCTATCACATCGATATTTCCCACCCACCTGGTCCGTCTGAGCTCATTACATTAGGCACTTCCTGTACTGAAGACGAAATCCATGCCTATAAGAAGCTCTTCCAAGAGTTCTGCGATGTGTTTGCTTGATCCTATACTGAGATTCCTGGTCTTGACCCCACCATTGTTGAACACCATATTGATACCTGGCTCGCTGTCCCACCCATTCTCCAAAAGCAACGACCCATTCACCCATCCAAACTCCCTGCAGTAAAAGTTGAGATTGAGAAGCTATGTAAAGTCGGGTTCGTTTATCCCATCACATACACCACCTGGGTTTCCAATCCTATGCTAGTTAACAAAAAATAGGGCACCATTCGCGTCTATACTTATTTTCACGATTTCAACCGAGATTGTCCCAAATACAACTTCCCCACTCCTTTCATTGACCAACTTATTGATGCATGTGCAGGACATGAGGTTCTATCCTTCATGGATGGTTTCTGTGGGTATAATCAAATTCACATTTGTAAGGAATATCAGTACAAGATTGCTTTCACTACCCCATGGGGCACCTTTTCCTATCGCGTCATGCCTTTCGGTGTTAAAAATGCTGGTGCCACATTTTAGCAAGACATGACATATTGATTTCATGATTTGACTCATATCATTCTAGTCTACCTAGATGACCTCACGGCCCGATCCAAGAAATGGTCTAACCATCTAAATGACCTTCGACAAGTTTTTCTACGTTTTCGCAAGTTTAGAATCAGCCTGAACCCCCTCAAGTGTGTATTTTGTGTTCCTGTAGGCTGTTTGTTGGGTTTTATCGTTTCCCAAAAAGAAATTTCCATCGAACCTTTGAAGGTTCAAGTCATCCTCAACCTCCAATCCCCACGTACATTACACCAATTACAGAGCCTTCAAGGGAAATCCAACGTTCTCTGTCGCTTCATTCCGGACTATGCTACAAAAGTTCATGGTTTTCTTCACTTACTTCGCACCCACATTCCCTTCGTTTGGGCTGAACAAGCACAAGCGCCTTTTGAAACCCTCAAACAAGCCTTGAATTTTGCCCCGTTTATTTCACCTCCTGATTTCTCAAGGGATTTTATCCTTTACGTTTCGGCATCCAACTATGTCATTTCGGGGGCGTAAGTTCAAGAAGATAGTGAATGACAAGAACATGTAATTTATTATGTGATCTAGACCTTATCCTGCCCACAACTATGTTACCCCCATGAGGATAAGTTGGCCCTTGCCGTCGTCCTCTCAGTCCAAAAAGTTCATCACTATATCTTATTAATCCGAACTACAGTTGTGGTAGACTCCAACCCCATGGTGTATCTCTTGAGTTGCCACCTTCTTCAAGGCCGCGTGGCTAAATGGGCTGTAACGCCCCCTTCCATCGTCAAAGGCAAGGAGGGGAAAACGTTAACAACACACGGGCTTATCGGAGACTTAGCCCCAATAATTTTTGCACATAAAATCCTAACATTTTAAAAACGTCCTTGTGCAGATTCATCTCAATTTAAACACAGCGGAAATTAATCATTACGTATGCACACCATTTCTTCATACATTCAGCATACCCATATCATTCATACATGTAACAGTTACCAATTTCATTAAGCATGGACAATTTATTACACTGCATAAAACATGATGCATTTCATTCCATTAATCATGAATGCATTGCAAAACACATACTGTATATAAATTAAATCACAGATTACTCATCTTGAACTGTAATGGTCCAAACGACTGGCTATGGAAGGTCAACGTTCCTCCCAACCGTAGACCTCTGTCCAGCTTGTGTTCTTTCAGCTGAGAGGTCACCCCCGAGCTGGGCCGTGTATCCACTAAGGAGGACTAGCTGGGTTCACTCATAGTCATGGCTTCAGTCAAGCATCCAAGCAGATAGAGGAGGGTAATGCTAAGCCAGTGAGCTCAACCATAGAGCTACAGGCATCTCAAGTGAGCTCAACAGTTAGGCACCCACATTACCTACCACATCCAACACAAGGAAGATCCCCTTCTCTGTTACACAGTCCCTCAGGAAACTCTTCCCTCCAGTGCTCTTCAGGATGGGCATAGAAAGGTCCAGCTGCTGATCTTTGAGATCCTAGCCTTCACTGGGTTTATCAAGCACACCCAACCTCTGCATAGTCAATCCCAACTTGATTTCTCACCATTCTGCTCACCAAATGCTCAAATCCGTCACTCGTTTTCTGAGCTGCAAAAACTGGGTTTTCCCATTGATTTCGGGGTAGCTAATGCTCCCAAATTCGCCCCAAGGTTCATGCTATTGGATCCCCCATTGGATTTCCCCGTCCCATGCCAAATCTGGGCGTTTTTGGTCTTTTAAAAACTGGGTTCTCTCAAGGTCGCGATTTCTGGTTTTTCCTCACTTCTGGCACTCGTTTTTGGATGGGAATGATGCTAGATAGTTTCACAATGGAATGGGGTGTGAATCAAGCAACCTCCCATGAGGTTGAGTGACTTCTTGCCCAAGCAATCAGAGCCCATGTCCACCCATACGAATTTCAGGGCTGCCCATGCTCCATTGAAGCCATGGGCTGAAAATCTCAACCACCTTCTTACAACAGGCATTAATGTCACCTACGAAAGTCAATGGGTTCTCATAATGACAAATGACAGCCTAGGGTTTAATCCCATAGCCCCCTCACCACTCCCTAGTGGATACACGTGGCCCCTTCTCATTCGTTGCCTCCATAGCCAGTTTTTGGTATTTTATTTCAATGTTAAATATTTACATCAATTTACAATATCCCATGGCTTAATAGCACGTGGGCAACAAAATATCAAGTGTGTCTACTTAAATAAAATCCGAGCATAAACTAGCGGGGCCTTGGCCTTGAGCTCCACGCTAGGGAAACATACATCGCGTATTTACAATATTTACATTAGAGCCAAAATTGCCTAAGGGTTCAAAATTGGGGTATTACATTCCCCTCCCCCTTAGAACAACACCGTCCTCGGTGTTCTCAAAACTGAACAAAAATGGGAATGCCTCCCTCATGGCATCCTCTAGCTCCCATGTAGCCTCGTCGGGACTAAGGTGCTCCCATTGGACCTTTACCTGCCCGATGGCTCTGTTCCGGAGCACTGTGAATTTCTTGTCGAGGATGCGCATAGGTTCTACTTGGAACTCTCCCTCGGGTTCCACCTGTATCACATTCCAATCAATCATATGATTAGGATCATGTACATACTTCTTAAGCAAAGATACATGGAAAACATTATGAGCTCTTATGCTAGCAGGCAATGCAATTCTATATGCAACTGGCCCTATCCTATCAAGGACTTCAAATGGACCACAATATCTGGGCGACAACTTGGCACAACTCCCCAACTTGAGGGAACTCTTCCTTGGTTTCACTCTCAAGTAAACATGATCCCCAATCTGAAATTCCTTATGTACTCTTTTCAAATCTGCATAACTCTTTTGCCTGTCCTGAGCTGCCTTTAAATTCTGCCTGATCTTAACAATTTCCTGTTCCATTTCCTTGATCATCTCTGGTCCAAGCACTACCCTGTTCACTGGGCCGTCCCAATTCACTGGTGTCCTGCATCCCCTGCCATACAATGCTTCAAATGGACTCATTCCCAAGGATGCATGGTGTCCATTATTGTATGCAAATTCAACCAAGTGTAAATAATCTTCCCACTTGGATGGTTTGTCCATCACATACATTCTCAACATGTCTTCAAGGACCTGATTCACCCTCTCGGTTTGGCCGTCCGTTTGAGGATGGTAAGCTGTACTGAAATTCAATTTCGTTCCCAATTCCTGAAATAATCCCTTCCAGAAATTGGAGGTGAACTTTGTGTCACGATCAGAAATTATTGCCTTAGGCAATCCATGCAATCTGAATATCTCTCTCATGAAGATGTTCGCAATGTCACTAGCCTTGTGAGTGGACTTTACTGGAATAAAGTGAGCTACCTTTGATAGCTTATCCACCACAACCATGATTGAATCATGCTTTTTCACTGTCATGGGCAGACCTGTTATAAAATCCATGGAGATCACTTCCCACTTCCATTCTGGAATGGGTAAGGGCTGCAATAACCCCGCTGGATGTTGGTGTTCTGCCTTGACTTGTTGGCACTTCTGACACCTAGCAATGTACTCAGCTATGTCCTTCTTCATGCCATTCCAAAAGTATTGCTTTCTTGCCGCTGTTATAGTTTTCTGATATCCTGGATGTCCAGAGTACGGCATTTGGTGTATCTCATCCATCACTAGCTTCTTCAAATCTGCATTATTTGGAATGTACAACCTATCTTTGTAGATGAGGATACTGTCTTCACCCAGCTGATATCCTGCATACTTTTCATCCACATCACCATGCTGCAACTTCTCTTTAATTTGAAGGCAAGTTTCGTCACTGTTTTGGGCCTCAAGAACTCTTGTCTTCAAATCTAATTTGCACATACTTACTGCTGAAACATGAAATTTTCTGCTAAGAGCATCTGCAACCTTATTCTCCTTCCCTTTTACATGTTTAATTTCAAAATCAAATTCACACAGAAATTCCATCCATCTAGCTTGCCTAGCATTCAAGTTCGGCTGCTCAAACAAATACTTCAAGCTCATGTGGTCTGTCCTAAGCTCGAATCTTCTTCCCATCAAGTAATGCCTCCACATTTTAAGAGCATGCACTATGGCTGCTAATTCTAAATCATGTGTGGCATAATTCTTTTCATGCTCTTTCAATTTCCTAGATTCATAGCAAATCACAATTCCTTCCTGCATGAGAACCCCACCCAGTCCTTCAATGCAAGCATCTGTGCATACTACAAAATCCTTCCTTGGATCGGCTATCTTCAAAACAGGAGCGCTAGTAAGTAACTCCTTTAATTTCTGAAAACTTTTCTCACATTTTTCAGACCATACAAATTTGATGTTCTTCCTTTGCAATGAGGTGATCGGATGCGCTATCCTGGAGAATCCTTCAATAAACCTTCTGTAGTAACCAGCAAGTCCCATAAAAGATCTAACATCTGAAACATTTCTTGGAGTTGGCCAATCCATGATGGAATTAATCTTCTCTGGATCCACTGCAATTCCTTCTTCTGAAATGACGTGACCCAAATATTGGATCCTCTTTTGATAGAATTCACACTTGCTTAACTTGGCATACAGCTGATGTTCTCTGAGAACTTGCAACACCATTCTTAGATGCTCCTCATGCTCTTCTTCATTTCTTGAATAGACAAGAATGTCATCTAAAAACACAATCACAAACTTGTCCAAATATTTGCTGAATACACTATTCATGAGACACATGAATGTGGCAGGTGCGTTGGTAAGGCCGAATGGAACCACAGTGAACTCATAATGACCATATCTAGTTCTGAAAGCCGTCTTGTGAATGTCTTCTTCTTTAATCCTCACTTGATGGTAGCCAGACCTCAAGTCAATCTTTGAAAATAATTTGGCTTCCTTCATTTGATCAAACAAGTCATCAATTCTTGGTAATGGATACTTGTTCTTAACTGTCACTTTATTGAGCTGCCTGTAATCAATACACAGCCTTAAAGTCCCATCTTTCTTCTTGACAAATAACACCGGTGCTCCCCAAGGAGACACACTAGGCCTGATATACCCTTTATCTATTAATTCCTGCAGCTGTATCTTCAATTCCACCAATTCCGGTGTACTCATTCTATAAGGAGCTTTGGAATTCGGCGCTGCCCCTGGAACAAGATCGATGGTAAAATCAATATCTCTCATCGGTGGCAACCCTGGTACCTCATCCGGAAACACATCTTGGAACTCTTGCAATATCCTGAAGTCTTCTAGTCTTGGCCCTTTGTCCTCCAATGAATCTGGCATATGGACTGCATATAGTTGACAACCCTTCTTATAAAACTTTTTCAACTGCAGGGCTGAAATCTGTCTTATTGAAACTTGCTTGGGAATCCCTTTTACCAATGTTGGCCTTCCCTTTTCATCAATGCACTCAAGTGCTTTCTCATAACAGTCCAATTTGGCTCTGTGTTTTTCTAACCAATCCATGCCAATTAATGCATCATAGGATCCTAATGGTAACACATTCAATTCAGCATATGTGTGGAGTCCATTCAATTCTATGGGACACTCCATCACTACCTCACTTACTTTTCTCTTGGTTCCCGTGGCTAGTTGCACTAGCCAAGACTTATTATGCTTTATTTTTCTAAGAGAACAACCTTCAACCACTTTTGGAGAAACATAACTATGAGTAGATCCTGGATCAATCAAAACAGAAATAGATTGCGTAGCAATCTTACCTTCGACTTCCACCACTGAGGACTGATGGTCTGCTTGATGATTATCCAACGCTGCATAAATCCGAGGTGCTGCCCTTGCCATGTCCTCCACCGTAGCTACTCCCTTCAGGTTGTTCAACTTTCGAGCATTGTTTTTCCGATGTGGACAATCCTTCAACATGTGGTTTTCTCCACATCCCCAACACTGAAGTGGTCCCTTTGATGCTTTGTCTACTGCCACTGCCGGTTTGAATCCACTCCTTGCTTGTTGTCCCTGTGGAAAGGTTCTAGGCTGACCTCTAAATGGTGGCTTGAAGCCATCCTTCTTCTGGTCAAACTTCCCTCTTGGCTTTCCTTTCCATGCTGGGTTAGCCTCTGTTCTTCCTTTATTTTGCTCATAGCAGTGCATTGCCATCCTAATGGCTTCATCCAAACTTGGTGGATTAACAAACTCAATACGATCTCTGAAACTCTGAGGTAGACCCCCAAGAAAGCATTGGATTTTTACTCTCTCATCTTTGATGTAGTCAACATACCTCAGTAATTCCAAGAATTTGTGGACATGCTCTTCCATGGATTTCTGTCCCAACCTGAGCTCATTAAACTCTTTTCTCTTACCGTCATAATACCTAGCAGAAAGGTATTTCTCCTTGAAGTACCCCTTAAATCTTTCCCAACTGATCCTTCTTTCATTGATCCCTTTCACTTGCAAGAGATTGTCCCACCAAATGGAAGCTCTTCCATTTAAGTTGTAAATGGCAATTCTGGCTTTCTCATTTCCTGAGTAGTCTTGAATTCTGAAATATTTCTTCATTCCCAGAAGCCATGCTTCTGCCTCTTGACCTGCCTTTCCTTCCCCATCAAATGTGGGAGGTCTTGCCTTCCTGAATTCTCCCTGTGGGATACCCTTGAACCTCTTTCTTCCGTCCAATCTCTTAGGTGCATGTCCTGGACTTCTCCTAGAACATTTGGAGTCACCCGACCTGCTGGAAGAAGGCCTTGATGAAGATGTTTTATGTTTTCTGCTCACCGAACTCTTCCTTGGGCTTGGAGTCCTCCTCCTCGAACGGCCTCTAGAATGACTCCCTGCATCTCTTCCTTCTTCACCCATATGGCTTGGGTTGGACCCAAGGTTTATCTTATGCTGCATATCAGTGAGGCTTTGCAAAATAGCAGCATTGAGTTGGTGTTGTTCTTCTTGAGCCTTCATCAATCTTTCATTGAAGCTCACCATGGTTTCAACCAAATTTTGAGGAGTCACCTGCTCCCTTCTCCCATTGGATTCAGTCTCCGCATTCCCTTCATGCACATTTTCTCCTAGAACGTCTTCTTCGTGTTCATAAGGATCTTGAGCATCATTAATGGTCACCATCTTACCTCTGCTACAATTATAAACTTTATGAGCTGCAAACACTGTGCATTATTATGATATTTGTTAGACCTCATAAAAATGCATCTAGGAATATACAACAATCAACATTTAACATAATTAACTCATGGAATAATCAACATAGCTGTTACTTATTCAATTCTTTTGCCCATTCATGCAATTCTGAAAATTGCCCATATTGCCATTAATTTGACAAAACAGTCACCGGCACTTTTCTGCCCTGATAATATATGATGTCTGATAACCCAATTCAAATTCCGGTCATACTACATTATTCCTTGCTAGACAAGCTTTCCAATGCCTGTCCCCGTGCTCCATTCCGACATCGGGTGTGGAAACAGCGTTGTTTCAAAAATGACAACTCTTACCAATAATTCTGCACAGTTTACACAGTTGTGTTTTGGTCCCGAAGGTCAACTTCAGCCACCTGTGGAAGAAAATCTATGCAGAACCACAAAAACTTATCTATCGGGTGAAGTTAGTCCATATAACAAGGAACACTCAGCAATTCACGGATTTCAATTCTGATGTACCGTTCATCTTTTATGAATTTCTGGGTTTTACTACTTCTTACTTTTCACATTTTTCCAAAATTCCAAATTTTGGGCCAAAAACGGCTATCTCCCAAACGGTGCATTTCTGGAAAATCTTCGTCTAACGGAAGTTGTCTGTCTTAATGAGAATATGAAATGTCTAGTTCAGTAAAATTTCTGAATCCCACATCTAGGGTCACTTTTATTGCCCACAAGCTTTTCAAAATCCCGAAAAAGTGGCCCGGAACAGTGCTTTTTGGCCTTCTTACTCACCCCGACTCCACATCCTTTGGAGTTTGATTCCAAGATTCGGAACTTAACATTGTGCCTGCTTCATGGCCGCGCCTGATCAATTTCAGCTCAAACCGACCTTCTGTCAAGCCTCGGGACTCTATCCTTCAAAAGTCACTATTTCCCTTTTTCTGTCAAATTGGAGTCTAATGGGCTCGGGGTCTTCACTAGTTCTTTCATGGCCCCCGTCAATGGCCTCCGAGCCCCACAGAAATCATCCCATTCCGAGCCCCGGTGCTCCCCCTATCCAAAAATGGATTTTTGGCACTTTCTTTTCTTTTTTTTTTTTTTTTTTTATTTTTTTTTTTTTTTTTTTATTTTCGGGCCGGTTCAGCGAACGCTCCCGCAACTGCGGGGCGGTTCACCGAATGCTTCCGCAATGCGGAGCAGTTCAGCGAACGCTTCCGCAAGGCGGAGCGATTCGCTGAATTCTCCCGCAACTGCGGAGCCATTCGGCGAAGGCTTCCGCCGTTTCGGAAGACTTTCCCGAATCCTCCCGCGATTTCGGAGCCCTTCGCGGAATCCTTCCGCCGTTTCGGAACCATTCGCCGAAGTCTTCCGCCGTTGCGGAACGATTCGGCGAAGTCTTCCGCCGTTTCGGAACGATTCGGCGAAGTCTTCCGCCGTTTCGGAACGATTCGCCGAAGTCTTCCGCAATTTCGGAACGATTCGGCGAAGTCTTCCGCCGTTGCGGAACGATTCGCCGAAGTCTTCCGCAATTTCGGAATGACTCGCCGAACTCTTCCGCGTTGCGGAACGATTCGCGGAATCCTTCCGAAATTTCGGAAGAGAATTCCTTCCGCAATTTCGGAAGAGAATTCCTTCCGAAAAAGTTTCCGTTCGACGCCGACACTTAGAAAATTTTTCACAAAAACGAATTTTTCTCCGCTGTTTCGGAGCGGTTCACTGAATTCTTCCGCTGTTTCGGAGCGGTTCGCGGAATCCTTCCGAAATTTCGGAAGAGAATTGCTTCCGCAATTTCGGAAGAGAATTCCTTCCGCAATTTCGGAAGAGAATTCCTTCCGAAAAACTTCCCTTCGCAAATTTTCGGAAAAATTCTCGGAACGCTTCTGAAATTTCGGAACGATTCGCCGAATGCTTCCGCTGTTTCGGAAGGCATTCGGGAATTCCTTCCGAAACAGTCTTAAACCAAAAATTTCAAAAACAGTCTTAAAACAACTTTTTTTCAAAACAGACTTAAGAAAACTCTATCAGATTTGGCCCATAGAGGCCCAATGCTGCAACGCAGCTCTGATACCAAACTGTAACGCCCCCTTCCATCGTCAAAGGCAAGGAGGGGAAAACGTTAACAACACACGGGCTTATCGGAGACTTAGCCCCAATAATTTTTGCACATAAAATCCTAACATTTTAAAAACGTCCTTGTGCAGATTCATCTCAATTTAAACACAGCGGAAATTAATCATTACGTATGCACACCATTTCTTCATACATTCAGCATACCCATATCATTCATACATGTAACAGTTACCAATTTCATTAAGCATGGACAATTTATTACACTGCATAAAACATGATGCATTTCATTCCATTAATCATGAATGCATTGCAAAACACATACTGTATATAAATTAAATCACAGATTACTCATCTTGAACTGTAATGGTCCAAACGACTGGCTATGGAAGGTCAACGTTCCTCCCAACCGTAGACCTCTGTCCAGCTTGTGTTCTTTCAGCTGAGAGGTCACCCCCGAGCTGGGCCGTGTATCCACTAAGGAGGACTAGCTGGGTTCACTCATAGTCATGGCTTCAGTCAAGCATCCAAGCAGATAGAGGAGGGTAATGCTAAGCCAGTGAGCTCAACCATAGAGCTACAGGCATCTCAAGTGAGCTCAACAGTTAGGCACCCACATTACCTACCACATCCAACACAAGGAAGATCCCCTTCTCTGTTACACAGTCCCTCAGGAAACTCTTCCCTCCAGTGCTCTTCAGGATGGGCATAGAAAGGTCCAGCTGCTGATCTTTGAGATCCTAGCCTTCACTGGGTTTATCAAGCACACCCAACCTCTGCATAGTCAATCCCAACTTGATTTCTCACCATTCTGCTCACCAAATGCTCAAATCCGTCACTCGTTTTCTGAGCTGCAAAAACTGGGTTTTCCCATTGATTTCGGGGTAGCTAATGCTCCCAAATTCGCCCCAAGGTTCATGCTATTGGATCCCCCATTGGATTTCCCCGTCCCATGCCAAATCTGGGCGTTTTTGGTCTTTTAAAAACTGGGTTCTCTCAAGGTCGCGATTTCTGGTTTTTCCTCACTTCTGGCACTCGTTTTTGGATGGGAATGATGCTAGATAGTTTCACAATGGAATGGGGTGTGAATCAAGCAACCTCCCATGAGGTTGAGTGACTTCTTGCCCAAGCAATCAGAGCCCATGTCCACCCATACGAATTTCAGGGCTGCCCATGCTCCATTGAAGCCATGGGCTGAAAATCTCAACCACCTTCTTACAACAGGCATTAATGTCACCTAGGAAAGTCAATGGGTTCTCATAATGACAAATGGCAGCCTAGGGTTTAATCCCATAGCCCCCTCACCACTCCCTAGTGGATACACGTGGCCCCTTCTCATTCGTTGCCTCCATAGCCAGTTTTTGGTATTTTATTTCAATGTTAAATATTTACATCAATTTACAATATCCCATGGCTTAATAGCACGTGGGCAACAAAATATCAAGCGTGTCTACTTAAATAAAATCCGAGCATAAACTAGCGGGGCCTTGGCCTTGAGCTCCACGCTAGGGAAACATACATCGCGTATTTACAATATTTACATTAGAGCCAAAATTGCCTAAGGGTTCAAAATTGGGGTATTACATGGGCCATCATACTTCAAGAGTAAGACCTAACATTTACTACTCCCAAGAGCACCAAAGCCCTTGCATTGGCACATCTCATGACAGATTTAACATCCTCATCCACGTCATCACCAATCACTACCAGCTTACCTGACGACCACTTATTTATCATTTCATCAGATGACCCCTAGTATGGCGACATCCTAGTGTACCTACGCACACAGAAGTTTCGATCCGATATCGCCCGGGATGACTGCCTTCGCATACGCCATCACACTTTGTGTTATCTTCTCCTTAGGGATGTCCTTTATAGGCATGGTGTTGACACCATTTTACGTCGATGCATCACACGAGACGAGGTTGAACAAGTTCTAAGCAATTGTCATAGTGGAGCCTGTGGAGGCCATTTTTCCGAGATGGCCACTGCTCAAAAGGTTATCTGCATTGGTTATTTTTGGACCACCCTCTTTACTGATTGCATTACAACCGTGAAACATTGTCGAAATTTCCAGCTCTTTTCCCCCAAGGCAAGGACCCCTCCTACCCCTCTCCATCCAGTTATCACTGTTGGCCCTTTTTCTAATTGGGCTATTGATTTTATGGAGTGCAACCCCCTCTCGGTGAATGGCCATAAATACATTATTGTGGATGTTGACTATTTCACCAAATGGGTCGAGGCCATGCCTACTTTTAACTGCAAATATGAGACTGCAGCCCATTTGTTTTTTATCCATGTCATCACTCGGTTCGGTGTCCCCAAGTAACTTGTATTCGACCATGGAAAAAATTTTGAGGACTCTGTCTGGAAGGAGTTGTCGAATTTTCTCAAATTTGAACAGTAGTATGCCTCCCCCTATTACCGTCAAGGGAATGGCCAAGCTGAGGCTATTATTACAATTATGAAGACCATCCTTCAATGCACCATTAACTAGCATAAGTCCAACTGGAATTATATGCTCTTTCCTACACTTTGGGCTTATCATACTTCCACTAAGATCGCCACGGGTTTTACCCCTTTTCATTTGGTTCATGGTGTCGATTTTGTTCTTCCCATCGAATTCCAGATTCCCACGTTACATATTTCTATTGAAATTCTCCTAGATACCTCACCACTTGAGAAACGCTTAATACTTTTGGAACAAGCCAATGAAGATCTCCGAACAGCCTTACAAACCATTGAGGCCGCGAAAGACCGTTCCAAATCCGGTTATGATAAGCATGTCCACCCCCGCAATTTTTGAGAAGGAGATCTAGTCCTTGTTTATGACCAAGCCCATGACAAGACTGGTAAAGGAAAGTTTGAATCCATGTGGCAAGGTCCATACATCATCCACACTTGCCTAGGGCATGGGGAATATATCCTCACTGATTCCAAAGGAAACCCCTTGAGCAACCCTCGTAATTGGTTGTGTCTCAAACGCTTTTACCCTTAGCACGTTTTGGACCCACTAGTCCATGTTGTACAGTTCCATTCCTTTTTTTTTCCTTTTTGCATTTAGAACCTTACACTTTAATTCCCTGCGTAATCACAGATGGATCCTGTTCCACCATTCTATGTCGGTTTAGCCGACGACACAAGTCGATGATCTCCAAACCTCTCCTCTGCAACTTGGGTATTATATTCCCCCTCTCACGAGTTGATCCACCTCGACGGAGTGTGCATATGTGCTTCTACCAATAACCAGGATGGGTACGATGCTGTGATTGGTCTCTTCACTGCTGCTCTCCATATGGGCATAAGTCACCTTCATGTGTTTCTTGACTCTCAGCTTCTTGTCTCCCAACTCAACAAGTTTTACCAGGTATGGGATCCTTTCCTTTTTAGAAATTTCCTACGCACTAAACAAATGATGGCAGTTTGAATCCATTTCATTCACTCATGTTCCAAGAAATCAAAACAATGTTGCAGACCAAATGGATAACAATATTCTAGACCGGCACATCAATCACAACATGTAGGAAGTAAACCATATAAATGCATCATCTTACCATCCACGTGCACATATACATCATATAGGCATATAAACATCATAAAAAACAAAAAGTGAACCATCATCATAATTTGTATCCACGTGCATATATATATATATATATCATCATAGAAATTTCATAGTGCCCACAGTACCCAATACACATAAATACATCAAGGAGCCCCAACAACTTCCCCATCATAAAAATACAAGCCGAGTACAAAAAATTCCCAATTATCATCGCATTGGGGGCAGTTCCATCAACTGCCTAATCAGAGTCATCTCCATCATCATCACCGTCCTTGTCATCTTCATCTTCCTCCTCTTACTCTCTCCTAGGTATTGCCTACGCCCAAAATGTCCAAGCTATAAACCATGCTCAGTTTGCTGATGATACCATTCTCCTTGGCAGTGCTTCTCCCCAAATTGCTGTTAGATTTAAAACTACTCTTGACCTTTTCCTCAAGACCTCTGGGGGCAAAACCAATGAAAACAAGTGCAATATATACACCTGGAATTGTCGGCTTGCCACTGTTAGACTCATTTCAGCCATTTTAGACTTTAAACCCTGCCTTGACTGGTATTCCTTTAAATACCTTGGCACTCCCATCTCTCTCAAAAATCCTACCTCCTCCGTATGGACTCCTATCCTTGAGAAATTCAAAACTAGAATAAATTCGTGGGGAACTCGCTAGTTGAATTTAGTTGGGAAAGTCACTTTGATAAAATCTGTCCTGTCCTCGCTACCTATATTCACAACAGCCATTATGTTGGTCCCCATCTCTATCCAGAATGCTTTTAGCACAGAGATAAGAAAGTTTCTGTGGCAAGGGGGAAAGACTCAAAATAAAAAATTCCACTTGGTAAACTGGAAGACGGTCAAAGAAAAGAAAAAGAGAGGAGGGCTTGGAATTCGTGAGCCTGCCTTAGTAAGCAAAGCTTTGGGTGCCAAGTTAGCATGGAGGATTGTTTCTGGAAAGAAAGAATGGTGGAAGGAAGTAATAAGGAGAAAATACTCAAGACGCTCAAGATTAAGATGCCTTGACAAACCAAATATCAAAAAAGGAAAAGCAATATGGGGACTCATCTCCTCATCAACGGATTTAATTACTGAAAATCTCTATTGGATCCCTGGTAATGGGAAAAGAATAAATCTTTGGACCGACAGCATAAATGGAGACAAGTCGCTTGGTAAAATGCGATGTCTAGACTCTATTCGATATTGGCTGCAAAATATGGGCATCACAAAGCTAAATACTTCGTGATATGGAAGGACTCTGGAGAATGGAAGAGCTGGAAGCAGATGAGCCCCCCCGCTAATCTCAAAAGCGATTATAAAATCTTCCTCAATTTCCTGCATGGGAAAGCCCCGGTTAACATAAAATAAAAAGATCTTCGGGGATGGGGGAAAGTAGGCTCATATACAGTCAAGGCCGGCTATGAAAAAATCACCCTCTCCAATTCTCCGGCCCACAATAGATGGGGGAAAGTTTGGAACCTGGATGGCATCCCCAAAATAACTGTATTCTTCTGGATTCTGGATCACAACAAATTGTTAACAACGGAAAACCTCAGAGCCAGGGGAATAGCAGGTCCCTCAAGGTGCACTTTGTGTAAACTTGCCGAGGAAAATTCGCACCACATTTTCTTGGAGTGTTCCTTTGCTAAGCAAGTATGGGATCAAGTTTTGGGGAATCAATGGAGACCATCCATTCTTCCTAAAACTCTTGAAGAACTTACTGACCACTGGGGATGCACCTTTCCTGGCAGATCCAAGAAGACAATGTCGAGAATTTGGAATCTAGTTCCAATGAACATCTACTGGCAGATCTGGTTAAATCGAAATAAAAGTATCTTCGAGGGTAGGAATGCTAACAGATACAGAGCTGCCAACAAAGCCATTACAATGATATCCAAGTCTCTATCCTCAAAAAGAGTCATCATCCCAGCTCAGGAACCTCTCTCTCTGTCTGAATTCCAATGGAGTAGTGCCTTCGTGAAGGCCAGCTCCCTTCAGTCCAAAAGGGTTCATTCCTACTCTGATTGGGAAATCAGGAAAGACCCGGACTCTTTCTCCAGGTGGTGGAAGGAGCAAAAAAGTCACAGCATTTTCTTCGACGGGGCTTCCAAAGGGAATCCTGGGGTGGCAGGTGTGGGTGGGATACTCTTTGATCCTGGAGGAAATAAAGTCGCAGCCTTCTCTTGGGGTCTAGGTAGCAAGACAAATAATGAGGCAGAATGGCTAGCTCTCATTTTCTCATTAGATTTGGCCTCCTCCTTCAGCATTGAAAATCTTAGAATTTATGGAGACTCCAGACACGTTATTCAAATTATGAGAAGGGGTTCTGCTCCTCAAGGTTCAAAATCCCACAGATACATGCAAAGAATTAAATCCAATGTTCATCTCTCAAAGGCCTCTTTTTTTCACATTCGCTGAGAGAACAACAGGCTTGCAGACTTAGCGGCTAATAAAGGAATCTTGTTAGAAATCGGGCACGTTAAGGACCTCAATGGTGCCATGGGGTTTCATTTCATTCCCTAAGTTAAATGTCAAGGGTCAATAATTTCATTGCAAAAATTAAGGTAGGGTCCTTTGGTTTCTCGAGGGTCCTCCTCATCCCTCATTCAAACTTTGGTTATGTGCCTTCCCCACCCTCCGTTGCTTCTGCCACACGCCTCCCCGGCCATCCTCGCACTTGTCACATGGCTCCCTGCTGTGCTGTCATCTCCCACGAGCCATTAATAACTCCTCCATCCGCTCCTTTCCCCCCTTTCATTGCGATGGCTCGCCCTCCTCATTTCTCCTCTGCTTTGAATCGTCTCTCCCTCTGCGAATTAGACTCCCCTCCTTCCCGTCCCCTTCTGCTACCATCATTTAACATTGGAACAATGCAAAGTGTTATGGTGGCCATAGCCGCCCTGAGCCACACTGTGGTGGACATTAAACTCTCGGTTCGTAGCACATACGACGCCGTCTGTACCAGCGTGAAGCAAAATGAGGAGATGGCCATGGATATTAATCACACGGTCTCCCAGATTTCTTGCCAGGATTCGAGGATAGATGACTTGGAGAAGAATTTGTTCGAGCTGATGGGAAAAGTGGACATGCTGCAGGAAGACATGGCAATCCTTACAGGGAAAACTCAAGGAATTTATGTGCAGGAAATCCCCAAGGTCAATCAAGATATCAACCAGGAAATGGTGGACGCAGCTTCTGCTTAGTTTTAGAATTATGGATAATTTCTAGCTTAGCTCAGGTTTCAAAATTTTGTATCTATTTTGCCAATGTATTTCTGCATTATACTCAACAGACAGTTTATCAGGGTTTATCCCAGCTCCATTTTGAACAGTTTTAGAAAGACAAAGTTCAGAGCTTGTAAAGCCATGCTGTTAGAAATCATAGTTACAATCTTTTCAGACATTTCCTCCTCTGTTAAAAATCTTTTTGAATGCATGTAATGAATAGCTGTGCACAGCTTTTATAAATAATCAAAGTTAAAAAATAAAATAAAATAATGTATATACCATTATATATAACTTAAATAAGATAAACATGAATTAATAAAAATATTTTATATAACATAAAATAAATAATCAAAGTTGCAAAACGTTGAACCTTGATCAATGTATGCCAATCATGAGTTTTAGCCCCCTTGAAATCACCTTTCTTTGTCAATATACTATTGATGTTTGAAGCAAACCCAGTGGAAAATTTTATCTTCCATACAACCTCTTTTACAACATCACTCTCTTGCTCAGTTAATAACCATGGGAGATTTGTGGAATTTCCACTACCCCAGTTTTGATTCAAATGTTGCAATGAGATGGATTCTTGAATGTCACTAATAATTTTTGCAATTTTTCCATTGTTATTCCTCCCATCTATAATTTTTCAAAAGCACTCTATGACATTCTTTCCAATATGCATTGCTTTAAACGAATGAGCTACTTGTAGGTGCTCATAGTATGACAACTGACTAAACTGGGAAGAGTATCGTTTCAAACCCCATGGAAGCTGACTGTGGTGATGAACTTTGAGAAGTATCAATGACATATTAATATTTTATACTAATCATGATTATAAGTATCATGAAAATCTATAAATTAAAAAAAGTGACCAAGAAGGAAGTGATTAGCTACAAACAAATATTGCTTACCATGGATCTTTTGAAATGATTTTTTCCATAGTTGAGGCATCATTCTTTGTGTATTTTTTCTAGTCTCTTCCTTTCCATTGAAATCATTTTTTTCGGTAATCCAATACATGTGGTCCTTATGAAGAAAATGTCTAAACTCATTGTACACCTCCTTTCCTAAACTTCTTGAACGTCTAGATATTGTTCTTGGGATACATACTGGACATGCATATTTTCCCTTGGTTTGAATCTATTGACACAACGACTGTCGATAGGGGTTCACTTCACACCGTAGTCAACAAACCATCAACCGAACTCCCTTACGCACCATCCCAGAAAGGTTTTACCTTTTCCAGCAACACTCGCAGAGCGAGTGAAGTCTCACCCGAGATGCACAAGGGATCACGTTTCCGCAGTGGAGTTGAGGACATGCATCAAACATACGTTGCAACCGTAGAAACCATAGATTATATCTTTCTCACTAGTTCATCATTCACATATTCATCAATCGCAGAATCAAATCATAATAAACATTCGCATCAACATGGTCTAACTACTCATTAGCATGAACAACAATTACCGAACCCACAGAGCATTAAACATTTCATAAACATTCACATTCATCATTTAACAGAAACAAAGACACATATAGCACCATAATCGAACATCTTCATGCATTCATTAAAACCTGTGGAATGACCTTCGTAGAAACAGTCAATACATCATGTCGCGAATACAAAATAGATCAACAACTGGATCAAAACTCAAAAGGTCGATTGCTCTATTCATCACCGGATCGATTCCCTTAGGCTTACAATCACACTCTTATTTATACAAAACTAATTGGTTACAAAATGGTCCACATGAACCTTATCTAACAAACTAACTACTTTCGCGCTTCCACATTCTCTTGCAGACCAATCCCGTGCCAAAAGGCCCCCAACGCAAACTTGTGGCTCACCCTCGAGCCACATCAGCTGGACACTGCTGGTGCATTCACCTGCTGTTGGAATTCATCGTAGGCAGTTTTGATCCGGTCAACTACTTCCTTCACTAATGCTCTAATCTGCGCACATTATTCCACTTGCTTCTCCATTGGGTGTTCACAATCTCTTTGCTGTGCTTCCCCCAATTTATGCTTGACCTGTTGCAATGATTCCATTACCTGTGTTTCCAGTCCTTCGGCTTTTGTTTGAATTTCATCCAAATGAGTGGCCCATCTTTGCTTCCTTTCGCGTGCCTTGGTAACGCGCTGTTGCATACTTTTTAGTTCCACTGCCTTTGACATCTGTACTAGTGTGGGCATCGCTCTGATCGATCCCTTGAACGATTCTAACTGTGTTTCTGCTTCATGAATTTACTTCCTTAGCGCAGTTACCTGGTCATCCTGGATTATGCTTCCCTAGATTGTCATAACGCCCTCTGCAACTGCTTCGGCTGCCTTCACCATCTCTGTGATCTCTATTACGGCTTCCTCCATCGCCGTCTTTCGACTCTGAATCTGCTCCGGTGGTGTGCTGGGTATCACTCTAGCCTGGAGCTCTGCATTATCCTTCCTCAATATTTCGATAAGGATCCCTAGCATGCTGACCTTTGCTTCTGGCAGTATGTCCTGTTCTACATCAGGGACAGTCTCCGATATTCTAGAAATGGCCTGCGCTAGTCGCTCCCTATCCTCTATGGACTTCTCTTTGTCGGCTAATTTTTGGGCTTGATCTTTATGGAACCGTTGTATCTCTGCCCCACTGCCGTGCACTTGCTCCTTGTGCCGCACCATCTGGTCATGCATGCCGGCTTCTCTATCGCGGATTTCGGCACTTGCTGTGGTTTGAATCCTATGTAGTGACAACATTGGTAGCATGTTGAAATCTACGTCTATTGAATCAAACTGTCTTATTTTCACATCCATCTCTTCATTCACTATGTACATCGAATTTGGAAAAAATTTGACTAACCTTGGGTTTGTCCAAACCGCTACTTCAATCCTTCTTGTGGACACACTCTGTTGAACTTCCCCCTGTGGTACACTGGACTCGATAACCGCATTGGATAACGTGGTTAATAGTTGGTTTAACTGATCGAAGTAGTTGGTGGAATGCTGTGTAACCTTCACGCTATTGGTCACTATGACCTCTGTTAGCGTCTCCAAAAGTCGATTCACCTGTTCCTCCAGAAGACCACCACTTGTGCTATCTTCTCCACGATCCATCTTGTGCTTTGTCCTTCTTTCCTCGTCCTGCGCATCCAATTCATAATCTGTTAGGGTTCTTGCTGTTGAGGCTCCATCATTGGTGGACCCCTCCGACTGATCATTCGGAAGGTTGTCTTGTCTTGCGCCTTCCTTTCGGCTGGCGGAAGCTATGTCTTCCCCAGCCAGTTTTGGTTGAGTTGGTGTGTGTCCATTTGACATATCCTTCTCGTCAGCTGGGACTTTACATTATGTTGGCCATCTGGCAATAATGGAATCTAACTCTTCCTCAGTGAGCTTATACTGTGTCGCATTCCAGTCATGCAACTTATCTGATTGAGCTTGAATAAAAATCCTGTGGGACTCGACTGATAGCCTTGCAATCTGTTTGTACTTCATTGTTTCTTGCGCTGATATTCACGGTATCATTTGCACATCCATCCACAGTCTTTCTAACAACATGTAAAATTGTAGAACGTTGTCTCTTTGCCGCTCTTTATCAGTTGTTTCCCATAATTTTTGGTATCACGCTGCTTCACATACCTGAGCTGCTGGTGTGTCCATACCCTGATAGTGCTCAGGTTCCCTCCAAGCTGCTAATGCGACTAGCATTATGAGCTAGGAGTATGTAAATGCCTTCTCGTGCTCCTGTGCATCATATGCATCTTCGATCAGTTCGTGTAGCAGGAATTTGGACCAATTCAACCGCTCTCCTTTGGCACAGTGCTCCACGGTGGCAAGGATGCCCGAGCTACATTCCCTGGGTCTATTCTTTTGCACTACTTTAACTGCGAGTATCTTTGCCGCAACCCTGTTGGCCTGGTTCTTGATTGTGTGGATTAGGTACCCTCTGGAATTCTTGTCCACGATATACTTCATCCTCAAGATTTCCGCATGCTTCTTGTCGTTGTCCTTTCCCTGGAAAAATTGGGATAGGTTGGCCCCATCTTTAGGTAGCTCGGTGATTCGTGCAATCATGTCAACTGTGACTGGAATCCTTTCATGCAACCATAGGTACCCACCATGAAAAAAGACAGTAGTTTCTTGATGCATGCATTGACCTGTGTTAGCCGCCCAAAATGAGGCATCTAGGTGAGGCCTAACAGCCCCGACTGCACCAATCCCACAGCCCATCCTGCGGGTTCCTTCGTGGTTGGTCCTCCTTCATGGGGGACGTCAACATAACCTTCTATGCTTTCTTTGAAATTTGCAAGGTCATGGTCACTATACCCCAGCTTCTGTAACTTGGCTACAATGTTCCCGTCATTAGGAACTTCTTGCAGTATCTCTGAGATTGCAATACTGTATCGTTCGTTCTTGTCTATCCATAGCACTGGTGCCACTCTCTTTCATGCCGGCACATAGTCTTGTATTTCTGGTGCATAATGTGCTTCCTGCAATACTTCAGCGCCTGAAGTACCTGCATCGTCGTCGGTGAATCGTGCCGATGCCCAGATTCCGTTCTTCAGCGTGCGACCAATGTCTGGGGGTCAATTTACGCTCCTCTTCTTCTTGAGTGGTATTCTAGACATGACTTTCTGGCTGTTCCTCCGTAATGGGCGTGGGTTCAATCGGTTCGGTGCTTGCACTCGAAATATACACTGCCATGCACTTCTCTGCAGATTCTTTCTCAACACACGATGTGTCAAGCTGCCCCCCTGCTTCGTTTTTATAGGGGTGGAGTGCTGCATCCATCCGATCTTGGACAATAATGGCCAAATCCAATACCGATTCCCGAAATACATCGCATGCATCAATATTAATTGTGCTGGTTTTCATTTTTTTCGTTGGTTGTTGTGGTTTAAAAGCTGCATTTATTACCATATTGGACCCTGCCACATCATGGCAGCTTCCGACTCGTGAAGCCTACCACGGCTTGACATAGTCTACGGTTACCCCCCCTTTTTTTTAGCACCGCGGCCAGCCCTACTGTGCCGTGGTGTCGCAGTATATTCTTGTGTTCACACTTCTTGTAGTTGTCGCTGATCCATCCCTACTTCATTGTTTTGGTGTCATGTACTTCCCAAACTCATCCATTATTGGTTCTGCGTTCGATGTTCTCACAGTCTCAGCTTGTACTCTCTCCTTGTGCCTTGGATTTAACCGGTAGGGTTGTTGCTTGACTGTCTTCACATCGGGTTTGAGGGGGATCTTGATTCTTCATTTTTCCTAAGTCCTCGGAAATTCCTTTCATCTCCGAGAATTTTGTTGGGAACAGATCCTGAAACTCATGCAATAGATCAGTCATATTCGCAATGGTGTAATCATCCCAATAATCCCCAATGCTTGCAAACTTTGGGTTCTACTCCGACCCAATGTTTATTTTCTTGAGCTTCTGTGGTTGTTTGAATTTGTTGGAAGGTATTTCTGGTGCTTTGACACTGCGAATTCCCTCCGACTCTGGTACATGCATAGCCCTTGGATCATCCTCATCTTCTGGTTCTCCTGTGATGTTATAGCACTCCATCATCATTTATGGTGTCGCAGTCCACCGAAGTTCTAATGGTTGCTCTGTCGGTACTGTTTCAAATATTTTCTCTCGAATCACTTGCAATGCACTATGGATGAAGGGCTTCTCATATGAGAAACAAAACATTTAGATGAAGCCAATTGTTAACTGCTCCCAAGAAGTTGTTCCACGTAGTTCTACTACGACATACCAACTCCGCGGTACTTCATCCAATGTGTGAAAAAATGCATTTACCCATTCCTGTTTTGCTCGTAATCCCCATTTGCTTTCGCACTCAGCCAAATACGCCTTCGGGTCACCTCTACCATCAAACTTCCTTCCGTCAGATCCTTTCGTATCGTCGAACCTAACCTCCATGAGGTGTCAACATAGTGGCTAGTTTGTGATATGAGACTTATGCGCCTCCCACCAGCGTGTGGGAGTAGCCTTCAAGGCTTCCTCCAAGGCCAATAGATGTTGCGGTTCTGCCACTTTCTCCTCAAACTCCGCGAGAAACGTAGCCAAATTGGGTAATCCTTCATATGTTGGTAGTGTGCAGTCCTCTGTGGCTATTCATCACAGTGACTGTGTGATCCGGCACACCTTCTACATGACACTTCATGCATCTGCTTCTGCCAATTCTCGAGCGCCTCATTCGAATCCGATGACGCTGAACTGACATTGCGCCATCCCAATTCTCCGTCTGCGGTAGTATTAATGTAATCCTTAGATATTTTATATATGCCATCCCATCCCTCCGTAAATTCATCTCTCGCTGGTTCAACGTATTGTTTCCCTTTCGCAGGATCCAGAGGTGCCACAACCCTCATCTCGCGATTCTCAATTGACATAGTCCGCTTCTTGAAATTAATAACCGCTAGATTATCGATTTCCCAGTCAATCCCTAGCAGCGTTGGGTAGGGGATGGTATTGTACACAATTTCAATTACATCAAAATCTGTATAAGTCTTGAGACCCTCAATCTCGACTGGAAGCTGGTACACCCGACCGAGTGGAGTAACCTTACTCTGATTTTCCAATCGCAGTTGTACCGGTGACCAGGCCAACTGCGATTTCCCCATTGTTTCCCATGTCTACTTGGTCAAAATGTTGACGTCCGACCCTAGGTCAAGGAGAATTGAGTCGACATCAAATGCTCCAATTTATGCCGACATTCGCATCTCTCTCCCTGTCTTCCTCTTGTGTATGTGATTGACCTTTTTCTCCTGGCATGCACCCTCTCATCAATTCAGCAGATTGGATATCTCTTCTAGCGCATCCTGATCCTTTGCCAACTCCGAGCAACTCTTCAAGAAGGATTTTAAGGCGCTAGCCTTTCCTTGCGACTTCGTTGCGTCGAATGTCGGTGGCATATCATAGTTAATTTCTTCTTGAAGAGGTAACTGCCTCCTCTATCTCATCACCTCCTGCGCTTCCAAGAACACATCCCTTTCGACCTCCGTGTCAAAGGTGACATGTTTTCGTGTTGTTGGTTGGACAGTAGCCTATGACCTGTCAGTTCCTGTCATAGCTCCTCCTCTTGCCACTACTCCAACAGTCACATGGTGTCTTCGAGCCTCCATGGATATCATCTATAAAGCTGGTGGTGGATTTTGATTCTAGTTCTATGGAGGTGATGGCAGATTCTTGGTATGCCATTTTGCGATGAGCTACGAACATTATTCAACGCCATGATCCATAGCGCTACAATAAGTGCACTGTGGCACTGGATTCAGGAAATCCCTCTGATAGTGCCCTTGTTGTCCACAATTGTAGCATATAATCGATCCTCTTCCTTGTCCAGCAGCTCCTCCTCATCCTGTGCCAGCACCTCGACCTCCACAGAATCCTGATCCTCTAGCCCCTCCATACGGTGGGCCATATGGTGGGTACTGCAGTTTCCCATATTGTGATTGTTGCGGTGGTCCATATGGTGGGTACTGCGGTGCCGAATACTATGGCTGACCATATTGCGGTTTCCCATACTGCCCCTGATCATACTGCTATGGTTGGTGATTATATTGGGCCGGTGGTTGATTATACTGCTGTTGTTGCTAACCCGGTGCCTGTTCTTCTCCTGTGATGAAGTATGTAGCTGCAGTCCTCTCCTGGAGTAGGTCATAAGCTCTGCAGTTGTTTTCATCATGGCCAACTGATTTACAGAACTTGCAATACAAGTTCTCTGGTTTCGACACCATCTTCTGCAGATACACACACTCTTTTGGTCGATGGCCTCTCGTTTGGAAGATACAACACCAAGGAAACCCTCCCTGACTGAGGGGATTGGGCGCACCGGATTGAAAATACTCTCAGAATTCTGGGCACTGATCCTTGTGGTGTCCCTCTGTCCTACACTTGGTGCACCAGACATATTTACGAACCTCTTTCCCTTTCTTTATGTCTTGCAGTTGGATCTTCACGTTTTCCAACTGCGCTTGTATTTGATCCATGCCCAACCTCGTTTCACCGATTGGTGAAGCTTCCAGCTTCATCGCAATCTCTAGTGCTTCAGCCTGGGTCGCAACCTTCTGTTGCATTAATAGTCTGCAGATGTGTGGTACCAATCCTGTGATAAACCACTCCTTGTGCTGCATATCATTTATCCCAAAACTTACCTTCTCTATCAGCATCTTGTACCGCTGATCAAACTCCCATACTAGCTCATTTTGGTATTGTTTGATTTCTTTGAGCTCGGTGACATACTGTGATTCTGACTTTGGCTTCCTAAATTCATCGATCATTCCTGCTTTGATCTGCACCAACGACTTGGCCAGTGTTCCCGCTGGAACCCTTGTAAACTTCATAAACCAATCTAGCGCATGGCCCCTAAGGTTTGTCGCTAGTTATCCCTTTTTAATATCTTCATCCTGGACCTGCTTCACAGTCCATATTGCTTCGCATAAAAACAAAAATTGCTCGGGATCCTCAATCCCGTTCCCCTGAAAAAGTGACCATTTTTGTGTCGTCTTCCATTCTAACATTCCTACTGTTATTGTTTATTGATGCACTACTTTTACCACTGCATGTAGGGAAACTTTGTGAATAGCTTGTGTTTCTTCCTGTAAAATTCTGGGTAGTGCATGGGGTTGAAGGATTATTGTAACTTACGATCCATCCCTCTTTTGCTTCTGGGTTATCCTGGTCACCGTCTTCATCGCAATAGGGTCGCTTTCTCCCTTGTGGTCCTATTTCACAGTCTTTTGTTTCGGTCCTCTTAGGAGACTCTCTCTCAGTCCTCCTCTTCTTCTCAGGATGCTTGAATATCACCCCACTCATCAAGGTACCACACTCTTCATCAGCTTCCCTTAGAAACTCGTCACCGTTCATGTCCATCTACCTCGAATCTTTCTATCGGATCCACATTCATGCGATAGCCACAACCTCTGCACATTGATCTTTCTACTCGTCGGAAGTAATCCTCATCATGCCCTTTTCACAGACAAGCATCTTAATCCACCGTTTTAGCAATAGTAAGAACCTTCCCCTTGGTCCCTTGAATAAATTCCTTTCCACATCGCTATATGATTTGATTGTGTCTACTGTGAACTCAGTAATATATCCCTCTAGGATACTATCCACCCAGAAATTGACAGCCCTTGATACTGTTTTGTCGACACGTTTCAGCTGTCAAATCAATTCTGGTGTCCAATGGTCAGGCTCAATGTTTTGGAAATGGTGCTTCTGGAATGTTAGCTGCGCTAACCACTCATGCAGCAGTACTAAGAATTCACAGAAAAATATCTCATGGATATCTGAATATACGTACTTCTGTAACCAACTGCTTACCGTCTATCCAGGGTTTTGCTTCTCTCCTTCTGCGAATTCTTCTATCTTTTTGTCAAACCACTTTTGAATCTATGGTTTCATCAGGAGCCACAACATATCCTCTTCTTTTCCTCTTCAGGGTCCTGACAACGGAACCATTTGTTGACACAACGACTATCGACAGGGGTTCACTTCGCACTATCGTCAACAAACCATCAACCGAACTCCCTTACGCACTGGCCCAGAAAGGTTTTACCCTTTCCAGCAACACTCGCAGAGCGAGTGAAGTCTCACCCGATATGCACAAGGGGGCTGCAGGAACTACGTTTCCATAGTGGAGTTGAGGACATGCATCAAACATACGTTGCAACCACAGAAACCGGAGATTATATCTTTCGCACTAGTTCATCATTCGCATATTCATCAATCGCAGAAAAAACTCATAATAAACATTCGCATCAACATGATCTAACTACCCATTAGCATGAACAACAATTACCGAACCCACAGAGCATTAAACATTTCATAAACATTCGTATTCATCATTTAACAAAAACAAAGACACAGATAGCACCATAATCGAACATCTTCGTGCATTCATTAAAACCTGCGGAATGATCTTCACAGAAACAGTCAATACATCATGTCACGGATACAAAATAGATCAACAACTTGATCAAAACTCAAAAGGTCGATTGCTCTATTCATCATCGGATCGATGTCCTTAGGCTTACAATCATACTCCTATTTATACAAAACTAATTGGTTACAAAATGGTCCACATGACCCTTATCTAACAAACTAACTACTTTCGCGCTTCCACATTCTCCGCGAATGACCCTTCTTTTGTTGATTGTCCCTTCCGCAGCTGTCGGCTTCCACACTTCCTGCGGACTAATCCTGTGCCAACATAATCCATGCAATCCATGGAATAGTGTTCACATATAGAATTTCATATATTATAAAAATAATTGCATGATAAATTATGCATAGAGATACATGGGAAATTTACATACCATAGAAATGTGTAAGATTGGGTGCATCATGAATTGCCCATGTAAGTATTCCATGGAATTGGAATTATTTTTGTCCTATAAGTTTGGAGATGTTGTACATACTGATACTAGACCATAATTTTAAAAGTTTGTCTATAAGAGGCTCAATATATACATCCATATCTTTAACTGGGTGGTTACCTAGTAGTCATTTCAAAAGCAACAAACATGGTTAATAAGTTCTTGTACATGCATTAATACAAAAAGATGATTGCTTATATTATGTTAACATTCATGAAAATAAGTATCTGGAACAATTAATGCCAACATGACGTGCTCCCTTTTGATTTCCATCCATGGAGGAAGGTTATTGTTTATACCAAAGAATGGCCTCACTGAGTAAATGGTTCTAAGCTCTCCAAATGGGTTGACACTATCGATTGCCAATGAAAGTCTAACATTATAGGGTTCTTCTTTAAAAATTTACCATCTTTCATCAATGTCTCTGAATGCAGATCCATCTCCAGGCATTCACATGACGCCATCTTCACTTCTATGTCATGCATGGTAATCTATAAATTCTGCAATGTTTTTACACTTGAACAGTATTTGAAAACGTGGAGTTATTTGGATATGGTGAATAACTTTGTGGGGAATCTTATTTGTTACTTGATCAGTATGATATCTACTAATTCCACATTCAGGGAACTCACTCTTTGATGCATGTTGTCCATAATATATGATATGATCATTAGGACAGACATCAATTAAGTTATACTCCAGTCCTATATCTTTCAAAATGACACACATTTCTCTTTATGTGAGAGGTAAAGTATTTGACAATGGTAGAAGGGTGTCTCCTAACAGCCTAATAATATATATATAAATTAGTAGAAAAATCATAATTATTGACTAATAAATACATAAATATATAAAAAAACAAGCAATTGCAAATACAAAAATCAAAATCTTGCATACCTTAACAATTGTGTCATTGTTGTGTTTGAAATACCATTCATGACCTTCAAGTTGACTAGCAACAAAAGAGATTAGAGAAGACTTGTCTTTGAGTCTTTGTATAAGGTTTTTTTTCTTTGTCAATAAGAGGCACATCATGAATGTTTTCATATGCCTCGTTTGCAGGTACATTCTCATCAGTGGCAACGAATGTGTCATGGATCAAACTATTTATCTCTTCATTCTCAATAATATTGTTTTCATTTTCTTCCATCAATGTATCAACCTCAATGTCACCACCCTCAGCATCTCCAGTACCGTGAATTGTAGCAAGTGGGTTTGCAAGCATTGTTGATCTTGTCTATGCAGAAGTTGTCAAAAAATATAACCAATTAGTATCAATCAATAATAAGAGTATTGAAAAATGAGAAAAACAAATTTGTAATAACGTATTAGGGGATGATATTGGTTTCCCCCTTCCAAGTGCCCATAATCTGAGCAATGTTTCCTGGTTGTTTCCCTAACAACTCTTCTTCTTTTCATTCATCTGTATTTCTTACGAGGGAAATTACATTTTCCATCGTTGATTATAGATTCAACATTGAAGGGCTGATTTTGATCATTTGTCGAAACATTGTTGCTTCTATCACGTATACATAATCAATAACTTCCTGCATAACACTGTTAGTTTTTCAGAAATTTCAATCTGATCTAGGATCTTAACTGAGAGAATAACATGTACAGCATATCTACAGCATATCAATCATGGATACAATAATGCAAGCACACAAGAGACAGAGAGTTTCACCGGGGAAAACCAAGAAGGTGAAAAACCCCGCAACTTCCTCAGAGATAGATAGAGCAATGATACAACCAAAGTACAACCAAAGTACAAGAGATAGTATTCTCCTAGCAGATGATCCTCCTCCTCACATGTGTGCCACTTTCCAAGTGATGGAAGAGTGAGTAATGAGTGATCAAATAGAGATCTCCCGATCTCTATTTATACTTGTCCTGTCCTGCCCAATAAACTAATGGGGACGACTTGTCTAGCTTGGCCTAATAACCCATGGTTAACTTAATCCGGGATGACCCCACACTTGGTGGTCTAATAACCCATTTACCCACATGACTCATACCGGGTCGACCCCATCAAGGTGGTTTAATAACCCATCAAGTATAAGTTATGACACTTACAATATAAATGATGATACTTCTGTATAGAGGAATAATAGCATCTCTATAGGAATACAAACACTTCCGTAT
This sequence comes from Larix kaempferi, assembly GCA_027924585.1. NCBI lineage: Eukaryota > Viridiplantae > Streptophyta > Pinopsida > Pinales > Pinaceae > Larix > Larix kaempferi. The sequence goes on along the minus strand of BSBM01000272.1, from coordinate 8,144,658 downwards.
AGAGGAATAATAACATCTCTATAGGAATACAACATACATGGGTGAAATACATTCTGAAGTTACATATACATCAACAAGCAGTAAGTCATTCAGATCTAGTAGCAGATCGGGGAGCAATATTGTCTGACATTGTGATCTGTTTCAATAAAATACATTATCAAGCCATTAATAGAAGAAAGACAGAGATCAAATCGTTAACCTAATCATACAAAATATTTCAAAATTGGGTATCATTGCTCCAAAAAAAATCTACCTATAAGCATAGTTCTTCTCCCTCCAAAGTCCTTCAATGAATTATTCTTGACGAATTTAACCATAAACCCTAAATAATTTGTCTGTCCGAATGTGTTTACAGTTTTTCCCAATTGATCCAAAAAAAAGTAAAATACTTTTGGCATCACGTCGCTTAAGTGACAACAGAGAAAAAATGTCTCTTAAGAGACATCTCTGAAAGTCTCTTAAGAGACATACCGGAACGTCGCATAAGGGACACTCGGAAACGTCGCTTAATAGATGTTAAATACTAGACTTCGCTTAAGCGACACTAGTTTATTTTTTCCTCAAAAACCCGTGAAAATCACGTCCATCTGACGTTAAAAAATGATTTTTGAGTTCTTATGTCGGTCTAAACGTTGAATTCTCCCCCCAAATGTAGTAGTGACAAGATGTTCTTTAATAAAACTGAATACAAGAAAAACCAAGTTAGAAGGTGAGACCTATTCCTTGCTCTTTTCTTCTCACTTATAAAATTTAAATACAAATAAAATGCACTTACTATGGAGTTTCCATGGACATTATTTCCTATGTGGCTACTATAAGATATTCCAATTCATTTGTTCATCATTAATATCCCCCCCCTAATGCTCTACTCTACTGAACAATAAATAATATAACAATAATGAGTTAGGGTTAGGGTTTTTCCATGTTTTAACTCCCAACTAGGGTTAGGCTTTTGGACAGTCTAGATTCTTCTTGAAAGTCCATTATGACTAGGTCCACATGTGTGAGTAACATAAGTTAGCATGGTATCCACTCAATATTATAGTGGTCAACATGATAAATCAACTTTCGAGAGGCATAACTCCCTCATACAAACACCTATTTAGGTGATCTTCATGTCATTGGAGATATCTTAACATGTAAAACACGACCAATGATTGCAAACTTTGTTTTCAAAGTTTTGAACCCAAGAAAAACCATTTGATACCTCAACCAAGATTCAAAATTTTCTGTACCTCGTATCACAAAAGTAGGGCTTGCCCCTGAAATGGGTCGTACAAGCCAATAGCTCCATTTTTTCAACCCATAAAATACCAAAATAGATGACTAATTATATAATGATCCATTTTGGATTAGTGAAGTCTATAACAATGTGGTAAGTAGTTGGTTAATTGGTAGATATTTCATTTGGTTGGCCATTCAAACAATCAAGAAGGCAACCTGATATCATTTGATCCCTTATACTACAATTCCAATATATAGGTATGTAGTTAATGTCATAGGCCAAAATACACTTGAATAGTCTGAAGCAATAGAAGCATAGTCATTTTCAACCTTCAACTATGCTTGAAAACTTGATTTAATGTTTGTACTACTTTAGAAATCTCTCTCTCTCTATATATATATATGAACTACATGTTATTAGTCCTTGAAAAATCAAGGAAGCATACTTTTCATTTGCAAGTTAAAGTGTTTTGACTCTGCATTAATTCAATAAAATGCTATAAAATTTATTAAAGTTGTACATTGTTCCTAAAAAAACAATTTATTAAATTGAATTTTTGAGAAATTAAAAATTAAAAATCATTTTTTAAATTTCATTCTATATATTTTATTTATTTATCAATAAAATAGGTTATGGAGGGACATAAGAGTGTGGCTTTATTTTTAAAAGATAAAATTAAAAATAAAAATTTTAATATGAATTTTTTTAAAAGTGTCATACAATCTTCACATGGTATTGTTGACTTTTGTTTACTAAAATACCAAAAAAAAGTGTCAAATTCTTAAAAAAAAATATTCTTATCATTCTTCATTTATTTTCTCATTTCTATTTTCAACTTAAAATTTAACTACTTCTTGAGTTTCCATATTTGGCACTAACTAGCCACTTTGTAGAATATTCACTGTTTAAAACAATTAAGTATTTACTGAAATACAATCTTCTCCAAATGAACAAGATATATGCTAAAAATAAACAGTTTCAGCAATCTCAAATCTCTTTTCTAAATTACATGTGCTATCTTAAAATTACCTAAATCATCTCAATCAGAATTTTAGCAATGGAAATTCCACTTTCAACCATTCTTGATGTGTCATGCAATAACTCAATGTACATTCACTAACCTACAGTAAGAATGCAAATTTAAGGCCATGGAGTAAGCTTCCATATAGAAATCCTCCCCGTTGACATAATTAGAGAGGATATTTTATGAATTAATATGGAGGTAATTGGGCAGTGGCAGCCTCAACCTTGAAACAGAAAACAGTGGAACTTGTCTTCAAATCGATTCTATGCATGCTTCTGTCATATCCATCTTGGAATGGAAAGCATTGGAACTTGTCTTGAAATCGAAGAAATGCATGCTTCCATCATAAATATCTGGGACTGATCACCTTCAAATTTCCAATCAACATTGTGCTATAGTTGAGCCAATGTGAGTTCAACTGTGGGAATAGACAGTTAAGCCAATGTGAGTTCAACTGTGGGAATAGCCATGGAAGACCCAGACATCCTCTCCTCCCTGCACCAAATGGAATCATTTTGAATTCTCCAGTACTCGTTAGATCAATAGGATCTTCTTGCATAAATATCTCCAGCTCGAATTCAAAAGCATCACCCCCCACACAGAGGGATCCCTTCCTATGGCGCATAAATTCATTATTAGCATTGCTTTCTTATGTATATGGTATCCTCCTACTGTCACTGCCTCCATAGATTCATGAGGAATAGCTAGCGGCGTTGCTGGGTACAATCGTAGAGTCTCCTTCAAAATAGAACATAGGTATTTCATGGTTTCCAAATATGACTCCTTTACTTTGCCATGTTCGCCAACTACCGACTCGATTTCTTGAGCTGCAAATTCTTCATCACATGAGGATGTATGAGTAGCTCACTTAGTGTCCATTCTACCACAATTGATGATGTATTAGTTGCAGTTGCGAATAAATTCTGAATGATCCAAAACAATATTGGTCTTTTTTCCTTAGTAGAAATGAAATAATTATATAAATAGATGTTTATAATTTAGAATTTGGGGTGGAGTAGCAAGTATGTTTTTCCTAGATTGCATGAGGATGAGACATACTTCTATATTGTAGGACATGAAAAAACTAAATAATTACACCAATAGATGTTTATATTTTAGAATTTAGGGTGGATTAGCATGTATGCTTTTTCTAGATTGCAGGAGGATGATACAATTCCTAGATTACAGGAGGATGAGATAAGTGTACTATTTGGAAAACGATTATAAAAAAAATGTTATAAGAAATAATTGGTAGTTGATACATGGATAATTGGTAGCTACATGGAGAACAAATAAGAGATTACTTGTTCAACATCGATGAACCACAAGTTAAATGATTGTTGAATTGTTGTGCTTTTATGTACAAGTTTAAGAGTTAGAACAATGGAAGAGGAGGCGTACACGCACAATAGCCTTGATATTTTCCTGTGTGATTTTGATTTGATCGGTCTCATCATTCTTAGTTGCTTGCTTCATGATCTTGAGCAACACATAAACGAAATCTTTACCATTCTCCTCAAGCTGGCCTTTGGATTCCTTGGGATGATCAACATGGTGGTCTATTATTGACATGAAAAACATTATGAACTTTCATATGTTCAGGCAATGCATTCCTATATGCAACAGGTTCTATCCTATCAAGGACTTCAAAAGGCCTGCAATATCTTAGTGCCAACTTGGCACAACCCCCGAGCGTCAAAGAGCTATTCTTCAATTTCACTCCTAGATAAGCATAGTCTCTAACCTTAAACTCTCTATCACTCTCTTTAGATATGCATATCTCTTCTTCCTATCTTGGGCATATTTCAAATTCTACCCGATTTTAACAACTTCTTGCTCCATTTCTTTGAGCATTTATGGTCCAATCATTAACCTGTTCACTGGGTTTTCCCAACTTACTAGAGTTCTACATCAATTGTGGTAAAAGAGTTAACTAAAGTGTTAGCAAGAAATACTTTTGTATAAGAGTTAGCTAAAGTGTTAACAAGAAATACTTTAGGAAAAAGAGTTAACTAAAGTCTTAACAAAGACGATTTAGTTAACTAAGTGTTATGCATGATGACACTTGAGTTATGACACTTGAGTTGCGAAACTTGAGTTGCAACACTTGCATGTCGATACTTGAGTTAAACTAAAAGATGACACTTGAGTTACGACATTTGAGTTGCGACACTTGAGTTTTGACACTTGAGTTACAACACTTGCATGGAAACACTTGAGTTAGCCACCTAACTAAGTGATCTAGGATCCAATTGAAGGGCGAGTACATCCTAAAGTCAGAAGACAAAGATAAAAGCCACAACATGAGAAGTATGGCGCAACTTGTCATGTAGGATTGATAAAACCAATGTCAAAGTGAATCCTCTCTTGAATGAAATTCACAACCTTTGTGCATGTGACAAAATTAATGAATTAGTTTAGCACATAATCTTTTTATGAGTTCTCTTATTGCATCTATATCTGTTGCTCTGTAATTTGCACCAAGGGTGATTGATATTTCTCTCTGATATTGCACCGGGGGTGCTTGATGTAATCTTCTCATTGTAAAGGAAACATTCTCTGCTATCTATCAATATACCAAGGAATATTTTGCTAGGGTTTTCTCCCTCAAGTATAGAGGGTTTCCCTAGGGTAAATTTCTATGTCGACTGTGAATGTTTATGCTTTTTATTATTCATTGTTTTAAAGTACTATTGTAATTCCACAATTAAGATTAAAAATCAACAAAAAACAACCTCCGTTCTGGCAAAGTTCTAGACAATAAATGCACTAAGAGTTTGAGGGTCAGGTATAGTTCCATGGGTCAAAGTTCTAGGGGCATTGCTACTCCATTCCCATAAGGGTTTTGAGGGTTTTGAAATCTATCCGTATGTGCTCAATTGTAGGGTTTTTTTAATATATTTATGGAGATTCAAGGACATGATTATGTAACTGCCAAATTTATAAATGCTTGTCATTACACCAATCAACGGTGAGGATATATGATGGGAATGTTGTTTTTTATAGTATATTTACATATATTATATGATATATCATCACCACCACATTTTTCTCTCATATTCTGATTTTTATGAAACTGCCCAACTGTAAGGTTTTTTGAGTTTTTTTATGAAGATACAAGAGCACTTGATACACTTCGAAAATTTTTGGATGCTTTTCATGACACCAATCATCAGTGTAGAGATGTGATGGGAATGTTGTTTTTAATAGTATATTTATATATCTTATATGATATATCATCACTCCTGAGTTTTATGAAATTGCCTAACAATGGGGTTTTTTGAAATTTTTTTCTGAAGGTACAAGGACACTTGATGCAACTTACAATTTTTAGGATGATTTTCATGACACCAATCATCAATGCGAAGAGATTTGATGGGAATGCTATTTTTTACAGTGTACTTATAAATCTTATATGATATATTATCATGACATAAATTCTCATTACATAGTCAGATACACCTAAAGTCCATGTCTAGGAATTGTTTCTATGACATAAATACTTATATCACCATCAATGTTGTCTTTTTATCTGAAATGATACTCATTGTGCTATTTTTTGAACATTCTATACATTTTTAGATAGCAATTTCAAATATATATAGTGAATGCAGTCGCAATTCAGGATTCACGACAGAGGAAAACTTTATATTCATTTTTTAGATGTGTAAAATATTCTTGAACTAGAGTTTCTACCTTTTACCTGTGTAAATGACTAGGGTTTCTTCTTTCTTGATTAAGCCAAAATTGTTGAAATATTGTAACTTCTAAGAATATTATATTTGTACTTTATTATTTTGGAGATGTTCCCTTCCTCCGAGGTGACCTTATTGTATATCCGGAGATGTTTATTCCTCCGATGGATTGTGGTAACTAGGGTGATTAGATATCCCATGTGGGGATTGGCCCTGAGTTAATTTATTAGGGGTTATTAGACTCTCTTAGGTGAGGTCAGCCCCATAGGGTAAAAAGTCAGTCGGGAAACAAGTATAAGTAGAGGAGGATGTTCCTCACTTATCTCACTCTTCCATCACTCGAAAAGTAGCGCACAAGTGAGAGAGAGGTCTGCATAAGAGGTAGAGAAGGAGCTCTAGTCTTGGACTACATCTTTTATTTGGTTGATCATCTTTATTGAGGAAAGCTTTGCTGGGTTTTCTACCCCATGAGGGTTTCCCAGGGTAAAATATCTGTCTATCTTATGATTATGTTTCTTTCAGTGATCTTGCTAGTCAAATTAGTATAAACTTAACATGGTATCAGAGCTAACCTGAATAGGACATCTTTCACAAGGTGAAAATCTCTCTCTCTCCTCCTTTGATGAAAATTAGGGTTTCTGCAAAAGTTGGTATTTTTGGATTCTGATTGCATGGCTAGATAGCTCTCCTCAAAATCAAAGTTTTGAACCCTGGATCAAGGTTTTTGGATTCTGATTGCATGGCTGGATAGCTCTCCTCAAAATCAAAGTTTTGAACCCCAGTTTGACCAAAAGTGTAAGAAACCAGAAAACCAGAGAACCAGAAAAGCTGTGCACCTGTGCACCAGTAAACCAGAAAAGAGAAGACCAAAAAACCAGAAAATCTGTTGCAGATCCGGAAGGTGAAAAGTTGAAGTTTCCAAAAGTAGAACAAACCAGAACTTCCAATTCAATCAAGCACATCTCCTGGTAAGTGTTATTCTATCTCTTGAGAAACTTCAATCTCTTTGACCCCTAGAGAAGATGGCTCCAAGCACTAAGCTTGAAGACAAGCTAGAGGGTATAGAAAATTTCCAGGCATGGAAATACAGAATTGGCCTCATTCTTGAAGAGAATGGATCTTATCCAATATATTAAAGATGAGACTGCGGAACCTGAAGAAGATGAAGCTAAAGAGAAATATAGGAAGGACCTGATTAGGGCAAAGAGAATCATTGTTGATTCTATTAAGGACCACTTAATTCCCCAAGTGGCATCCGAGAAGACTCCAAAGGAAATGTATGATGCCCTAGGCAGAATGTATGAAGGAAAGAACATCAATATGAAGATGAACCTGAGAGATGAATTGAAGAGCACCAAGATGAATCAAGGAGAATCCATTCAAGATTATTTCTCAAGGGTTTCCCAATTCAAGGAACAACTAGATGCCATTGGAGATACTCTTGATGAAGATGAACTAGTCATGACTGCTCTAAATGGTCTCACTAGACCATGGGAGTCATTTATCCAAACCATGTGTGCCAGAAAAGAAAGAATGAAGTTTGATGTGGTATGGGAAGATTGCATCCAAGAAGAAGCTAGGGTTGCTAACAGAGAATCCTTGATCAAAGAAGGTTACCAAGCCTTGGCCACTCACACCAAGAGTAGAAGGAATAAACCTTACTTCAAGAAGGATTGTCACAAGGAGTCTTAACCTCTACAAAGATTTCAAAAGAAAAGAGGAACTACTCAGGGAAATAAGTTTTCCACATTCCAATGCTTCAATTGTCATAAAATAGGACACATTGCTAGGGATTGTCCCTCAAAGGGAAAGAAGAAGGGATTCCACCATAAAATACATCAAGCACACCTAGAAGAAGATGAAAGTGAAGAAGAGGAAGAAAGGCCTCACAAGAAAAGATCTAGAAGAGAAGAAGAAGAAGAAGAAGCAAGGACCTTCTTCAAGAGAATATCTAGAAGGAATGAAGAAGAAGATGCAGAAGAGTATGTTCTATTCTCTGCACTCTCTAGATGTATAACACCTGGAGAAGATACGTGGCTTATTGATAGTGGTGCTTCAAAGCACATGACTGGACAAAAGAAAACTCTTTCAAAACTGGAAGAGAAGACCTCCCCACAAAAGGTGTCATTAGGAGATGACTATCAATATCCCATCAAGGGAATTGGTGATGCAAGCTACAAGCTTGATTCTGGAACACCATTGAAGATGAAAGAGATATTATATGTCCCGGGATTGAATAAGAACTTACTTTCTATCTCAGCTCTAGATAAGAAAGGTTATAGAGTTGCATTCATAGATGGACAAGTACTCATGTGGTCCAAAGGAAAATCAATTGAGGATGCAATTGTTATTGGTGAAGAGGAAAGAGGTCTATACAAACTCAGGGGACATCTAGAAGCTGCCCTTGTTCATGAAGCCACTAGCCCTAATGAACTATGGCATAGGAGGCTTGCTCATATTAACTACAAAGCACTACCTCATGTAAGTAAAGTAGTCATAGGACTAACAGATTTGAAGATTGATCATGATGTCACATGCAAAGGATGTGCAAAAGGGAAGAATATCAAGAACCCATTTCCAAAGAGTGAAACAAAGACTAAGAGTATTTTGGAATTGATTCATTCAGATGTATGTGGACCAATGCCCTCCACATCCTTGAGTGGATATGAATACTACCTTACATTTATTGATGACTACTCCAAGAAGACTTGGATACACTTTATAAAAGGGAAGAATGAAGTCTTTGGAAATTTCAAGGAGTTCAAAGCATTGATAGAAAATATTTCAGAAAAGAAGATCAAAATACTCAGGACAGATAATGGTGGAGAATACACTTCAAAAGATTTTGAAGTCTTTTGTAAAGAAGCTGGAATCAAGAGGGAGTTAACCACTCCCTACAACCCTCAACAAAATGGTGTTGCGAAAAGAAAGAATAGAACCATTGTGGAAGCAGTGAAGACAATGATACATGATTAAGACCTACCTATGTATCTATGGGATGAAGCAGCCATGACAGCAGTCTATGTGCAGAATAGACTATCTCATAGTGCTCTTGAATTCAAAACTCTAGAAGAAGTGTTTACAGGAAAGAAACCTGAGGTAAGACACCTCAAGATATTTGGGTGCCCTGTATATATTCACATTCCAAAAGAAAAGAGAACTAAATTAGACCCTTCCGGAAAGAAGGGGATATTTGTTGGATATTGTGAAACATCCAAGGCATTCAGAATTTACATCCCAGGATTTCACCATATGGAGATTAGTAGGGATGTGACACTTGATGAAGAGACAACTCTCAAGAAATATAGGAAGTGCCATTATGAATAAGTATATGAAGAAGATGCACCTCTTAGAATTGCAGAGTCTATTCCCATCCTTGAAGATGTAACACCTGAAGACCATGATATGATAGAACCACAAGAACCTCCCATTTCAAATATTTCAAAGAAAAGAAAGCTAGCATGGGCGAGAGATATTATATTAGGAGCAGAAAAGTATGGAGCTCCTGAAGGCTCTACTAGAGTGAGTAAGAAATCAAAGCCCTTCTCCAACTATATGGATTTGATGTGTGATCTTGTAGATCAAGAACCTACTAGTTATGAAGAGGTAGTTCATAAGAAATAGTGGGTAGAGGCAATGACAGAGGAATACCAATCAATAATGAAGAATGATGTTTGGGATATAGTTCCTAAACATAAAGACAAAAGTGTGGTATCCTCCAAATGGATATACAAAATAAAGCATGCTGCGGATGGTAGCATTGAAAAATATAAAGAATGATTTGTGGCCAGAGGATTCTCTCAGAAAGAGGGAATTGACTATGAAGAGACATTTGCACCAGTTGCAAGGTACACTTCTATTAGAACCATCATGGCACTTGCATCTATGATGAAGTGGGACTTACACCAGATGGATGTGAAGACAGCCTTCCTAAATTGTGTGATTGAGGAAGAAGTGTACATAGAGAAACCACAAGGTTTTGAGGTGGAAGATGGAAGAACCCATGTATGCAAACTGAAGAAGGCTTTGTATGGGTTGAAGCAAGCTCCCAGAGCTTGGTATGGAAGAATTGACAGTTTCTTGACAAACTTGGGCTTTACCAAAAGTAAAGCTGATCCTAATCTTTATATCAAGGTTATGAATGATGAACCTGTCATATTGTTTCTATATGTGGATGATCTATTTCTGACTGGAAATGAGAAACAAATTATCGAGTGTAAGAAGAATATCTCATCAGAGTTTGAAATGAAAGATCTCGGATTGATGCACTACTTCCTAGGTCTGGAAGTATGGCAAGGACCAGATGGAATCTTTCTCAACCAAGGTAAGTATGCTGTGGGAATCTTCAAAAGATTCGATATGTTGGAATGCAAAGCCATGGACACTCCCATGGATTCCAACTTAAAGCTATTAGTTGATGACTCTTCAGAGTTAGTGGATGTGACTCTGTACAGACAGATTATTGGGTCATTAATGTATCTAACGAATACCAGGCCATACATATGCTTTGTGGTGAACACTCTAAGTCAATATCTAGTGGAACCCAGATGAGTTCACCTAATTGTTGCAAAGCATGTGATGAGGTACCTAAAGGGTACGATAGATTTTGGTCTCTATTATCGTGGAGATCATGACTTCAGATTGTATGGCTTCACAGATGCTGATTGGGCAGGAAGTGTATCAGACAGGAAGAGTACATTAGGTGGATTTTATTGTCTGGGATCTGCCATGATCTCGTGGTTTAGAAAAAAGCAGTCAAGTGTGGCTCAGCACAGCTAAAGCAGAATATATAGCTGCCTACTCTGCTAGTTGTGAAGCGGTATGGTTTCAAAATTTGTTATCAGGATTGTTTGACATAGAGATGGACCCCATTGTGATCTTGTGTGACAACCAGAGTTGTATCAAAATGACAGAGAATCCAGTATTCCATGATAAGTCAAAGAACATAGAGATCTGATATTTCTATATACGGGATATGGTGCAGAAAGGAGCTGTCAAGCTCAAGTATGTAGGTACTGATGAACAAGTTGTTAATGTGTTGACCAAACCTCTGTCTCGAGTAAAGTTTGTGTATTTCGGAGACAAGCTTGGTGTAGTTCGAAAGGACCCTCCTAGAAAGGGGGAGTGATATGTTTGATAATAATATTAGGATAATGGTATCGAGAACGGATACTTGTATCGATGATGAGACTACTCAGATATATACTTGTATTGATGATATGTATACTTGTATTGGTGTGGATACTTGTATTGATGATATGTATACTTGTATTGGTGTGGATACTTGTATTGATGAGATGTATACTTGTATTGGTATGGATACTTGTATTGATGAGATGTATAATTGTATTGGTATGGATACTTGTATTGATAATGTGGATACTCGTATTGGTGTGGATACTTGTATTGATGATTTGGATACTGTATTTATGATGAGGATACTTGTATTGATGATGAGGCTACTTGTTCTGATGATGAGGTCAGTATATGGTACCTAGTTGATATGATAGGACTGTATCGTCCCTGAACACTAGTTCAAAATGTACGTGATGGGGATTGCATCATCCCGGAACCACTAGTTCAAAATGTACGTGATGGGGATTGTATCATCCCGGAACCACTAGTTCAAAATGTACATGATGGGGATTGCATCATACCGGAACTACTAGTTCAAAATGTATGTGATGGGGATTGCATCATCCTAGAACCATTAGTTCAAAATGTACATGATGGGGATTGCATCATCCCAGAACCACTAGTTTAAAATGTATGTGATGGGGATTGCATCATCCCAAAACCACTAGTTCAAAATGTACGTGATGGGGATTGCATCATCCTAGAACCACTAGTTCAAAATGTACGTGAGGGGATTGTATCATCCCCGGACTTCGGTCCCTGAATTGATCCGTAGACAGATGTTTCCGAGAAGTGGTCCCTAGTGGACGAGAGGGGATTGTATCGTCCCCGAACTTCGGTCCTTGAATTGATCCGTAGACAAATTTCTTTGAGAAGTGGTCCCTAGTGAACAAGAGGGGATTGTATCATCCTCGAACTTTGGTCCCTGAATTGATCCGTAGACATATGTCTTCGAAAATTGGTCCTTAGACTTTGTTTAAGTTGATGAGTGGACTGCATCGTCCCTAGACATGTTATGGTGTCTTAAATGGATCATGTGTTTTGCAGGGTACGATGCTGATGATCGTGTGATGACGATGCTGATGATCGTGTGATGAAGATGCTATTGATCGAGAGGATCCAGATGATGATGCTGCTGTAGCTGTTAGAGTGTTGTAGAAGATGAAGACTCAGTACTTGATGTTCCAGTATTGAAGATCTTAAAGTTGTTCCAGTAACTTCTCGAGTTACTGGCGATGATGTATAAAGAAATCTTCCAATGATTTATAGATGTATCATGTATGATGTAGTCGATGACTCCTTGCTCCTGCAGATGTTGTTACAATATCCTTCTCATTAAGGGGGAGTGTTGAAATATTGTAACTTCTAAGAATATTATATTTGTACTTTATTATTCCAGAGATGTTCCCTTCCTTCGAGGTGACCTTATTGTATATCCGGAGATGTTTATTCCTCCGACGGATTGTGGTAACTAGGGTTATTAGATCTCCCATGTTGGGGTCAGCCTTGAGTTAATTTATTAGGGTTTATTCGACTCTCTTAGGTGAGGTCGTACCATAGGGTAAAAAGTCAGTCGGGAAACAAGTATAAATAGAGGAGGATGTTCCTCACTTATCTCACTCTTCCATCACTCGGAAAGTAGCACACAAGTGAGAGAGAGGTCTGCATAGGAGGTAGAGAAGGAGCTCTAGTCTTGGACTACATCTTGTATTTGGTTGATCATCTTTATTGAGGAAAGATTTGCTGGGTTTTCTACCCCATGAGGGTTTCCCAGGGTAAAATCTCTGTCTATCTTGTGATTATGTTTCTTTCAGTGATCTTGCTAGTCAAATTAGTATAAACTTAACAAAAATGACTTAACTTATTACTTTATTGCATGCTAAGCATATTTTATTACTTTGTTGTTACTAGAAAAATAACGACATGATTTGTCTCATCATAAATCATCTGAACCTAAGAAATGATGAGAAGTTGTTGCATTTCTTTTCCAACCACAATTCAATATATTTTCCTAATGGACTACAATATATGAAGCAAGTTCCCATCTTACATCTCCGAAAGCAATAGTTAGTGTGAAGCTTCCCCATAAAAAACAGGTGGTACTAATTTATGGGAATTTGTGGAAGCTGCACATGGATTGTTTTAGTAAGATACTTCCACTTTACTTTCCAACATAGAAGAGTAGCATCTTTAAACATGGGATAGCTAGCAACAAGCTGATGAAAATTGCTTGAATAAATAACTTATAAATTGACATCCTACCAACTTTAATATCCACGACTGCTTTTGTGCAAATAATATTGTCTCATAATCAGTCAATAAATAAAGCTTTAAGCCCGTTAACCTACATACTGACGGTCAAGAAGAACCCTTTAATGCAATAGCTACAATTGAACTTAGATCTTGAAGCTCTATATATGGATCTTTCCTCTATGCCTCCTATTGTTAATTTTTGAGCATTAATTCAATATACTCTAGGATCTTTACTGAAAGAATAACATGTACAGTATATCAATGCATATCAATCATAGCAAACATATAAATCATCATAAGATGCAAACATAAGAGACAATAGACACATAGATTTTCCGTGGGGAAAACCCTAAGGTGAAAAACCCCACAACTTCCTTAGAGATAGATAGACCAATAGTACAACCAAAGTTGAGATAGATAGACAAAGATAGACTCCTCCTAACAGCTGATCCTCCTCCTCACATGTGCGCCACTTTCCGAGTGATGGAAGAGTGAGTTGTGAAGTGATCCAAATAGAGATCGGGAGATCTCTATTTATACTTTTCCTGACTACCCAATAAACTTATGGGGCTGACTTGTCTAGCTTAGTACAATAACTCAATGTTAACTTAATCAAGGCCGACCCCACACATGGTGGTCTAATAACCCATCGGCAAGTTACAACACTTGCGACACTTTGCAATACAAATGACGACACTTCTGTATAGAGGAATAATAACATCTCTATAGGAGTAAAATATACATAGATGAAATACATGGGTGAAATACATTCCAAAGTTACATATACATCAACACCTATTAATATGTTTCCTCTTAAAATTTGCTTCACGCTTTTACCAATGATCTAAGAATTGTTTCTACCCTGCTCTTAATTCTAGAAGTTAACCTAGAATTATCTGATATTGATATTGATTTGATATTTTCAGTGTAATTCTATCTCTCATGTAAATTCTAATGGGTCAAGAGTTTTTTTTTCTAATTATGGGCTTTTGCTCAATTTTGGATGTTGTTGATAAAATTATTCTTTACAAAACTCATCTTGGAGAAATTAAAACTAGTTTGCCCAATGCAATTTATTACAACTCTTACTTTCACCCAAATACCCACAAAACATTACATTTTGTGAAAACCCACAATTCCCAATCATTATTAATCCCCATGTTCTGCCATGTTTGTATACAATAAAAAAAACTAATTCCCCCTCGTGATCTTGCAAAGTATTGATAAACAAAATACATTTGGCCAAATAGTTGAACGTTTATAACATTTACCAATCTTTGTTTCTAGATCCTCATGAAAGTTGGTATTTTAAACGGAAATATGGG
>BSBM01000272.1:5177500-5232500 GCA_027924585.1 Larix kaempferi | reverse complement strand
ATGCTTTCAACCTTTCATGAAGATAATAAAAAAAATTACTTGCATCACCACCAATAACATTTCATAATCACATTCCTCCATCTAGTAGACAAACATTTGTTGAATTCCTCATGGTTTCACTACAACAACTCACACAAACACCTAAACAATTGAAAACTCTTAGTCTTTTGGGGCTATTTTACCTCATCCATACCATGAAAATGAAGTGATATGAGCTTCTCCCTTGTAGGGAATTTGCTCCTACTAACATCCCATACCACCATCCAATACCATCCTATTGAGTTCCTAGAGGTGATGTTGTAACTTTATATGTAGGGCATTCCCAATAGCTTTTAAGATTATATGAAAACATTCTCACTAGATGTTGTTGTACATAATCAATTGCCACATCGAGCTTTAATAGTCATGCACATCGAGTTTTAATATCTTGTTTGTTGTTCATTCTTGCAGGGGTCATATTTTCGTTTTTCCAAAAAACGCATTGAATATGGGCAACAGACGTAATAATAAAAGAAAGTCTAGAAGGATGCAGCCGCCCCCTGAAAAGACCCATGAGATAAGAGAAAATGCCAGGTTGTACATGCAAAATCATAGAAATCAAAATGTTAGTGCCTTAGATCCATCAACAAGCAATGACAAAGTGGTTGAAGTCAATCAAATCTTGCCTGATGTCGAGTATGAAGGGATGGATGTTGAACAAGTTCTTAACTGGAAACCACCCCAAGAAGAGCACCCACTTGGTGAACACACTCCATTGCAGGACCAATTTGTGAACGAAGGGCCACAACAAACCGTTGACGAGACTCGTACGTCCTTTCCGACTCCCTTGCCTCGACTATCAACCGGACAATGAAGAACTCCCAGACGTATTCATGTGGATGAAAGTTCATTTTCAGGACTTGAAGGTAAGATGCCTAAACACACTATTGATTTCCATTGTAACAAGATAATCAAAGTTTTTTTGAATCCAAAACCGATGCAGAAAAATGTCAATTGTTTCTTGCTTTGTTAAAATCGCATTGTCTAGCTCATGTTAGGAGAATTTTGGGCATAAAGGTAGTTAGAAGTTCAGAGGCCAACAATCATGTTGTTAGAAATCTACAATCTGCATTTAATTTGATTGGAAAAACTTCTCGTACAAAAGATTTTAATGCGGCCCGTCATGTACTGTCGGAATCAATTGTAGACAAATCCACAAGGCAACATCGCCTACTATCATACACATGTAAAATATTTAAAGTAGATAGAAAAACTCTTCAAAAGTATTCTGCCATTAGAGAAAAACTTGAGACCCCAGTCCAAAAAGATTGTTGGGCCTTTGTTGGTAGGTTACCTCGTTCAGACATGAAGCTCATTGATGCTGTTAAAGAACTAGTGCAAAAGTTTTGGCATTATAACACTAGACCATCGTCGAATCAAAGAGATGTTTTAAAGTTGAGAAAAGGTGTTAGGGGGGGTGAACCCCATGTCAAGCACTTCCTTGACACGACACAAACAGAACTCTATGAGAGGTTCAAGAATGAGCACACACAATTGAACTTGGGCCAAAGGTCCTTCGAAAAATGCAAACCCTGGTATGTTAGAATTTGCATTGATCGCAATACATGTTGTTGTAGATACCATGTGGAATTTAAGTACTATTATGATACATATAGACATATATTTTGTGGTTTGCATACTAACATTATGCAGGATTTCCCTTCGTTACAACCACCGAATGCATCCAGAGAATTTATACATAGCATAATGTGTCGAAGGCCTGAAGGACAAAAATATTATAAAAGATCATGTTTATATGGGGCATATTCCAGTTGCAGTGGATTTGCATTATTGAGCTGCTACATCCACGCAACCGCGGAGCACAAATTTGGGAGGATGTCAATAGAAATGCAGAACTTCCAGTACATAACATATCAAGTAGATAGTTCGAAGGAAAGCAAAAAAAATGCATTGGTGAAGTCACAGGTAATCTAAGTTTGCATGCTTTCATACTATACATGTTGAATTTGTACATATATATTTAGATTGAAAATGTCACGTTGTATTAATGCCCTTGGTTTTGTGGCACCAGGTACAAATTTGCAAATTCATGAAGGAATTCTACCAAAAGACCGATCATTATGTACAGCACGTCCATGTAGCACGATGGTAGGATGAACAGTACAGACAGTGTAGAGACACCTTTCCCAAGGGCACAACATTGTCGGTTGTGGACTTTGCAAGAAACTACACCCTACAGCCACAGAATGAGATTCAAAGTCAATACTACCATTCAGACCAAGTTAGCATAATGGTCCATATCACGTACAGGCACGCACCAGAGAGCAGCAACGACATGAGGATAATATTGAAAGAGACCAACTTCTACATCAGTGACGACAGGTGCCACGACTTGCATTATGTGCAACATTGCTTCAAAATTTTCTATGATCAACTAAAGGAGAGAGGTATACAGATGGATCAGCATTGGATATGGTCAGATGGTTGTGCAGGCCAGTTCAAAAATGCACGTGTTTTCCAGTGGTTGAGTATTTTGCACAAGACTTATGATGTGCTGCATGTATGTAACTATTTTGAGACTGGGCATGGAAAGGGAGAGCACAATGGGGCTGGAGCATGTCTCAAAACTACCCTACGAAGGGAGGAGATGAGGTGAATGGGAGGCCCTCATATTCAGAATGCCGAATCCACAGTTCGATGGTGCAAAGAAAAAATGTCAGATCGAACCACGGAGCAACAAATACCAATAGGTAGAGGACATGTCAGAAATTTCTAGAATTTAGTTGATATAGATCGATCGCATTCTTATAGTTGTAGTACTGTATAAGGGACTCGTGGATTTCATTCGGTTCGAAGCTCAAACAACCCCTTATTTGAAATATGGACGCGAAAACTTGCTTGCTTTTGTGGGTCTTGCAGCAGTTGTGAGTGGGATGAGTGTGAATCAATGGATTGGGTTGATGAATGGGATCATGTATCACTTGCAGTGGACCCATGTGCAGTTGCTGAAACAATCCAGTTAGAGGAAGGCCAGTCCTCTATTTCGAATGAATATGATCATATATCTGATCTTGTATAGCTAGGTAAACATTTATGCATGCATATCCCGATTCCCTCCTTGTTTTTGTAATTATCCAAGTTATCAAACCACTACTTATTGGAATATGACCTTAAAATGCATTTTTGCAAGACACATCTACGCAGTTGTCGCCCCGATAGACAGTGAAATTGGGACGAATTATTGGTTGGAACGATGCATCCAGGGGAAGCAAACCCTCCTCACATCATTAACGGATAGTGAAGGCATTACCTTTCCGACTTGCTCGATGGTTGTTCAGGGTGAATATCTTACAGTGGATGGAAAGGGACCAAAGAGTAATGGCTACACATACATAGATTATATACCAGATTCGCAGGTGTATCACTTTACGCACTTGATCGTGGGTACAAACATCCAACTACAGACAATGTCAACGAAGTCATCAAACAAGGTACGCTACTTACTACCTCATGTGGACCATGAGAGGTTGTTCGAAACAATACAAAACCGAGAGGATCTAGAAGGCCTAATTGATTGAGGTACATAGTATAGCCTTGTGATTGTTTATTCATGCATGATTAATGTTATTCATGTTAGATAGTTTATTTGATATCGTTATCTTATATCGTTTATTTGATATATGAGTTATGATTAAGTTATGATTTATAGCCATGTGATTGTTTCTTCATGCATGATTAACCCTAGAAGCACTAATATAACCCTACAAACATAATCTAGCCCTATAAATGCTAGAAAGCTAAACTAACCCTATAAACACTAATCTAACCCTCAGAAACTAATCTAGAATCCTAGAAACATAATCTAGCCCTAGAAATCCTAGAAAGCTAAAATAACCCTAGAAACACTAATCTAACCCTCAAAAACTAATATAGAATCCTAGAAACCTAATGTAGCCCTATTAACCTAATCTAGCCCTAGAACCCGTGACCCACAACACGTACCCTCAATAGGGGGTATTTGGACTCCAAGTGGGATAGGATCACTATTAGAAGGGTTTGTCACATCACACAAGTACACCACTAGAGAATTCAACTTATAGAATCCAAGTCTACATGTCTATCTTGGAATTTTGATCCTCAAACCCTAGGTCTTACCAAGATGCCCGCAACACCCAAATCTGGCTATTGCCCCCATTTTCTCTACCACTCTCTCCATTTGGAGCTTTAGGAATTGTTTCAATATTGGTCTAGTACTTGGACGAATATGAATATCATTTGAGAGCTATGATTCAGTAGCACTAACATGTTCATCATTGTCACCTAATGGTTGGAAATGTCCTTGAGGGAGGCTTTAGACCTACCTCACCCATTTTAATGCTTGAGGTTTTGGAGGTCTCTCATCACCATCTCCATCATCATCACCATCTCCATCATCATCATCACCATCTTCATCATCACTGTCATTTGTAGGTCCCTCATCACCGTGTCCATCATCATCACCATATTCATCATCACCGTGATCTTCATCACCATCACCATCGCCATCATCATCAATGCCTTCATCATCATCACCATCATCATCATCATCATCACCACAAGTGCCCGATGGATGATTTTCCAAAGTTGACCCCCGTGTGCAAAAATCGCACACTCCCTCACTGAGCAAAACCCTAGTTTCCAAGATGGACGTACAAGGTGACACCGGGGCCATCGAACCGGAGGGGAGGGGCACCCCTAGCACTATCCCGATGTCCTGAATCCAACGGAGTCGACGGTTCGTCGATCGGAGCCACAACCTTCATTCTATGGCTTGTTCCATCTCGCATTCAAAAGGCCTTCAGGGACACTTGCTGGATACCTGCTGGGGGCATAGAACTCCAACCGTGCAACAAAACCTGGTTCAAGGGAGTCCTGCAAGTGTGTCTAGGGAGTTGCTAGCTGGGAACGCTAGCCACAAGTGCCTGGTGGACGATTTTGCAAATTTGACCCCATTGTGCAAAATTTGCACACTCCCTCACTGAGCAAAACCCTAGTTTCCAAGATGGACCTACGAGGTGACACCTGGGCCATGGGACCGGAGGAGAGGGGCACCCCTAGCACTATCCGGACATCCTAAATCCAATGGAGTTGACGGTTCATCGATCGGAGCCACAGTCTTCATTCTATGGCTCGTTCTGTCTCGCATCCAAAAGGCCTTCAGGGACACCTGCTGGATACCTACTGGGGGCATAGAACTCCAACCGTGCAGCAAAAACTGCTTCCGGGGAGTCCTGCAAGTGTGAATAGGGAGGTTCTGGCTATGAATGCTAGCCACAAGTGCCAGGTGGACGATTTTGCAAATTTGACCCCCGTGTACAAAAATTGCACACTCCCTCACTGAGCAAAACCCTAGATTCCAAGACGGACGTACAAGATGACACTGGGGCCACTGGAGTGGAGGGGAGGGGCACCCCTAGCACTATCCCGGCGTCCCGAATCCAACGGAGTCGACGGTTCGTCAATCTGAGCCACGGTCTTCATTCTATGGCTCGTTCCGTCTCGCATCCAAAAGGCCTTCAGGGACACCTGTTGGATACCTGCCGGGAGCATAGAACTCTAACCGTGCAACAAAACCGAGTTCTGGGGAGTCATGCAAGTGTGTCTAGGTGGGTTCCGGCCGGGAACGCTAGCCACAAGTGCCCGGTGGATGATTTTCCAAAGTTGACGCCCGTGTGTAAAAAGTGCACACTCCCTCACTGAGCAAAACCCTAGTTTCCAAGATGGACTTACAAGATGACACCGGGGCCACTGGACCAGAGGGGAGGGGCACCCCTAGCAATATCCCGGCATCTTGAATCCAACGGAGTTGATGGTTTGTCGATCGGAGCCATGGTCGTCATTCTATGGCTCGTTCAGTGTCGCATCCAAAAGGCCTTCAGGGACACCCGTTGGATACCTGTCGGGGCATAGAACTCCAACCGTGCAGCAAAACCTGGTTCCAGGGATTCCTGCAAGTATGTCTAGGGAGGTTCCGGCTGGAAAATATCGATCTTAATGGGATTAATACAATCTTTTTTTTACGAGAAATTGACCTTAGAACTTCTCGTAGCAATGACAATGAATCCTTCATTTTGCATTTGTTAGCAGAAGAAGATCAATTTTCGACAAAACAATGTAGTTATTACATGTGGAGGCGGCGGTTTCCCGTGGAAAACGAGTGTAGGGTTGAGCAGAGGAAAGATGTTGGGAAATGGGCTATTACATTAGCTTTTTCGATGGGCAAGCGGTTTACAGAAGGAAATATGGAGACTATAGGTATCTATTCTTTTCTTCCGACGGAAATTGTAACAGGATTTCCATTTATAATACAGGCATATTTTTACTGGTTTCGTCAAGAGAAAGTATCATTTTCAATAACAAGTGGAACCCGGGAATCCTTCGATGTGTTCCATTAGCCTTTTGTTCAGCATTCCGTGCTCTGATAAGTGGTAATTCACCTCTATCATCGAAAACTTGGGTCTATAGGTACCTTCCCTTTCATATTCCTCGTTATCCACAGCTAACACAAGTTAGAGATGCCATTCAGACCCAATTGAAAGTTGACGAAGTGGTTTTATGTGACGTCAGCGTTGGAATAAACGTTTATGTAAACCAATAGAAGCTCGAACAATACTCCCTTCTTTTAAACACATTTTGGAGAAAGCAAGAGGACAAGTTCATCAAAGCGACTTCATTCATCTATATTCTCGTAATGTACACATAGACCATCCTTATCTTGATAAACACGAGTTTTATAATAGCTTGAATTTTTTGGGTGTGGTTATCTCCCTGTATTCGGTTGTCTGATTGGTTGACAAGCTTTCCTGAAAATCTGTACGTTGAACTTCTTTGTTTTATTGCTGAAAAATGGAAGGGATTTTCAAGTCACCTGCAAAACGCTCCTTTGTTGAAATATGTAAGTTCTTCCAACAACATAGATTTGGCTAGTGTATCAAATGCTGTCGTCCACACCAGAATTTATCTTTCGTCAAAGGAGTTGCACATATTGTGGCTAACCAAATGGTCTCGGGAGCTTGGAAGTGCTGGAAAATATTATTCCATGCCTGAATCTACCCAGAAGGAAATTATAAATTTAGATCCTCGAGAATGCCTGAATCTACCCAGAAGGAAATTATAAATTTAGATCCTCGAGAAGGTGAGAAATTGTATGAGTGGTTGAATCAGTATCCTAAAATTACATATATTTCTATCTCAAAGTTTGTTGAGCGGCTCCTGGATGTAGTATCAGACTCAACAAATAGTAAACTTGTTATCACCACTAGAATGGCCCCGGGGTGCCTAACTAGAATGCCCGTAGCGCCCGAACCGTGGCTCGGTTCGCGAATCCGTCGATTCCGGTGGGTCCAGGATGCCTAGTTTCAGTGAGGGGGCCCCCCACGGCGTGTCTTGAAGGCCCAGAAGCGGTGCCAATGGGCCATCTCCGGAGCTAGGGTTTTGCTCAATGATGGACATTCCAAATTCACTAAAGGGGTGCATTTCTCGTCCGGAGGCCCCCGGGCATGTGTGGCCACCGTGGACAGGTCCAAAATGGCCACATGGACCTATGGGAGCCGACGGAATCCTTGTCCCCTCGGCGATTTGGGTTCCATGGCCCCGGGGCAAATCCCCAAAGTGTCCCTGAATGGCCCAGCCCTGGGGTGCCCGACTAGAATGCCCGTAGAGCCCGAACCATGGCTCAATTCGTGAATCCATCGATTCTGGTGGGTTCGGGACGCTGGGTTTCAGCTTGGGGACCCCCCACAGCGTGCCTTGAAGGCCCGTAAGCAGTGCCAATGGGCCATCTCCGAAGCTAGGGTTTTGCTTAGTGATGGCCATTCCAAATTCGCTAAAGGGGTGCATTTCTCGTCCGGAGGCCCCCGGGCATGCGTGGCCACTGTGGATAGGTCCACAATGGCCACGTGGACCTGTGGGAGCCAACGGAATCCAAGTCCGCTTGCCAGTTTTGGTTCCGTGGCCCCAGAGCAAATCCCCAAAGTGTCCTTGAATGGCCCCGGGGTGCCCGATTAGAATGCTCGTAGTGCCCGAACCATGGCTCGGTTCACGAATTCGTCGATTCCGGTGGGTCCAGGACGCCGGGTTTCTGCTAGGGGACCCCCCACAACGTACCTTGAAGGCCCAAAAGTGGTGCCAATGGGCCATCTCCGGAGCTAGGGTTTTGCTCAGTGATGGCCATTCAGGGACACTTTGGGGGTTTGCTCCGGGGCCACAGAACCCAAACTGGCGAGTGGACTTGGATTTTGTCGGCTCCCACAGGTCCATGTGGCCATTGTGGACCTATCCATGGTGGCCACTCACGCCCAGGGGCCTCCGGATGAGAAATGCACCCCTTTAGCGAATTTGGAATGGCCATCACTGAGCAAAACCCTAGCTCCAGAGATGGCCCATTGGCACCACTTCCAGGCCTTCAAGGCATGCTGTGGGGGGTCCCCTAGCTGAAACCCGACGTCTCGAACCCATCGGAATCGATGAATTCAAGAACCGATCCACGGTTCGGGCGCTACGGGCATTCTAGTCAGGCACCCCAGGGCCATTCAGGGACACTTTGGGGATTTGCTTCGAGGCCACAGAACCCAAACCGGCGAGTGGAATTGGATTCCGTCAGCTCCCACAGGTCCACGTGAACATTGTGGACCTGTCCACGGTGGCCACGCACGCCCGGGGGCTTCCGGACGGGAAATGCACCTCTTTAGCGAATTTGGAATGGCCATCACTGAGCAAAACCCTAGCTCCGGAGATGGCCCATTGGCACCGCTTCCGGGCCTTAAAGGAATGCTGTGGGGGGTCCCCTAGCTGAAACCCAACATCTCGGACCCACCGGAATAGATGGATTCACGAACCGAGCCACGGTTCGAGCGCTACGGGAATTCTAGTCGGGCACCCCTGGGCCATTTAGGGACACTTTGGGGATTTTCCCCGGGGCCACAGAACCCAAACCGCCGAGCGGAAAAGGATTCTGTTGGCTACCACAGGTCCACGTGGCCATTGTCGACCTGTCCACGGTGGCCACACACACTCAGGGGCCTCCGAACGAAAAATGCACCCCTTTAGCAACTTTGGAATGGCCACCACTGAGAAAAACCCTAGATCTGGAGATGGCCCATTGGCACCGCTTCCGGGCCTTTAAGGCACGCTGGGCCTTTAGGACATTGGGATAGTGCTAGGGGTGCCCCTCCCCTTCGGTCTGATGGCCCCGATGTCATCTTGTACGTCCGTCTCGGAAACTAAGGTTTTGCTCAGTGAGGGAGTGTGCAATTTTTTCACACAGGGGTCAACTTTGGAAAATCATCAACCAGGCACTTGTGGCTAGTGTTCCCAGCCGGAACCCACCTAGACACACTTGCATGACTCCCCAGAACCCATTTTTGTTGCACGGTTGGAGTTCTATGCCCCCGGCAGGTATCCAGTAGGTGTCCCTGAAGGCCTTTTGGATGCGAGACGGAACGAGCCATAGAATGAATACCATGGCTTGGATCGACGAACCGTCGACTCCGTTGGATTCGGGACGTCGGGATAGTGCTAGGGGTGCCCCTACCCTCCGGTCCGGTGGCCCCAGTGTCATCTTGTACGTCCATCTTGGAAACTAGGGTTTTGATCAGTGAGGGAGTGTGCACTTTTTGCACACGGGGGTCAACTTTGGAAAATCGTCCATCGGGCACTTGTGTCTAGCATTCCCATCTAGAACCCACCTAGACACATTTGCAGGACTCCCCAGAACCAGGTTTTGCTGCATGGTTGGAGTTCTATGCCCCCAGCAGGTATCCAGCAGGTGTCCCTGAAGGCCTTTTGGATGCGAGACGGAACGAGCCATAGAATGAAGGTCGTGGCTCCGATCGACGAACCGTCAACTCCGTTGGATTCAGGACGTCCGGATAGTGCTAGGGGTGCCCCTCTCCTCTGGTCCCGTGGCCCGGGTGTCACCTTGTAGGTCCATCTTGGAAACTAGGGTTTTGCTCAGTGATGGAGTGTGCAATTTTTGCATAATGGGGTCAAATTTGCAAAATCGTCCACCGGGCACTTGTGGCTAGTGTTCCCAGCTAGGAAATACCTAGACACACTTGCAGGACTCCCCCAAACCAGGTTTTGCTGCACGGTTGGAGTTCTATGCCCCCGACAGGTATCCAGCAGGTGTCCCTGAAGGCCTTTTGGATGCGAGACGGAACGAGCCATACAATGAAGATCGTGGCTCCTATCGACGAACCGTTGACTCCGTTGGATTCGGGACACCGGTATAGTGCTAGGGGTACCCCTCCCCTCCGGTCCGGTGGCCCTAGTGTCATCTTGTACGTCCATCTTGGAAACTAGGGTTTTGCTCAGTGAGGGAGTGTGCACTTTTTGCACACGGGGGTCAACTTTGGAAAATCATCCACCGGGCACTTGTGGCTAGTGTTCCCGGCCGGAACCCACCTAGACACACTTGCATGACTCCCCGGAACCCGATTTTGTTGCACGGTTGGAGTTCTATGCCCCCGGCAGGTATCCAGCAGGTGTCCTTGAAGGCCTTTTGGATGCGGGACGGAACAAGTCATAGAATGAAGGTCGTGGATCGGATCGACGAACCGTCGAATCCGTTGGATTCGGGACACCGGGATAGTGCTAGGGGTGCCCCTCCCCTCTGGTCTGGTGGCCCCAATGTCATCTTGTATGTTCATCTTGGAAACTAGGGTTTTTGCTCAGTGAGGGAGTGTGCAATTTTTGCACACGGGGGTCAACTTTGGAAAATCATCCACCGGGCACTTGTGGTGGTGATGATGAAGATGGTGATGATGATGAAGGCGTTGATGATGGTGGTGATGGTGATGAAGATGATGACAATGATGATGAAGATGGTGATGATGATGGACACGGTGATGAGGGACCTATAGATGACAGTGATGATGAAGATGGTGATGATTATGGTGATGGTGGTGAGGTTGATGGTGATGGTGATGGTGATGATGGAGATGGTGATGGTTTCGTCTCGCATCCAAAAGATGGAGATGGTGATGGTGATGATGATGAAGATGGTGACGTTGATGATGATGGTGATGGTGGTGAAGTTGATGGTGATGATGAAGATGGTGATGGTTCCGTCTCGCATCCAAAGGATGGAGATGGTGATGATGATGAAGATGGTGATGATGATGAAGACGGTGACGTTGATGATGATGGTGATGGTGGTGAAGTTGATGGTGATGGTGATGGTGATGGTGATGATGATGGTGATGATGATGAAGGCATTGATGATGATGATGACGATAATGAAAATGATGACAATGATGATGAAGATGGTGATGATGATGGACACGGTGATGAGGGACCTACAGATGACAGTGATGATGAAGATGGTGATGGTGGTGAGGTTGATGGTGATGGTGATGGTGATGATGGAGATGGTGATGGTTCTATCTCACATCCAAAAGATGGAGATGGTGATGGTGATGAAGATGGTGATGATGATGAAGATGGTGACGTTGATGATGATGGTGATGGTGGTGAAGTTGATGTTTATGGTGATGGTGATGGTTTTGTCTCGCATCCAAAAGATGGAGATGGTGATGATGATGAAGATGGTGATGATGATGAAGATGGTGATGATGATGAAGACGGTGACGTTGATGATGATGGTGATGGTGGTGAAGCTGATGGTCATGGTGATGATGATGATGATGAAGATGGTGATGATGATGAAGGTGTTGATGATGATGGCGATGGCGATGAAGATGATGATGAAGATGGCAATGATGATGGACACGGTGATGAGGGACCTACAAATGACAGTGATGATGAAGATGGTGAGGATGATGGTGATGGTGATGGTGATGGTGATGGTGATGGTGATGGTGATGGTGATGGTGATGGTTCCGTCTCGCATCCAAAAGATGGAGATGGTGATGGTGATGAAGATGGTGATGATGATGAAGACGGTGACATTGATGATGATGGTGATGGTGGTGAAGTTGATGGTGATGGTGATGGTGATGATGATGAAGATGGTGATGATGATGAAGGTGTTGATGATGATGGCGATGGTGGTGAAGATGATGACAATGATGATGAAGATGGTGATGATGATGGACACGGTGATGAGGGACATACAGATGACAATGATGATGAAGATGGTGATGATGATGGTGATGGTGGTGAGGTTGATGGTGATGGTGATGGTGATGATGGAGATGGTGATGGTTCCATCTCGCATCCAAAAGATGGAGATGGTTATGGCGATGAAGATGGTGATGAAGATGGTGATGATGATGAAGATGGTGACGTTGATGATGATGGTGATGGTGGTGAAGTTGATGGTCATGGTGATGGTGATGATAAAGATGGTGATGGTTCCATATTGCATCCAAAAGATGGAGATGGTGATGATGATGAAGATGGTGATGATGATGAAGATGGTGATGATGATGAAGACGGTGATGTTGATGATGATGGTGATGGTGGTGAAGTTGATGGTCATGGTGATGGTGATGGTGATGATGATGAAGATGGTGATGATGATGAAGGCGTTGACGATGATGGCGATGGTGATGAAGATGATGAAGATGGTGATGATGATGGACACGGTCATGAGGGACATGCCCTCAAGATTCCCTCAACCCCCAAACATGCCCTTTCAAAGAATTTGTTTATCTTTGAGTGTGGTATGGGTGCCAACATGAGGTTTTGTCTACTAAGGATGGATATGCACACCTATGGAAACCTTCTCAATGGATGGAAAACCTAATATCATCATAACATTAGTAAAGCTTACTCCAACATGTAGTAATACCCCTCTATCCCTTCCAGACAAAATTCAACAACATTTGGGGTATTGGGGTAACAAGTTGGTGTGTTGAGGTGGATATAACCTCAAAAATACACCTCATAGTAGTCATTTATTGTAATGTCAACTATACATGTGTTTAAGTCAACGTGTCTACATAAAATTAGATCGCTATCACATAATGATAAATTAAGGAAGTCCTAATTGTAAATGGTAGTGGATGTGATGGTCATCAAATCAAAGGTGGCTATATCCGTGAGTGAGAATTAATGAGCTAGCTATACATCGTGCTCAAGGTTGTCCTATTTGTATGGTGACAATTGATTAAGAAATGATTCCATAACTTGGTTATTAATTTGTTGCATGATCTTAAGTGGACAAAATGGTCAAAATAAATACTAGTGACGACATTTCATTATGTAGAGTATGGACATTTTGTAGCTCATTATGTAGAGCTATTAAAAATCATGTTGGATCTCATTTTAACCTTTTGACGACAATGGACATTTTATATTTTTAAGTATTCTTTTCATAGTACTCAAGTTCCCAATATATATCTTATGTGCCATGAGGTGTGATTTGTCCATCCATTTATTCTGTTTGTTTTTAGATTAATTCTCACACATGATTTTGTTTGAGTTAGCCTATGTTTACAATGTTTTCTTAACATAGATACCATTAGAAGATTTTACATGTGGAAAGATAAACCAAGCTGAACTATGATATCCAACTTCTCTTCTAAGATCTAGGTAAAACCCAAATTTACACAACATCACATCATGATACACACAACATGAGACAACCACATTAGACAACAAGATATATAAATCACATAACTGAAAATCCATGTACATCGAGGCTACAAAAACTCATCCAAACATGTATAATTTCTGGCGAATAGTGGAACATGGTTCCCAATGTATGTACAATGGCCATTCGTGCCCTACACAAAATGCGACAACTCATGCCGTAGATACAAAATACATGGCAACTCGTGCCATAGATACAAAGTACATCAAAA
Source organism: Larix kaempferi (assembly GCA_027924585.1). Classification (NCBI taxonomy): domain Eukaryota; kingdom Viridiplantae; phylum Streptophyta; class Pinopsida; order Pinales; family Pinaceae; genus Larix; species Larix kaempferi. The sequence goes on along the minus strand of BSBM01000272.1, from coordinate 5,218,692 downwards.
CTGGTGCACAAAAGGGCCACATCGTGGCTAATGTACATAACACGCGGTGTGTTAAGCATTGTGACCTTCGCTGTCACTCCCAGGCGTAGATCCAAAGTCAATCTTCCTACTCTTCGAGCTACCGGTGCCTCGGGTCTTGCTCCATCTAGGAGTAGACCGTCTCTCCGGGCTTTGGAACAAATGATTTAAGATACCATCATTTTCAAGCATTTACAACATTTACCACATTTATAAAACAAATGTACAATTCGAATCTTAAATAAATCACCTCTGACATGAGTGGGAAACGTTGGACAGGTGTCCTGGATCTGCGGAGCCTCTCAGTGATTCCAGCCTACAACATTTACAACAATCATTTCATTGAAAAGTCATAATTGCTTAAATTAATTTTTGTTAATGCATCAAAATATTTTCATAAATTAGCTTGATTCTCACCGTGAACACCTCCGACGATGGACATGGTTGGGCTTCTGGGTTAGCAGGTGGAGCAAATGGCCGGACAACCAGCTCCGATGCAGTGATTGGGGGGGGCACAAATGTAGTGGCAGCCACTACAGGTGAAACCACTAGAGATACTGATGAGGATATTGGAAGAGTAGATGCCACAATAGTAGCGGGAAGCGGGGATGATATGGTGGGAGAAGACACGGTGGTATGGGGTGGAGGAGGACCATGTGGACGATGAACTCCTGTCGGTTGTAGGATAGAGGGTATCGAACGAAAAGGGCTACGGGGGATGTTGAGGGATGGTGCATGGGAGGGAAGTCCTGCATGGAGGGAGGAGGATGGACAAATGGGAGGTTGTGGACGAAGAGGGGAAGGTGGAAGGAAGGGGGGGCGCGGACGAATGGGGGAGGATGGCTAGACATGGGGGCGTGGATAAATTGGGGAGGATGTATGTACGTGGGGGGGGGGGGCGAGTGGGGGAGGATGGATGGAGGGGGGAGTATGGCCGGAGAGGGGGGGATGGATGGAAGGGAGAGGTTGGATGTAGGGAGGGGTCTAGATGGAAGAGAGGGAGGGGACTCATGGGAGAGGGTGGATACATAGGACTGAAATGGGGCGACGCAGCTGCTGGTGGCACCTACATATACATTTGTAATATCACAATTTAGTAAACAAACAATAAATTAAACCATAGTAAGTTGTAACAAATCAAATTAAAAGCATGTTTATAACTACACATTAATGTACCTGTGTATATGGTGATGTGCCAATCCCTGGAGGGGGTGGTTGGTCACCGTAGTCACGGAACACCTGTGGACAACAAAATGCATGCATGTTATGGACATGTTAAACAAGTCATTATCTAGGAAATCAAGATATTCAAAAACATTTTACGAACTACCAATGTGTATGCCATAAATATAAATACTTGAGTAATATAAATGACATAAGTAATAACAAAATTGTGTCAGGTACTAAAAATACCTTCGTGTGGGGTGCCACAATTTCAGTTGCAGCTTCCATTGTTGCATCCAGGTTGGGAGATTCTACATTCTCCCATCTTGGTGTATCAGCTCTGAATAACTGTACATTGAAATAATAGTTTAAGTCAAACAAAAATACTTTAAAAATACTTTACAAGTTATCAAGTGATGATTGAAAACACATTAAAAAAATTGCTGACCTGATCCATATAACAGCCCTCGATCGGGCCAGGGCAAGTGTGCCCGCAATGGGGACAAAGATGTGGCATTGTCCCCGTCGAACTGGAATGCCCAGCATGGCTACCATCGGTCATGGGTCTATCCTGGCCTTGTCGTGAAGGCCCTACACCTGGATCTCTATCTAGGTCACCCGACCTCTCCACTGTAGTCGCTGCTACAAAGGAGGTGTGTCTGAGGAGTCCACGAGCAACATTCCTCATTGCCACCTCGATCTGATCAAGCTTGTGGGGCAACTGAGGTGGCTGGGGAGAGGGGTTGGGGTTGCGCCTCGGAGCTGGTGGCCCTCTGAGTGGGTTCCTCCTGGAAGCAGGTCGATCTTGGGCAAAGCCACGCCCAACACCCTGGAACTCGGTTATGTCAAAATAGTTGACATGTAAACCGAGGCAAAACTCAGCCCACAGTTGGCGAAGGAAGTACTGTGGAACCTCCCTATTATTGCAGGGAGGTTTATCGTACACCATGAACCACCTCCGCATCCAATTGTCCCTCCACGGTTGGTAATGACACCAATCCATGTATACACGTGGCTTTGTAATGCTCGGTGGTTGGTTTGTTTTTGGTTCAGGGAACATACTATATAATTGGGATTTTGTAATGTTCAAATCTTTTATTGCTTCCTTGGAGATGCCTGTGGAGTAGTACTCCTGCATCCTGGCTCTAAATTGAGTCATGTCGGTCAATTGTTGGTGTGCATGGACGAGGGAGTCAATTGAGTTCTCAATTGATGTGGCAAGAGACAATTGAGATGGTTCCCCTGAGTTTCTAAGTTCGCGAGTGTGCACTCGCATTTCATTTACATAATGGTTAAGGTCATCTTGTTCAAAATCGGGTTGGGGGTTTTGGTTTTGTTCAGCATTTGGATTGTGTTCACGGTTTTCTTCGGCATTGGGTCCAAGGTTTGGGTTTTCTTGTGTTCCACCGGACTCGAGGTTCACATCTTGTTCACTCATTGTCTCAGTTTACAATCTGCAATAGAAAATTGGTTCATTGTTTTCAAAATTTGGGAATTATTTACAATTAAATAAACAAAAAAAATCAAAAGATTGACACAAATAATGAATAAAATGAAAAAAAAAACATGATATTTACGTATTAATAGAAGTGTTGATGAGTTTTTGGGTGTTGTAGGGTGGTTTTGGAGTCGATTTGGCCTCCTTTGGTGGTTGAATCGACGCGCACGCGGAGGAGGAGGACGTGCTCGGCCAAATGGAACAATGGGAAATTGTGCTCTGTTTTTTTTTTTTAACAAAGGCGCGTGCGCACCACCATTGCGTGCACGCGCCAGCCACGCGCACACGCCTCAGTTCGGTACCGAACCTAGCGGCACGTGCGCACTGCCTTAGGTGCGTACGCGCCATTTTTATTTTTCGCTAGCGCGCCCCCATTGCAACGAAAATGGGGACCATCTTTGTGTGCCCGCCCATATTTGAAGCAAGAAATAGATAGATCATGAAATAGAAGGGTTTTGAATAATCACTTAGAAAGAGATCATACAATAATGTAAGGGTATGGAACTGATACCAGAAGATCAATTAGTTGGTTGATCTATAATCTTGGAAAGAATAAGTGTTGAATTAAAAATGTTGCACCATTTGGGACTTTATAAACATTTTAGGTCCCCTAGTGGTGTTAGTTACACATCCACCCCCCTTACATCTTACTTAGGTGATCCATATGGCCAAACGATGATTGTTATATAGAGGACCATGAGCTAATTTATAGCATCAGCATAACTAGTGTCATTGACAAGATCATATAGTTGAGTATGAGTATCGAGTTTAAATAATTATAAACAAACATGATATAATGACACCAAAATATCCCCACTAAAAATTAATCATGTCTTGATATAGATACATGTGTGAGTAATAAAAAATAGCATAATGAAAATGGAGATTCCTCACAGGTGATGTTGCCTCCTATGTCTCCTCGCCCAAAATTAATATTTTTACAACATTGGTGAAGAGACAACTGAAAGAGTAACATCTAAATTAGAAAGAAAAAAATGTGAAGTTGTAATAAACTAATAAGTTGGTTAGAAGATATAAATTTTAAGAGAGACGGGGTTCAAGATCAATAGTTAAATAATGTGTAAACATTCAACTACAAATCATGATTCAACAAGGAAAAATCACAACCATTCTATTACCCATTGATTTCCCTACCACTACATAACATGACATTGTATGGAGATAAACATAGATTCACGTGTTAAATTATTTGGGAAGCTCATGTAGTGATAGATAAAGACAAATAGATAGATGAATTTGGTATGATAATGAGATACTGATGAATAATTTGGGATGATAATGAGATAACAAAGATTAGAATGGTACATGAAATGTAAATGGAGACATGCAATGGCTAGTGCAATTCTACTTTTTGGAAATAAGAAAGTATTCGAAATATGGAATTTTAATTTCTCATATTGAAACAATATTCTATAGCATAATTGAAAGAGATCAAGGAGAAGTATGTAAAATGAGTGCATGAATAGTGAACAAATATTTAAAGAGATGCTACATACGTTAACTTTGAAATATCTAAATTTGCAAACACATTAAATCATTTATTAGCGATCAACATCCTAGAGTAAGCTAAGCCTTAATCCACCTTAATCCAACAAATGTTAGTGGGCTACAAATATGCTTTATCTATGACATTGTGCTTTAAAGAAAAAGGAGACTTGATTGATCAACTATTTTTTTAACTATCGGTTTTGATGAAGAGAAGATGCAAGATATATTTGGCAACACTTAGTTGTTGCAAAGGAGGAATATTATTGAATGCAATAGAAGAAGGTACTAGAAGACTTGAGTGTTTAGCATTGAAAAATTATGCATTAGTAGAATCTATTTCAAAGATTTCTATACCAAATTTGTTGGAATAAAAAAATTGTAGAACTTATGGGAAGCATCCAACATAATTATGCTTAGTAATTCAACATTATACAAAAATAGCAGAATCAACATGGCGTGTAAGTTTTGCTTCACCTAATCACAACACACATGAGTGCTAAGCTCTTAATAGGATATAAATATGGAGAACATGTAATGGACATTATTTGTTGGATGTGAAGTGCGTGCACCTTACAGTGTCAGTGGTCATTATGGAAACACTCACTTTGATTGCTACAATTGTGGAGACTTATCCATTGTGCAAATTATTTTCTATCACTACCAAACATTGGTATACTCATTCTATGGAGAAAATCATACTGTAGAAAAATGTGATTTTTTAGATAAAAAATGGTAAGAGAAGAGATGGAAGGTCACAAATACAATTCACACTAATGGTCAATCTTGATGAGTTGGAATAGTCATTTAGAGGTGGATAGAAAAATGTTATTATACAAGGAATTGCAAAGACTAGATATTATCATTGTAGTGGACAAGAAGGAACAATGGGATTGAATATTCAAAAGTTAGTAACTCATAAATAATACTTGTGGGTCCCATGGAGAAAAAGAGGATTGTGATGAAAGCAATCTAGATATTCTTTGACTATGATGATGAAGCTACAAGGACACCAATTAATCAACCCAAAATACTCAAGAACATGTTGCTAATCAATCAATCAAGGAATTGCAAGTTAGAGTCAATGGTTTCATAGAATTTATCACAATTTAATAAAAGCTAGATTTAATTCAAAATCCTAGTTAAGTGACATCAACCATCAATGATCATGGTCAAAGGGAGTGTTAACACAAACTCTTTGGCTTGCATGTACACAATAATGTTTTTCCTAGAATTCATTACTGTGTGATCTATTTTAGTATGGAATTAAAGGAAATCTCCCATAACTTTATAAAAATGATTTATATGTGTCCTAAGTTCAATCCAACAATGTTCAATCTTCAAGTACAAATTGTCTATAATATCTAATAGACTAGTTGATAGTTGAAGAATGTTTGTAGAAAATGGAATTCCAATATGCCTATCTTAGTGCTACTTTCCACCTGCAAATTAAACAAATATTTATGGTAAACCTCACCCACTAGTATGATCAACAAGCCTATTCTAAATATGCATATCCATGAAGACAATCTCTTTGCGCACTAAATGTAAAGATATTTGTAATTATGGTGTGGGACAGTTGGAAGTAGAGTAAGCAAGTAGATTCAGGGCACTTTGAAGAATTATTCTTCCATCTAAAAGACACATTTAAAAATATAAAACCTACCATTCTGACGCTATAAGCATCAATGCTTTTAGGTTGGAAACCAAAAAAATAAGCTCTAAACATTTTAAAATATTATGCAAAATTATATGTCTTGGCCAAATCATGTACTTATTATTTAAAATAGGGGTTAAGATGATGCTAAACAACTGAGCAATCCTTGTCAAGTGAATCACATCAAAGAGTTGCACCATTACCCATGATGACAATTACACACGGGGGGTTCACTAGCGAGGCAATATCATATCACGTCCATTCATATTGGGGGTTTGAATACTCTTAAAAACCTCAAAAATATACTGGGTTGTATTAAGGGGTCAAGGGTGTTTTTAAATTTGACATAGTAATATAAATATTGGGAGTTATTTTATTTGGGTGGGATGAGGAATAACCTCCAAATCGTGGGATGGATTCATACCTCCAAATCATGTACTCAATTCATACCCACCTAAAACTTAAGGACCCTCAATTTTTATTTTATATTGCTTATGATCCTAAGTTTTGCATAAATATGATAATAGTGTACCAATGATAATATCGATGGAAGTCTCTTTGGATTACTAGCCTTGAGAAATACTCATTTAATAGCTTATTTAGGCTTGGTTTGAATTGATTTTATATTGTTTTTCATCTTTAAGTTAAGAGATGTATCTAATTGGGAGTTCCAGAGTTGAACAATTGTATTGTATTTTTTGTAGGCATTTGAGTAAAAGATATAACTCTTCATTTTTTAGGTTGGGGTTTAGGTGGGTATCGAGATTCAATAAAACCTTGGTCCATGAAAACCAAGAAAAGTGCGATCAATCTTTCTTGGTTCACTGGAACCAAGAAAAGCTAGATCAATATTTCTTGACTAATTATTTCTTTCACCTTTTTGTATTATTCTTTAACATTTTCACATTGCCAGTTAGGAATAGTTGTTAGATTGAGCTATATTTGGCACCTTCATAATTGTAATTTCAATTCTTATATGAAAGGAATCTGTCTTAATATTGTACTAGAACTGACATGAACATAGATGAAAATCTAAATCCTTATTTACATACCCTATGTGTTATCGTTACCATGAAATGGTATCATATACGTTTCACCATCTGTGTATGTTTATAACTATTGCATGCTTGAAGCCTAACAATGAAGATTTTTCCCTCTCCTGTAAAGATAAAAAATACTAGATATAACCTAAGAAAATGTAACTAAATTTTGTTAATTCCCTTGATTGCAATAATGAATGTAGAGGAAGTGGAGGAAATTCATTAATGCATCTTGTGAATGACCCAAATCCAAGCTATGCACATGATCGTATGGTGTTATTGGAAAGTAAGATGAATTTTGCTATGTTCATTTGGGTTCAAACATCAATGATGATTGTTTTGATAAGAAGGTCGGGGAGTCCATCCACGAAAGGGTTTGAATTTTGCATTTTTATGGAGTTTAACTTATTAAGTTTATAGAAAACATGAGATCTCTATGGCTATACTTATATTTACATGATATAAAATTGGTAGATTGGCAAGTTATGGCGTGAAACATCTGCAATTCTCATCTTTTCTAAACATTGCACTAACTATTGGACTATCATCCTTTTACATTCTTTGTTATGTTGATATATTGACTGGGTTTATTTTTATGCATTTTTCCTTCCCAGTACTATTTTGTCAAGTCTTCCACTATCCAATGCTACAAATTGATCAATCACCCCTGCAATCCTGGTGGGGTCATTATTAACATTGTACTATTATTTAATTTAGCATCATGTTTGCTTATACTAAGATGTGTTAGGGCTCCTGTTTGTTACAAATTGATAATATGATATAAAGGGGGCATTAAAAGTTGGTTGATAAAAATGGATACATACAATATTTGGTGAAAATAGGGGTTTTGTTAATTGGAAAGGCATATTGAGAGGGGGTTTCAACAATAGAATTTTAGGAGGAATTTTCCAATATTCAGTGAAATTAGGGATATTCTTTAATATCATGTGAACGATCGTGCTATGTAACAAGTTCACTGAGTGAACCCCCCATGCAATTACATACCCAAACTCATTCCCATACTAAACTATTATGTCGCAATTCCATTACATATACACTAATTGTAACCCAAGTACATACCCAAATAGAAACTCAAGATAAATACCCAAACAACATAATGCATAATACATTAATTAATAAATGCATAATGGTATAGAGATTTCATAACCACAAAGACAATATTTATCCACAATAAAGATAAAGAAAATCTCAATTCTAGTATGGGAAAAAACAATTCCTATCATGAATGCAATCAAAGTAAGCAAGTAGGTTCATGATACTTTGAAGAATTCTTCTCCCATGTAAAATAAATATTTCAAAATATAAAACTTTTCATGTGTGAGGCTATAAGCATCAATGCTTTCAAAATGAAAACCAAAACAACATGCTTTGTTCATTATGAAAGATGATTCAAATATATCTTGGCCAAAACATATGATGTACTCACTATCTAAAACATGGGCCAATATGATTTTAAACAAATGGGAAATTCTTGAAAGTAAAATCCTCAAAGAGTTGCATTATTACTCACGATATCAATTACATGAATAAACTCATTCCCATACTAAACTGTGTTGGCACAACTCCATTACATATATCCTAATTTGTTACACCTCAAATTGTCACACTGTGTACCATTAAGAGTCTTCATGTCATATCACCATGAGAAACATGATGTTTGTGCCTCCTAGGGGTGTTAGGACCCTTTGTTATCATGTTGATCCCTTCCCTGATCACACGGAAGCAAATCCAACAACTTAGGGGTCGAATGCCACTTCACCAAACCCACTTTTTGGCCTCCTAGAGATATTTTCGCGCCCGGCTAGTGGTGCAAGGAGCGAAAATTCCTGATTTTTGTGTTCTGCATGCCTATGGTGACGCGAAAATTACAACATTTTTCTTTGCTCAGTTATAGGGGTACGAAAAATCCTTGAATAACCATTTTCCTTAGATTTTGCACCTTGGATCTCGAGGAGGTTTTCATGGGATGAGGTCCCCCTTCGAATCCCATCTCACATTCCCTCCTTGGCATGGTTTAGATCCTTGATCCACATCTTCCTCACTTAGATCCATAATCTCTTCTTAGTGGTTGGCCTCCCCAATCCTACTTAAAGAGAGTCATCCATGAGCTATGGGGGGTTGATCTTGTAAGCACCAAAACTATGATCCTATGATTGGGAAACACTCAGAAAGGAGGCCATTATGATCCCATAAGTCTTGCAAGGGTGATGTTGGATAGCTTGGAAGGAGATGTTATCATCTTAGAAATCAAGGTATAACATTGTAATCGACTTCTTTGGCTTTCTTAATGATAACTTGGCCTATTCTCCCATGTCTTGTTTCTTGTTATATTGATGCATGATATGTTGTAGATTAGATCTAGCTTAATACATCTACTTTGTTGGAAGTTTTGGTCCTTTGTCTTGTTTAGCAAGTTCGAGCCTTGAAGATCAAGCTTGGATATGGAGCTAAGACAACCTACATGTTGGAGGTAAGACCTATCTCTTTCCCTTTCCTTCCATGTTAAAATTTCATGTAAGTGCTTGATCTAGGAGAGTAGATCACCATTTGTTTTGTTTCTATCTTGGGTAGGTGTCCAGGGACCTAATTGATCCCAAGAGGACTTATTTTTATCCGTAGGAAGAAATTTCTACAACATAATTGCAACCCAAGCATCATATACAAACCCAAACATGACTCATTGTACATACCCAAACAACATAATGCATAATGGTATAGAGATTTCACATCCACAATGGCAAACTCTATGTGTGCTCTATGTATAGTAAAGGTAAAGACAATTACAATTATGGTATGGGACAAAGCAATTCCTACAATGAATGAAAATGGAGTAAGCAAGCAGGTTAATGGAACTTTCAATAATTACTTCCCCATGTAAAATACATATCCAAACAACAAAAATGATATGATACCCAAACCACCCATTTACTTATGACAAGGGAGAAATCGGTTGCTCAACAGATCAACACAATGGCCAATATTTGGGTATGTCTAATAAATCAAATGCATTAAGGATGACAGCCAAAATAAATTAGGGCTCAAATCGATATAAGTCATGTTGCAAAGTATCAAGAATTTAGAGCTTCTAAGCCATATAAAGAATTATTTTGAAATCGTCACAATATTGTAGGAGATCTAGAACTTTACTTCAAGATATAACTCGGTCCATACAAAAATATCAATGCTCAAATGTTATTGAATGAGGTGGCGGTTCACTTCCTTTGTTGGGAATCACCAAAGGTTTGTAAGTTGAGGTTCATGTATCACCTTCTATGTGCAATTCTAGTGGTTCAAACAAAGCTTTGAGTCATTTTTCTCAGTGATATAAAAAGGGAATTTAGTTAAGAAACTCTATAATTTCCTATGAATAGGAAATTATATCAAGAGATATGAGGCGACTACCTAGTGCAAGGGTAATGCTTCCTTTTCAAGATGTGAAATAAGGAAACTTGCATGAAACTAACAATCTTGTCCCACATTTCTTTAACCTCTCGAGGAAAACCTTTGCATAACATAAACATTTAACATAAGCTTCATCTAGATTGCCAAAAATGAAGGCCTATGCGATCACAAATTCTATTCATACCAACACTTGAAAGATGAGACTCACTAGAGACCATGACATTAAACTTATCACAAGTGATGACCATGACATGGTTATCTCCACTTTACTCTTCTAGTGAAGGAAGAAGGATTACAAGGAATACGTTGCTACTAAGCAATAACCCAAACTCAAACACTCAACCCAAATTGAAATGCAAGAAAACCCAAATCCATGCATTTAACCCAAACCCAAATGTAATCAAACCCAAACATAAGAACATAAACTATTTATAAAACATGTGTGAAATAGATTTCCATTAAAGATCTATTTTGTTGAAACAAATGGAGAGGCTCATAGACTTGTTAGGAATAAATTCCTACCACTCAAAAAATATCTCGCTACGATGGGATATTGCTTTGTTAGTGTACACAACATTTTTGCAACTCCATGACTAAACCATTAATAGTTTCCCTACAACATTTTTATTAGCAGAAACGAGAAAAAGCCTTTATATATTAAAAACAAGATTTACAAAAGTCCCCATGGCAACAAAAAAGCATAGAACGAAGGTCTAAACAAAAAGATTCCATGCAGGCAAAGGCCACAACCCTGTTGAGTCAGATATAGAGTTTTACAAAGATTTCCAAATTTTGTTCTACTACTTCTAACTGTGTAAACCTTAATATATTGTCCACTAATGTAATGGGAAAAAAACATAGCAAAAACTAGAAAGAAAAACCAGAAATTTCATTCATGGGGTGGGTCTTCATCTGTAGTGGGCTAGACGGTGGAGACTTCATCCATTGGAGATGGCTCAGCCTGGTCATGAGAGTGGCCATTGTTTCCTTTGTATAAACCATTGATCTCCACTTGCACTTCTTCCAAGATTTCCTTCAACTGCACAAAATGAGCCTCATTTCTTTTATAGGCATTCATTCCCTTTCCTGCACTAAACTATTCAAATTAGAAACCATCCCACACATCCCTTCATTCCTGGAACTCAACATCCTATCCATGTCGTGCAGGATTCGCTTGATGTCCTCTACCTCTCTAGATAGAACCTGGTATCCTACTTCGATTTATTCCACTTGGGAGTCAAGAGAGGAAATGTCCAGAGAGGTTCTCATGTTTTCTTCCAAAACCACCTTCAACACCTCTAGAACACATCTTAACATCTTCTTATAAAAACCATGACATTTTTTAGTCCCCCAATTTCATCCAGAACTTGATTCAAGGATATCTTCAGCAAAAAGGGGCTCTTCCATCGTTTTCTCCATTACACTGTCACTCTCGTCGAACCTTGGTGCCTCTTGATAAACCAACCCAGTTCTACTATTGAAACGCCTTGAAATGTGTATAAAATGAAGACGATATTGGATACTTCTAAAAGAAGCTGATTTAGGCATAAGGGAAAGATCCTCCAAATCTGTGTATTTATCCATATCATACGAGCTATTGCAGAGAACCCAAGCCGAAGGGATGGAAGTAAATGAGCTCTAGTGGGGCCATATAATTCCCACACCAACCACCATCGCAGCGGGCCATCTGGTAGAGAGGTCATACGAATGTCACCACTGTCTCGTTTCCATATGGGCTTGGGCAGAGGAACGATAAATGTTAAGGATGGAGGGTGCATAACCATTTGAAGGTTAAAATAGTATTGTCAATTAACATTTCCCCTTGCCTTAATCTGGAGCCAACATTAGCAATTTGATCAGCTGCATGATTATTCTGGCACTTGACGTGAAAGAAATTGATTCTCAAAATGTCCGAGAAGAAAGTCAAGACTCGTTTTTGGACTCCCCCACCCTTCCTTCTCTTTACTGGACAAAAGGTTGTGCATCAATTGAATGACAATCCAAGAGTTGCCAAAGACATTGAAATTGTCTATGTTTAATTCATACATATATTCCATACCTTGCATTAGCGTAGGCCATTCTTCGGATTGTTTGTTCACTTGCCCGCTCAACCCCTAAGCAAAGGACTTGATCTTTTTTCCTCCAGGATCAAAGATGACCCCTCCTGCACCTGCCTCCCCTAATAGTTTCGTTACAACATTAACCATAGAACAAAAATAGATTAAAGTCAATAATGCACATAAGGAAATAGAGACAATCACAACTACAAAGGAGAAAACATCATGTTATGGATTCAATTCACTTTTGATTCATTCACATGAAGAGCATAGAATGACAAATCCCATCTTCATATTGTGATTGGTTTCTTATGTCCCATGGTTCCAAACCACGTGCCATTGCATATTAAAACATCACTTTTATGATCTCCTTTTACAACTATACAGGTTGAGTGGATGGCCAAATAAAAATCATAGCATGGGAAACATAATAATGCACCTGGACGAGGAAGAATGACTTGGATAAAGGCAATGTGTAGCAAACCCTCCACGAAATGCAAATGATGATAGCTGAACATGCAACATGCAAACAAAAACATGAGGGAGTACAACCAATAGAGAATCCATGAACAATTACAAGGGCAAGCTCAAAGGGTTTCAAGGTGGAGAGACCGAGCAAGTATAGTTACCTATCATATACCACCCTACTATGTTATATAGTTGTAATAGGGTGCTATTGTCTCACTAGTAAATCACCATTTTCTAGGATTTATGTTTGGTCTACTACAATATATTTATATTTGTTTCCATATGCAATATTCATTATCATTTAAAGAAATTCAGAATAATTGAAATGTGAAAGAAAAAACAACATTTTTTCTAGACTTCAACCAATAAGTTTGAAGTGCTTGATGGGCATTGGATGAAAATTCATGTAAAGATTTATGTAGCAAGTTAATCTCAATATTTAGAAACAAAACAATTGAAATTGAAAAGTAAAATACCTACATGAATTTCTTTACAATGTTCAACCATTGTGTTCAGTCTTCAATCACATCACATATACCAATCACAATCACTTCAATAAATCTGCTATAGTAGGGCACTCCTTCCATACCACACCACATTTGCTTTTATCAAACTAAAATTCTTTCCTCCGGTGCTCATTCCTCCTCTCGGCTGATTAGAAAATCTCTAGAAATCGAGAAACATCTTAATAACTTCAATCGTGAAGATGGCTATAAACAAAGCCAATTGTGGAAACCCTCGATCCATCATCTCATTCATTGAAGCGAGTCTTTAATCTCTCCTTTACTCCCCTAACCAATTCATTTCTTTTTGTTAATTATTCTTAGATTATTATACTCTTTCATTTGCTTAGCTTTACTATATACTTTTTCCCTATACTTCATCAATAAATTAATTATTATAATTACTCCCCCTTTTTCTAATTTATTTTACTCCTCATACAATTTAAATACATCATAAATCTAAATTTAAGTAGTATTTTCTCAATTTCCATCCTATTTATGTGCTCATAAAGTAATTGTTTGTTTCCTCCTTTATTTTTATTATTTCAAAATATTTTATCCTCAATCACTTCCTTTATCTAGTTTGTTTTAATCATAAATTAACATTTAATTTGTTTTACTTTATATATTAACATTTTTTTAATGAATTATATTTTTTTAGTAAATCTAAGTATTATTATTTAATTAATTTTACTATTCTTTTAATTCTTTATGTTTCTTCTTTCTTCCTTTTTAGTCCCTGCCGTAGGCACAGACTATATGTTCCACCTTCTACTATTAGTTAAAATGAATCTACTGAAAAACATTATTTTTATTAAAGTTAACCAAAATAATGTTATTTTTCATTTTTTTATTAGGTGTTTTCTTACTATTTATTGGATTATTGGACTAGAGGTATTGATTAGACAATTTTTATCATTGCACGAATTTTAAAAATTGAAAAGAAAATAAAAAAATCATTTACATAGTATTACTTACCAAATTTATAGAAATATTTGCACACTAGTGGATTGCCATTATTCTTAATAGATATAAAGACACATGGGTGATTTGCAGCACCTGTCACCCCATGTGACAATGAGTTATCATTTCGAGTTCTTGAAGTTATCTCACAACCATTGCCATTTAATGTTTTCTTCAAGGTGAAGCTATTTCAGAATTTCAGATTCGCTTGGCATTAGGGTTTGTTCAATGATTCTTGATGTTCTACTTGTTTACTATCTATGTTGTTTGATTGCAGGGTTGTTATTTTATTAATTGTATAGAACTAATAGCACCTCCACAAGAGATGGAGCCATACGATTTTTTTTTTTGCCCTTAAATTTGTTGTGTTGTGGGTAAGATGAAGGGCATCTCCATGAGAGATGGACCAATGGATCTGTGTAAGATAGAATTGTTGATTAAGGTTATTAATGATAGAGGATGGCTAAGGCGATCTCACTCTGTAGAGTCGACCCCTCCTTGCATGTCTTGTTTTGTGGTTTTTTGTTTTTGTTCATCGTAGTAAAAGATAGGGCTACTTCAATAATTTATTAATAATCATTTGTTTTCTTTACTATTGGAAGAATGCGGACTGCTTGATAGAGAGCCGACCATTGTTTTTAGATGATTTATTTTTCTATGGTGTTTTGGAGAAGAGGGAGACCAGACCCGAGGATCCGACCATGCACCAATTCTTTTTCGTTGTTTCTACGTGAAAGTGAAAGGAGGGACGGCTTCAAGGGAGCCAAACCCCATTTCATTTCTGGTTGTTTATATATACTTACAGTTGTGCCTCTCTGCGAAGGTCAAAGGTGGACCTTTTCTCCTTTTGCTCTCTACATTAATCTACAGGACGGAGGTTTCTTTTTTTGTTTTGTTTTGATTGAGAGGGAGAGTTTCTTTGTTTGTCTCTTCCCATGAGCTTTGCAATAATGTTATTTTGTTGTTGTATAATGTGTAAGGGCGTTTTCTACAGAGAAATACTCGTCTAATTCATTTTGGCTTTATTTACCTTGATGAGCAAATCAAAGGGCGTCCACCCACATGCATATTTAGTATTGCTTTGGATGCTTGAGTTGAAAGATGTTAGAAATTATGACTGTGTAAGGTTTATTTGGATCCTTTTAATGCAGGAAAGCGATGGTAGGTTTCGAAATGAATAAGTTTACAGTTTCACAATATAAGCGGTGTTTTCTAGTCATGAATGATTGATTATAGATAGAGGGTAAATATGATATAAGGGAATTGGAGAGGTAATAGAAGTTCATTGTGGCCCGAAGAAAGGATTTCATATATTCTATTGCTGATGTAGTTGTGACTGTATTTTGACATGGCAGTTAGGGATGGGAAGCGCCTTGGAAAACTTGTGTGGCCAAGCTTATGGTGCTAAGCAATACAACATGATGGGAGTATATTTGCAGCGCTCTTGCATTGTTCTCTCTTTTGTTGCGATCCTGCTCTTACCGACCTATATATTTGCCACCCCCATTTTGAAGCTATTAGGACAAGCAGATGATATTGCTGAATTATCTGGAGCAGTTTCAATCTGGTTTATTCCTCAGCATTTTGCATTTGTATTCATGTTTCCAATTCAGAAATACTTGCAGTCGCAGTTGAAAAATATGATCATTGCATGGACCGCTGCAGCCACATTGTTGCTTCATATTTTTCTAAGCTGGCTCTTTATTGTTAAATTGGATATGGGACTTATCGGAGCAGCTATGACATTGAATTTAGCATGGTGGTTGCCTCCAATTGGCCAGTTTCTTTATGTTATCTATGGAGGCTATCCCCAGACATGGACTGGACTATCAAGACAAGCGTTCGAGGATTTGTGGCCTTTTGTCAAATTATCTATGGCATCTGGTGTGATGATATGGTTAGTTTCACACATTTTGATCTTGTAACGATTCTTAATCAATATAATTTTTTTGTTGACAAAGATTTGTTCAGAACAAGGAGCTGACATTCTTTTTTCTGTCAAACAGTTTAGAAAATTGGTATTACAGAGTATTGATCCTCTTGACAGGGCCTCTACCAGATGCAGAAGTTGCAGTCGATTCCCTTTCCATTTGGTGAAACATATTTTCAGTTGTTTGGTATTAGAATAATGCAAAATGCTCTTAAGTCATATTTTAACATACTTGATATTTCATCTCATATCTTACAGCATGAATGTCAACGCTTTGGAGATGATGATACCAGTTGGATTTTTAGCTGCAACTGGGTATGTTCATCATACTAGTATTTGGAACGCTATCAAATAGCCTAAATAGTCTGCTTCAGAATTTGCAACGGTTGCAGTATGCCTCGAGTAATTTCTAGCTTGTTAATGCAGCATAAGGGTTATGCTTACAAAGATGGGCTTTGAATTTATTGTTTTTATTTTTTTTCTATTAAAAAACAAATTAACCATATTTGGGGAAGTTCTACCAAATACAGCCCAAATTTTTATCAAACCATCCAGTTAAATGGGAAACTAATTATCCAAAACGTGTTTATAAATGGGTAACTAATTATCCAAAACGTGTTTATGACGGTCGAAAGCTTCTATAGAACGTCCTTAGTTTTAGTTAACAAAGTAGTAGTAACCCATAATTAATATGGTATGGGAAAATGTGCTGATTAATGAATGAAATAACTTCCTTCTATCAACTGGATCACGGCCTCTTTCTTGCCGTCTCCAGCTACTGACCATAGCCTCTTACTTGATATAGCAGGCTATAAGTTCATGGACCTCAAAGAGTCTGAAGTAGAAACCGACTACCCAATAAGCTCTCAGGTCTCAAAAACCATCAGCGTTGAAGGCTGCAGATGCCAACATCAAGACTATTTCCTCCAGGTTATCTCCTCCATGAATTCTAGATTTGGTACTTCTTAAGATGCTATTTTAAATTAATTTAACAGTGAGGCTGGCTGGGAACACTGTTTTAATCAATGTTGAGTTTATAGATGCCCTTCGCTGTTACTCTAAGCTATTGGCATAACCGAGTCTCCTATGTCATTCTTTGGAAAGATTGATCGAAGGATGCATTGAGGTTAACACCGACATTACACTAGAGAGGAATGAATCAATGGAAATTTCTGAATAACGCCTCACTAGTTACAATTTCCTGAATCAGGTGTACATATTAAAAAAACAAAACAAAACAAATTGACCTTCTATGAGGATAGAGTAGGAAGGAAAAAATACAAATTTATACTCTGCTCTAGTCTTGCATCTTTTTGTCATATGGATCTAAGATCTTTGGCAGGAAGACATTTGAAAATGTAGACATCAATGGTAGGTTTTATATTATTTTTGAAGGTTGAGGTCAAATGATACCTTGGGCTTTGAAAAAAACTACACTTTAAATTTATGTAATGTTTTAAACAATTGAATTTATAATTAGTTTTATGTGAAACAGTTCTTGCATTTTGGAGACCTCCGCCAGTTTCACTAATTAATTTTTTTTTTTAAATTTAGATATATTCTTCCTTCATCTTTTCACATGATAAAATTAATTAATTTTGTAAGGTCAAGTTTAAATAATACTTATTTTTTAATATCATAACTTCTTGGTTGAATTAAAAAAATATTGAATTTCAACAAAGTAAAGTAACCCAGAATTTTGCATTTACAATAAAAATTGGATTATAAAATTAAATTTTTTTCTTTTTCTTTCAAAACTTCAAAATTAAATTTTTGAGCATTTATTATTCAATATTTATTATACATATTAATAAAGATTAAAACCGGTTTTTTATTTAAAATTTCATATTAAAGGATAATTTTTTAATTAAAATTTTATAATTGAAAAGTTAATTTGTTTTCAAAACTTCATTGTTGAAGGTTATAATTTTAAATGGATCGTTCTTTGATGAGTAGTATGAATAGTATAAGAACCTAAAACGTTAAACAAAAATTGTATGATTAGCAATAATAAAACCAAATTCTAACCCTGGCAGCTATAGTACATCCCAACGGGTCTATTCGTTTGTTCTGCAACATGCAAACAGATAAATATAAGAATCAGGAACATGAGTATCAAAATTCAGCTAAATGGGGTATAACACAATCTTATACCTAGTTTTACTCAAAATGTATATGAATAATCGTGGTTACAAATCTTTATGAATAATAGTGTAAGAATTGATATAAGAGAATAATCTCTTTTTAATCAGTATTATTATATAAATTTGTAATGACATAATACAAAGTTTATTTTTCACTTTAATTTCAATAAGCTCAATAAACTTGAATGATCAATTTTAAAAATTACTATGCAAACACATCTATAATATCAACCATGTCATATTTCTAAAATTTTAAAAACTACTATGCAAACACATTAATAATATCAACCATGTCATGTTTCTAGAATTTTGTGTTATGCAGTAATATAATATTTATGTATTATGTAGTAGTATAACATTTCATAGAATTTAGTATTTTTATACTATGCATTAAAAATGGGCTTTGAGTATGCCTTAATAATTTTGATTCATAATATTTTCATATATGTTATATGTTATATGTTAGTTAAGTGTAATTTTGTCTAAATTTAAACTTAAATAGGTTGCTACTTCAACCTAATGGATGTGTTGTTTGCTTTGTGTTAGTGAGACATTTATGAGTCATCATTCAACTCTAACCTTTTAATTTTTGTTAGTCTATTATATGTTATTTTTGTTAAAAAACAAAACATGCATTGAACTTCTTTTTCTTTTTGTATTTTGAATTTTTGAAATAAATAATAATTAAATTAATAATTTATTTTATTTTTAGGTTAAATAAAATATTTTGTCTAAATATAATTAAGGCAGGGACTAAGGTAGACTAAGGGACTATATTTTGTCTAAATATAACTAAGGCAGGGACTAAGGTAGACTAAGAGACTAAGTTGCACTTTCATTTTTGTTTTACCTTATTAAATAACATTTATTTCTTTCTAAATTACTTCAATATTATTCAAAATCATTTATCATATTTATTTTATAATCTAATATTATTCATAATCATTTATCATATTTATTTTGTAACTTAATATTATTCAAAATCCTTATCATATTATTTCTTTCTAAATTAATTCAATATTATTAAAATTCCTTTTATCATATTTATTTTGTAACCTAATATTATTCAAAATCGTTTTAATATTTATTTGTAACCTAAGAGTCACTTAATTTAGTCATTTCTTTTTAATTAAATATTTATAAATATTATAATATTTTAATAAACTATTAAATAAAATATTTTATTCATTTATTTATTGATGAATTTAAATACCCTTTATTAATTTATTTTATTAGATATTTTACTATCTTACCCCTTAATTATATCTTAAATGTTTTAATTTATTATTATAATTACATTTTTAATTATTAACTTCTAATCAATTTTATCACTTCTTAGAACTATTAATCCACCAATTTTCTTCTCTAATCTAGCTCTAACATATAATCTGATGGATATGTCTCTCCTCCAACTATATTTAATCAACCTTACTCTTTTTTATTTGCTACAACTTTTTGTGATCGTGAAGATGAGTGAAAATATGTACACAATGAAAATCCAAAAGACTAAACACAAAAGTAAAATACCGTCCTTGAATGTTGATTTTCAAGCTTGTAGCTCCCTATCCAAACTCCTCTCCTCTTGCATGGAACATAATTAACCTCCTAGCCAACTAGGACCCTAGCCATCTTCTTAGCTCCAGAAAATGCTGGGTTTCTAAGGCCTCAATATCCAAAGCTTTAAGAACAACAATAGTGCAAATGATAGGATACAATAATGAAACACATTGAAACTAGTAAAATTTTGCATCGTCTATTTCTTTTTGACCTAGTGCTCCAAAACTCAAGTTTAGTTCCCTCTTCCAATTTTCCAACCCTTCCTCTTCATTTTCTCTTCCTATTTATCACCATCTCCCCTTCCAAAATCCCCACCTCCTTCTTCCTAAATCTCATCCTCCCCTACCTACATTTCAAGACTCCTGAAAGAAAGGTAACCCTCCTATTCTTTGGATTAATAACCTTATCCTAGGGGATAAGATGAAATAATGAAATTAAATGCAAATCTTTATGTACACACTTTAACATTTTAATGTACCCAACATTTCATTCAAGACTAGATGACAAATAACTATCCATATTTGTTTATTTTTTCACACAAACCAACCAAAAGTTATTGAATCTTATATCCATATCATCTAATTTCCGAAATCACCAAATCGTTAATTGATTAAGACACGGGGGGTTCACTCAACGAACTTGTTACATAGCACCATCGTTCACAGGATATTAAAGAATACCCCTAATTTAACTAAATATTGGAAAATGCCTCCTAAAATTGTATTGTTGAACCTCCCTCCAAATATACCTTTCCAATTAAGAAAACCCCTAGTTTCACCAGATATTGTAGGTATCCATTTTTAATACCCCCTTTATATCATATTATCAAGTTGTAACAAACAGGATCCCTAACGCATCTTAGTATAAACAAATAGGAAGCTAAATAAAATGATAGTATAATGCTAATAATGATCCCACTGAGATTGCAGGGGAAACTAATCAATTTGTTGCGTTGGATAGTTGAAGACCCAACAAAATAGTAATGGGGAAGGAAAAATGCTAAAAGGAAACCCAGTCAAGAGATCAATGTAACAAATAATGTAAAAGGATGATAGTCCAATAGTCAATGCAATGCTTAGAAATGATGAGAATTGTAGATGTTTCACACTACATCATGCCAATCTACCAATTTTATATCATGTAAATACAAGTATAGCCATAGAAAGCTCATGTTTTCTATAAGTTTAATAAATTAAACTCCATAAAAATGCAAACTCGAAATCCTTTCATGGATGGACTTCCCTACCTTGCTATCAAAACAAACATCATTGATGTTTGAACCCAAATGAACATATAAAAATTCCTCTTAATTTCCAATAACACCGTATGATCATATGCATAGCTTGGGTTTGGGTCATTCACAATATGCAATGAATTGCCTCCACTTCCTCTACATTTATTCTTGCAAGCAAGGGAATTAACAACATTTAGTTACCTATTCTTGGGTTATATCTAGTTTTTTTATCTTTACATGAGAGGGGAAAATATCCATTGTTAAGTTTCAAGGATGCAATAGTTATAAAGATATAGATATGGTGAAACTTATATGATTCCATTTCATGGTAACGATAACACATAGGGTATGTAAATAAGGATTTAGATTTTCACACGTGTTCATGTCAGTTCTAATACAATATTAAGACGAATTGCTTGCATATAAGAATTAAAATTACAATTATGAAAGTGCCAAATATAACTCAATCTAACAACTATTCTTAACTGGCAATGTGATAATGATAAAGAAGAATACAAAAAGTTGAAAGAAAATAAAGATTGATCTAACTTTTCTTGGTTCCAGTCAGCCAAGAAAGATTGACCCCATTTTTCTTGGTTTCCATGGAGAAAGGCTTGATTGAAACAACCATTGAGCATTGGAGTTCTCCCAATCCTTTTTTTTTTGTTTTTTTTTTCAAAAGAAAAATATAT
Source organism: Larix kaempferi (assembly GCA_027924585.1). NCBI lineage: Eukaryota > Viridiplantae > Streptophyta > Pinopsida > Pinales > Pinaceae > Larix > Larix kaempferi. The sequence continues at coordinate 5,196,838 of BSBM01000272.1, read as the reverse complement.
ATAGATGTTTAAGAGAAAATGCAAATGAAGTTGTGCAGATATCTAAGAGATGGAATATGTTTTTGTTTTTTTTGTTCTACATGAATTGGCCCTTGTGTGCATAAAAAATAAGTTGTTTTTGGGGGAGACATGCTTTTAGAAGATGATTTTTTTTTTGTTTTTTAATTTGTAACATCCATGGAAATGTAAATAAGAATAAATGAAAAAATGAAAAAATAAGTTCAATTGTTGAGTTCAATGCAACTGAGTAGAAAATTTAAACCCGCATAAAATTTGTATAGGTTGATTTACGCATCTACATGGAAGATGCATGGAGGAGCACTAAAATTTGATATACATTTAAAAAAATATGAAGACAAGAGTTTCCCGAACATTTCCTTCCCAGCTGGACTCCAAGTGGTATAAAATAAATAGTAAACTATGAGGGCCCCACGGGGAATTCAATGGGTGACAAAATATGGATGGGAAAATTGCTTGCGTCATAAAAATGTCAACCTCAACAACCTAATGGAGGCACATATCACATTAAATTATTCAAACAACACTAGGAGTTTAAAAGGAAAGATCAGATTTATGATTGGAGGCACCGTTGACTAGGAATTTAAGAGCACATATCATCAAGGGGAAGATCACATTTATGAATTTTATTATTTTCTTTTGATTTTTTTATCATCCATTTTCATGGCCCTGGGGCCAATGAAAGCTTAGATAAATCTCATTCATGAAGAAAATTATTCTAAAAAGAAAGAAGACTTTATAAGTTCAATGATTTGGAGGTATAAATCTAGCCCACGATTTGGAGGTTATTCCTTAGCAGTAGTTAGGACTGATATGAATCCATCCCATGATTTGGAGGTATGAATCTAGCCTGTGATTTAGAGGTTATTCCTTTGCAAAAACAAGGACTGGTATGAATCCAACCCGTGATTTGGAGGTATGATTTAAGTCCATGATTTGGAGGTATGAATACATCCCACTATTTGGATGGTATTCCTCATCCCACCCAAATAAAATAACCCCCAATATTTATATTACCGTGTCAAATTAAAAGCTCCCCCTTGACCCCTTAATATAAGGAAATATATTTTTGAGGTTTTTAGGAGTATTCAAACCCCCAATATGAATGGACGTGATATGATATTGCCTCACTAGTGAACCCCCCGTGGATTAAGAACATATTTTAGTAATTAATATATTTATGAAACCATAATAGTGTATGTGTCCAGTATGTAGGCATAACTAGTGCACACATATCCCACTTGTGGACTAGGATAAACAAGTGCTGCTTGTAATGCATAGTTCTTGAATGCTCGCAATCAAACGTGCATAACAATAAATTGAGTAAATCTTGGGTTGGCAGGTGCGGGGGGGTCATTTTTGACCCCGGGGGAAGCAAAATGAATGATTATGCTTGGGGAATTGGAAACAAAACCAATAATGATGCCGAATGGCTAGCCTTACTTAAAGGTCTAGAAATCGCCATCAATGTTGGGATAAAAGATTTGATAGTCGTTGGGGATTCTCTTCTGATAGTCCGAGAAGCTCGCAATCTCATTAGAAAGTGCTCCACTCCTTCAAGTAAGTATCAACACATACTCAATTTTACCAGTAGAGACTTCAATTCTCTCAATTTTCACCATGTTCTCCGCTCAAACAATCAACATGCCGATGAAATGGCCAACAAGGGTGTGCTCCTAAATTATGGACTCATAGCCCAAGATGATGAACTCCCTCTTCCTTGTTGGGTACCCTAACCCTATCCTCCCTAGGGGTGTCCTCTCCCCCACTACTCGACCCTCTTACCACCTTTCCCTTGCCACCTTTGGACGCAGTGATCTCCGTAATCGCATGTAAACACCTGTCGCCGGTTTCGAGTGTCGATGGAGGCATTTAATTCCATCACATGGCCTCACCTCACCTAACTCCACTCACTCGCACGCTCCGTCCCCTCCTTCCTCCAGACACTTCCAGATTTCTCCCTTGTTAGCTCTTGTCCTGAGTATGGAAGCTCGCTCCACTGCGTGCATTGCTCCCACCCTGGGCGCCAACTTTGTGCCGTCTCTACAACCCTTCTCCTACTCACTCTGCAATAAGCCCTTGCACTCTCCCTTAGGTACCATTGTCCCTGAAGCAAATCTCTTGGAGCCATTTCGCCTTCTGCTCGACGACCTTTCATCCCTCAGCCTGCGTGAAGAAGAGGCACCAGCTCTTGAAACACCATCCCCTCCGGTTTTACAAGGCTCAGTGGTTGAAACTATGGAAGCACAGGTGTGCAAGATAAGAATTGAGGTGACTGATATAAAAAAGAACATGACGAGAATATATACCCTTCTGCATTCCCTCAGCACTGAAATTAGGAATAACGACGACCTCATGAATTGCAGAATCTCTTCCATGTCTGAAGCGGTGGATTACACTGCTAACATTATTTCAAATGTGAACTCTAAGGTGGATGACAACTACAGGAACATCTTTGACTTGGAAGGCAAGGTGGACAGACTCCGTGAAGACTTAACTCGCAGCATTCCAGGGTTTCAAGATACAACAGGCTCCAGCTCTATCCCGGAGGACTCCATGGAGAGCCCAGAACCTCCCCGTCCACGCCAGAAATAATGCAGCATGTTGGTTCTTCAATTTTTGCAGGTTATATATTTTCCTTCTGCAATAGCTTAGAAACAACTCTGGTTTTTAGCATTTTAAATATGGGTTTTTATCAGCTTTTAATGGATTCCAAATCCAAATTTTGTAATGTATTGCTTCTGCAAGTTTATCTTGGGACAATTTGTAAGGGTTTACAGGTATAGCCTTAGAATTTTTAGAGTTAAGAGAAGAAGTAGTGAAACAGGCAAGAAAAACTTGAATGCTAGTCCCTCACTGAGGAAAACTAGAAACTCTTTGTATGTATTTTTTGAAGACTCCTTTTAATATAAATTCCATAACTGTTCTTGTTAAAAAAAAACAATAAATTGAGTAAATGCATCATCAAATAATCATCATTAACAAAAGCACAATAATCCATCGCTTTTATGTCATTATACTTAAATGATCATAATGGAATTGAACAAGTGTTTAAATATTGTAGAACTAGGTAAGTAAAGAGTGACATATTCAATCCCTTTTAGGATCCCAAACTAACTCAAAACCATTCTTCCTCCTAAACACATATTCTTGTCTTTTATCTCTCATTCCTTCCTTTTGTACAATATGTTGGAGCACCAACTATATCATCCTAACTCCAAATATAACTCAAAGGCAAAAGCATTGACTATATTGACCTAACTTCTCCAACAAGCAACCGACATTCACCATCACACGTCTACGGGTGCATGGTAACACAAACCTCCCACAACTCCAAGTTTAGAGGATACATAGTCGGAAACACCTCCACTCCTCTAGATAGAACTAAGGTCAACACCCTAGCATCGATTGTATTGTGCAATTATTGTTATTTTAAAAACCACGTCATCAAATAACCATTCTAAATAACTATGCATCCTATCAAAACTGCACTTACCTAATATCATAAAAATGTTTGAAACCAATAATCAAATCATAAAATAATGATAATAGCATACACCTACCCTTCTAACATCCATGGCATCCATGTTACCTCAACACTATAATTACTTGACTACAAATACCAATATAAGCCATACAGCTACCCTTCTAATGTCCATGGCATCCATTTATCTCAGCACTATAATGACTTGAGTACAAATACCAAGATAAGCCATAGAATAGTGTAGTTGTTGAAAGCCAAACTATAGGGCATTACACATGGCAAATGACAAATTAAATGAGAGGGTTCAAGAAACATGGAGAAGTAGGAAAATAAATAATGGAATTGAATGCACAATGAAGATAACGATCAAAAGAAATGAGAATTTTAGCGGATGACACACGGCCTAACGACAATCTCAAATCCATCTACCGTGTATTTATAAATCATCTTATCGGATTGTCGGCTTTCTCCTACTGTCTCAGATCTCTGCCGCCTCACTCTTTCACATGGATTCTGAGCTCTTTCTGAACAAAGATGAAGCAGACTGTCAAATACATGAAGATGGTGCTACTGAAGCCACCTCTTCACTCCTTATTGCCATTTTTTCTTCCATGAAGCATTATGATGTACAGTCAAATTGTTGGTTGAATGATGTGTCGAGCCTTTTGATCTTCGTTGGACGGTCACAAATCGGATGTAAGCTCAAGCCCTGCCAATCCATGAAGAGAAGGGAGGATACCAGTCGCAAACTTTTTCAAACTGGTGAGTAACTCTGGTTGTATGTGGCCAAATAACTCTGGTTGTATGTGGCCAAATATCCGGTTGTTTTGGATGAAAACTCAGAAGCTTTTCAAAAGACGATATAGTCATATGAGTAGAGTTGGACTAGAGATAAGGATATCTTCATAAGCTCTGCAGTGGCTGAGTCGTTCATTTCCAAGCTATGAGAGCTTAATAGCCAACACTCCCAAGAGCTCTTCTGCTCATATGCCTTCTGCATATCTCACCCTCTACTTAATAGCCAACACTCCCAAGAGCTCTTCTGCTCATATGCCTTCTGCATATCTCACCCTCTACGAGTCTTTGAATGTGTGGTAGATAATGAGTCTGATAAAATGTTACTCCAACCACCGGCCTGATAGATTTGGTCAATTACAAGTTTCTACTGAGAGACAGGGAAGAGACTAAGAATTAGTTATGACCCACTTGATGGAGAGGCGTACTAATTATTCTTCATCGATATGGCGTGCTATTCTTCTTAGACATCGCATGCTTTTTCATAGGAGAAGGCAGGGCTATAGCCATAAGAATATGGGACGGATCAATCAGTTTTGGTTTGGTAGGCTTCTAAATCTGCAGTCAGACTAAGTGTATTGTGCAGGAGGACAGGAAAAACAGTATTAAACAAATGCAAGCATGATCATCTTCGAGATCTGGGAAGAGATATTGTGGATCATGAAAGGTCTTTCTGATTAATGGAGCATCATCTTTGGCGTCCAAGCAAGGACCTTCATGACCTGCAACAACCTTTTGACAGAAGAAATTTTTCATCTGTCCCCCTGCTCAAACATGAAGGCGCTCCCAGATTCATTTGGGAATCTAACAAACCTCCAACACATGATCCATTCCTTTGGAAATTTAGCAAACCCTCCAAAAGCATGGATTTGTCAGTCTCCTCCAATTTCGCATAGTTCCTGAAACCAATTTAGCTTCATTCCTGAAAGTATTTGCCCCCAAACATCTCCAGATCACGGAAGTGAAGCATTGCCAACAGCTCTGTAGTTGTCCTATTGCTACGCACTGGCGTTAGTGACTTGCAAAACTTGCAAGATGGTAATAAATAGAAATTTGGGTAACATAAAATGCCCTTTCTGGGTAGGATTACGCTGTCCCTATTGCAGGGAAAGGGAAGCGTTTCCATTGTAATGAATATCAGGGTATTTTCCCCATATCTCTGTATATTATTTGAATGTATATGTGTTTCTATTATGTCCATCACTTGCCTACTCTATTTTCATGAGATAATGTTTTACAGATTCTTTATACTATGTATTTTTCTGTCTTACAACATGGAACCATGGACATGATTTCTTTTACAACTGAGATATTTTGATCACTGGCTATCCAGGAAGGAAGGATCCTTTCTAGGATTAATCTGAAGAGTAGAGAAAAATTTTAGTGTTCTTATCTTAGTTGAACAAGATAGAGATTTCTGGGACAACTTAAAATAATGCAAATGTGTAACAGCAATAACAGAGGCAATGATCTGAGATGATTTTTACAAAGGAAAATCAGTTGGAAAACACATTCGGAGTAAGATCCTTGGTGGCATGTTAATACCAATCTTGAAGGTCTTTTTGAAGACCTTCTGTGGGTTGCGGGATGGAAGAAGATCGAACATGATTCTTCTTGGAGAAGAATTGAAGAAGACTGTGTGTTCTTGTGTGTGTGGATGGAGGAAATTCTAAATAGTGTGAAGGCTACTGCAATTGGAAATTGATCATTTTTCATGTGTTTAACTCATTTTACAAGTGTAAAATGAAAAATCACCTTTCAAAAAATTGAATTCACGGTTATATAATAAGGTTTATATTATAAAAACTCATTAGTGTTCCAACTCTAAGGTGTTTAATGGTTATTTGACTTTCAATGTTAAATGAGAATGGATGTCTATTGTGATGAGTATTCAACATTCATTAGTTGCTTTAAAACCAATGTCAATCTATCTTAATTCTGGATTTATCATGCATCGATAGGGATCAAATCATTCGAGGTTTTTAGAGTGCAAATATTTGAGGAAAGGATTGCATCCCAAGGGATTTGATCCCTCTTGGCGCATAATAAATCTAGAGTTAAGATGGATCTATAGTGGTACTCTACATATTGCAATACTCTTCAGCAATAGATACCTTATAACCTTGAGCTGATCTTTGACATATCTTAGATCATTAACCTCTCTCTCTCTCTCTCACACACACATACACATATATTTTGGTTTTAAATTTTAATTATAGTTAACATTGTATTTTTTAAATTAATATTTAATTTTTGTAAGTGACATATGTCAGCTATTGTTTGAGCACATAATGAATTACACATCTCCCCTATATTGGGCTATAGAAAGCGCATTTTGGTGCAAAAAAAGACAAATTGTCTTAATTCTCATTGACTTTCATCCATTTGCTAGTACAATATACCCTCCCACAACATTAAATCCATCGTTTATAGCTCATGTCGACATATTCCTACCATTATATTGTATCCAACATTTGGAGTGTCACAAAAGAAAAGGTTCTTGAAGAAGTTTGAACTACTTAACTCCCCAAATCTAATGATTGACATCTTATTTATTGTACAGACTTAATGTGCTCGACCCCCATAGTGTAGCATATTGACATTTCCTTTGTTCTCTTTACCTCTACTTGTGTCTACAAAACCCCAAAGCAATTAGTCATGGCCCATGGGTGTAAATTATAATGGCATTGGCAACTTATTAGCAATATCAACAACAAAGTCATGGCTAAATGACAATTTTGAAGAGCAAACAACACGCATTTAGTAAACTTCAAAGAACAAGGTCATTTCTATATCTTCATGTTCGCATATTTATTTTCTCTAAATGTATCTAACATGCTAATTCATAGTTATTTGTTGCATTGGTAATGTCGTGTATCTATTTGTGATTATTGAAATTTAGTTAGGGTGTTTGTATTTAATATTTGATTATTATTTGAGCACATTTTTGGCCTTAATCCATTTAGTATGCAGTTCATGACATCATCGTTATTGCAATAAACACTTAATGGGAATAGAACAAAAAATCAATACTTGGACGTAAAGCTCTCAATAGTCCATTGAGATTTTGAAATGGCCTTGTCTAGCTCATGTGGAAAATAATGAGTAGCTTTGCTTTGTTTCACACCAAAGTCTATTAATAGTTTTATTTAGTATAAAAAAGTATGCTCAGTGAAATTTGTTAACATGTATGTTCTTGACTAAGTTTAGATATGAATTTACACAAAATAGACCTTATCAACATAACAAAACCTAGAATTGTGATTACAACTGTGAGGATTATGATTATGTTCATTCACTTTTATGCATCACCAAATCCTCACTCCTTTGTTCTCTAAATTGATCATTCCCCCTTTCTTGATTTTATGCACATTTATCTATCACACTCTTTCACTTTCTTCATCGTTTCTAGCAACATTGACATATGTATGATGATACTTTCCTATCAAATCTTTTCAAAATGCGCTCAAAGCTCTCTTTTCACATGCATCATCCCGAGCTCAAGATCCTTGAGACTATCATTTGCAATGTTGAATGCTTGGAGTAACATTTCTCATGTTTGGTTGGGATTTTTAAGCAAGCTATGGAGACATTAATAGAATTGTTGTTAGGGATTACATCCTTTTTTGTAGGGCTTGAGAAAGAAAATGAACAATTAAGATCCTCAATAAGAATAATAGACTTGGTGGTCTTCATCAACAATTTTTTTTATCTCTTGTTTTTATGGATCTTTGTAGGAATCTCCATATCTTAGACATCATAGCCTCAATAATGTTCATGGTTTCCCATAAAGAAACTAGTGTCTCTTCGAAGCTCTTATAATGCTTTGATAAAATTATTGCCCTTTGGAAAAGGCCTTAAGCTTACTACAATTTATTCTTTGCTATTGGGATCTACAACTAACATCCATATGTGCTAATTGGGAATTTAAAGGGCATTAACCCCCATGTTTGGGAACTCTTTGTGATATGCTCAAGATATGAATCCAAGATGTAGCCATCATATCAATACTACATTTTGGGTCAAATTATGACCTTAAGCTGACATATAATCAATAGTATAAATGTTAGAATATGGTAATGTAAAAAAATCCATAAATTTTTCTAATGATGAAATTAACGTCATTCTACGTTTACCAATTAATCAACATTACCAATATGGATTAATTGATGTTGATCTCAATGTTGCAACTTGGATGTTTTTTTCTTCCAAGTAATTATCCCTAGGGAAACCCTTGATTTCGAGGATGGTACCCAGGGTAAACCCTAGATTCCTCAGGGCACAAGGCGAAGTCAACAAGGCTTGAAGTCATTACAACAATATACTTATTATGAACTCAACATGTCACTTATGGGAATAGAACCTAGGTGGGGAGGATAACACTATATCCCACATGACTAGGGGTAGATCCAATCGACACTTGCAACTTGCATGTTATGGAACAAATATTGATTAACTGACCTTAGGAAGGTCAATTAATCAACATTAATCCCAAATGCCCGATTAACCAATTGCATCTCAGCCACTACTACATTAGTTTGTGCCATATTGGTATATGTCATGTTAGCATATGCATCATCATCATGTACCGTATCAATGGTTGCCATGTCATCAGTTTCCACATCAACATGCACCACATGTTCATTGAGAAATTGACATTTTAGCTACATGATTAATGCTACAAACGTTGGTTAATAAATGGGATACACTATACTATAAATGTTTTTGCTACACGAGCAATGTTATATATGTCCATTAATCAACACTATAGTTGCATGATCAATGTTACAAACATCACTCAATCAATGCTAAATGTTATTTTTGTAACAAAAAAGCCTATAATGACTAGTTTTGGTAGATGATTTGATGCAAGTAGTGGGTTTTGTATATATCAAGGTGAATTTCATTACCATAGTGATATTTTAGGTGATAGTTGTTTGGTATGTATAATCATTAAATAAGAATTTGTTGAAGGGTGAATAAGTACTCTAAGCAAGGAAAGAGAATCAACATTGAAGTGGCAATAGCAGGGGTTTGAAGCAAGATGGCTCTGTGACATGAAAAGGTTTTTTCACATTCAATAAGAGGGAAAGATAGAGGAAATAATAGGTTGCATATGTGATGCAAGAAATAGATTGATCATTAAATAGAAGGGTTTTGAAGAATCACTTAGAAAGAGGTCATACAATAATGCAAAGGTATGGAAATGATACAAGAAGGTCAATTAGTTGGTTGATCTATAATGTTGGAAAGAATAAGTGTTGAATTAAAAATGTTGCACCATTTGGGACTTTATATACATTTTAGGTCCCCTAGTGGTGTTAGTTACATATCCACCCCCTTACATCTTACCTAAGTGATTCATATGGGCAAATAATGATTGTTATACAAAGGACCATGAGCTAATTTATAGCATTGACATAACCGGTCCCATTGGCAAGCTCACATAGTTGAGTATGAGTATCGGGTTTAAATATTTATAAGCAAGCATGATATAATGACTCCAATATATCCCCACCAAAAATTAATCAAGCCTTGATATGGACACATGCAAGAGATCAAGACTAGCATAATTAAAGTGGGGATTCCTCACAAGTAATAGTGCCTCCATGTCTCCTACTCTTTGCCCAAACTTAGTATTTTTACAGCATTGGTGAAGAGACAAAACACTTTATACAATTTGATGAGAACTTTATACTCAACGAGAACCCCCACCATAAAAACTCATATTTTTTAGTTAAAAACATAAAAAAACAACCCCTAAATTGAAACTTGTTGTTATCGGTAGAAATCTTCTTCTTCTTCTTTTTTTGGGGGGGGCACTAAAATTACAAGTTTTTTTAAATCTTGACCAGTGGCATTGCAATCAAAGCCACAAATCAACCCCCGAATTGAAAATAAATGCTATTGGTAGCACCCTTTTTTGGGGGGGCTAAAATTACATATTGTTTGAAACCATGGCCTTAACAAGTAGCACACATTCTTTTCGGGGCTAAAACTACATATTGTTTGAAACCTTGGCCTTAACAACTAGCACCCTTTTTTTTCTAGGGCTCAAATTACATATTGTTTGAAATCTTGGGCTTAACAACCAATGTCACTGAAATCAAAACCCTAAATCAACCCCAAATTGAAAAGTGGTGCTACCATGACACCCCCATTTTTCCCTGAGGTTGAAATTACAACTTTTTTGAAACTGTGGTCTTAATAGTCAACGTTGTTGCAATAAAAATGTCAAAATCGACCTTAAATTGAAAAAGGATGCTACCAATAACAACCCTTTCTTTTTTAAAGTTAAACTTGTATGTATTTTGATACCATGATCTAAAAAAATATTAAAATTTGAAAAAATGATCCTTTAAAAACAATAAAAAAAAAGACAAATTAAACACCAAAGACATATTTTTTTTAAGTAAAAACACCTGAAAATTCTAAAACTTAAACAAATTTAAAAAATATTATATAATAAAATTAAAAAAACATTAAAAGTAGAACAAATTAAAAAAAATTATTTTTTTAAAACTAAACACAAATTATTAAAAAATAAAATTAAAAATTGAAAATTTTTTAAAAATAATAAATTAAAAAGAATTAAATTATTAAAATTAAATCAATTATCAAATAATAGAATTACAAAATACAATATCTTATTTCAATTACATGTAAACATAATTTTCTTTAGGTTCAACCAACTAAAAATATTACTTCCATTAACAAAATGCATAGAACAACTCTACAATGCCATTACAACTAAAAATATTACTTCCATTAACAAAATACATAGAACAACTCTACAATGCCATTACATATATTTTAGTTAGTATTGATATCTGCATCCAACAAAGGTAGATGCTCTACAACCCAACTGATAGTTACTTTATGTATGGTATTACATATATTTTAGTTAGTATTGATATTTGCATCCAACAAAGGTAGATGCTCTGCAGCCTAACTGATAGTTACTTTATGTATGGCTTTTTATAACCTAAATCTATCTTAATGGTAGATGTATTAAAAAAAAATTGAAATTTCTGATTCCTCATCACAGTTAATATCGCCACAGTTACTAAATATAATGAAATGAATCTCTGTGCAATAATTTATATTTTGAAGTGTTAAAGGTCAGCAAGTTCTGAAGCCTTCTAGATTTTATTGGGTGCTGTACTCTTATATAGTGGAATGACGAATACATACATGTTCATGTTTCATCTTAGGGAATCCTTGATCTATTCATGTCATGGTGTTTCAAATATTTATACATGATGTGATGCTTGTTTTGAATGCTTAATGATGCATTTGAGCATTGCGGTGCTCAGGAGACATGATGTGATATTTGTTTTTAATGCTTAAAGATGTATTTGAGCTTATGATGATATGAAATGTTTAAATAAATTTTCTCATTGATGTAGTTTCCATTCATGATCATTGAGTTGAACTAATCTCATACCTGTAGGCTATAGAAAATCACAATTAGGTTCTTATCAATTTTTTTTTTCAATTTCTTTGCTTTTAAGAAGCTCAGAAGGACAATGGTTCAAATATTTAATTGTGTTTTAGCAATTTATTTCTTAACTAAATGGTAATAATCATCACTAAGCTATTAGAAAAACTTGTGTGTAAAACCTTTGTACTCCAAAGAATCTAAATATATTTTTATATGTAACTTAATTTAAGATTTCATTTTTTTTCTATTTTGATATGTAAATATTCTTACAAAATGGAGAAACATCATTAAATTGCACATTAACTAATCACTGAAACTTCTTTAATCTCTTATTTGTTCATCCATTCTAATCAACCAGCCTTATGATTGTTGGATTCAGTATTCTCTCTTCTCAGATGAAGACTACATGTGATGGCTATGTCTATTATACCTTTTCAGCTAGATATGAATATACATGACAGAACATAATTGGTTGCAGTTCATTGTGTTTCCCTTATTTTGGTTTGTTGGTCATTTCATGGAGTTCTGATTGACTGTGATTTGATGTTGGGTTGTACAAAAACAATATTCTAGGTAGCAGAGTGAACACTGTACATATGGAACAACGAGTGTTTCATCGATTTGGTGTCACACCACATGGAACAGATAGTGCCTTCTGCTGTGTCTAGAATGGAGAAGAATCTCATTGACCACTGGAACAAATCCATTCAAGAGAAAACTTTGTATGTAAAGAAAATGTTGGAAGAGCTGGATCCACAACTGTTTGATGAATGCCTGCGTAAGTTTGAGGAGGAAGAATCCAAAGCTGAGCATGTGAGGAGAAAAAGAGAACTTATCTGGAAACAATTAGAGATATTGGAAGCTCGTGTTGGTACTGATCAACCAATATACAAGACTAGTTGGGTATCAGAGCTCCTCCATGCCCATAAAAGTTGTTCAAACCCAACTCAGTGTCGTTTATTAATTGTATTTTTCAGGAACCCTCTATAGTTTCATGGAAGACAAAAAAAATATTATTTACCATGAGCGTAGATGAACCATGGCTCTGCTTTGTAGCAGAGGCATGGATTGTTTTTTCCTGTTGAGTGTGGGCTGATTATGCATTTCCTAGAGAAAGTTGGTGTTCTGCCACAAAGACATTGATTGTTTTCCCTATTTTCCTTATTGACAGAGTGCACAGTTTGCAAACAGAATACACCATCCAGGCATGAGCATTACCTGGAATGTGTTCTTCAAACATAGGACGAGATAATGAATTGCATAATGAAATTTCCGAATCTGTGATTTGGAAATTTACATTTTTCACTAGTAAATATGCATTTTCCTGAATCAGTGATTTTTATTGACAGAGTGCACAGTTTGCAAACAAAACACACCATTCAGGCATGAGCATTACCTGGAATGTGTTCTTCATACAGAGGGCGAGACAATGACTTGCATAATGAAATTTCCGAATCTGTGATTTGGAAATTTACATTTTTCACTAGTAAATATGCATTTTCCTGGATCAGTGATTTTCCAATGGGTGCTTTGCAATCGTTTCATCAATTTCATTGATTTTTGTACTATGTTCTATCAGGTGATAGGATTTCCATCATGTGCAATGTATCATTGTCTTTTCTTAGGGCTGCTAGTTGTATAAATTTCTCATCGAATGCCTTTGCAAAAATAAAAAAAATAAAACTACCTACTGGATCCATGCTTTCAAAACTTATGATCTATCAATGCATCCTTTGCAAATGTGTGGATTGCGAAAGTATGGCTTGAACAAAACTATTGCCAAACTATATAAATGTTTATAGCGTTCATTGCAAACTGTTTTTTCAAAATGCTCCTAAAAATGAATATGCTGCTGGACAGGTTCATCATATTTTTTATTCTGCATGTGGCTTGCATCTCTTTATGCTAGCGATGTGTCATTGTTTTAGCATTTGCCCTTCCTATTTGCTAGTGCCTGCTGCACCTAGCAGCTTTTGTTGTCCTGTCACGGACATTGCCCTTGTGACTATTGTTTAAATTTTGTTCTACTTGTAATGTTTTTTTAACTTTATTATTTAATATTTAATTTCTTTTAAATTTGTTTAAGTTTTAGAATATAAAGGTGTTTTTTCTTCAAAAAATTATGTTTTTTTTGTTTAATTTGTTTTTTCTAAAGGGATTTATTTTCCAAATTCCAATATGGTTTTTAGATCATGGTTTCGAAATGCATACAATTTTAACCTTTCAAAATAAAGGGTTGCTACAAGTAGCACCCTTTTTCGATTACATATTTCATTGCAACAACATCCACTCTTAAGGACATGGTTTAAAAAAATGTAGTAACGGCCTTGTAAAAATATCAGGGTGGCATGGTAGCACCACTTTTCAATTTAAGGGTTAATTTAGGGTTTTGATTGCAACGACATTGTGGCATGGTAGCACCACTTTTCAATTTAAGGGTTAATTTAGGGTTTTGATTGCAACGACATTGGTTGTTAAGCCCAATATTTCAAACAATATGTACTTTGAGCCCCGAAAAAAAGGGGGTGCTAGTTGTTAAGGCCAGGGTTTCAAACAAAATGCAATTTTAGTCCTCGAAGAAAAAAATGGCGCTACCAGTAGCAACCCCTTTTCAATTCAAGGTTTGATTTATGGTTTTGATTGCAATGCCATTGGTCGAACTTTAAAAAACTTGAAATTTTAGCTCCAAAAAAAAAAAAAAAGTTTCTACCGGTAAAAACAATTTTCGATTTGAAGTAAAAATAGCCACTAAATGTAGCCTATAAAAAAACGAGAACTCTAGAGAGTTCTCATCAAGTTATATAATGTGTTACAACTACAAGAGTAACATCTTGATTGAAAAGAAAATGTGAAGTTGTAGCAAACTAATAAGTTGGTTAGAAGATATAGCTTTTAAAAGTGATAGAGTTCAAGATGAATAGTTAAATAATGTGTAAAAATTCAACTACAAATCATGATTCAATAAGGAAAAAACACAACCATTCTATTACCCATCGATTTCCCTACCACTACATAATACATAATTGGACCTTGTATGGAGATAAACACACATTCACATATTAAATTATTTGGGAAGATCATGTAGTGATAGATAACCACAAATAGATGGATGAAATTGGTATGATAATGAGATAATGATGAATAATTTAGGATGGTAATGAGATAATCATAAATAATTTGGGTTGATAACGAGATAATAAGGATTAGAATGGTACATGAATGGAGGCATGTCATGGCTAGTGCAACTCCTTCACTTTCTAAAATTAAGACAACATTCAAAATTGAATGTTTCTTCTCATATTGAAACAATAATATATATAGCATAATTGAAAGAGATCAAAGATAAGCATGCAAAATGAATGCATGAATATTGAACAAATATTTAAAGAGATTCTACATAAATTTAACTTTGAAATACTAAATTTGCAAACACATTGAATGATTTATTAGCGATCTACATCCTAGAGTAAATCAAGCCTTAATCCAACAAGTGTTAGTAGGCCACAAATATGCTTTATCTATGACATTGTGCTTTAAAGAAAAAGGAGACTTGAGATCAAGTGACTTTTTAACTATTGGTTTTAATAAAGAGAAGATGTTGTGAAATTCCAATAGGGGTAGATCACTGAGCTGAACAAACCTCACAATTTCACAATGTAATTATTGAGCAGAATTAGACAAGAACATGGATCAATTCACTCATAAAACTGAAACACACATGAAAAACTGATGTTGATACATTAAGCAGTTGTAAGTTGGAAATCAAAGAATGTTACAATAGAATGAATTCGATACACTCAGGAGGATTCAAATTCACCTCAAGTTTAGGCTTAGTTTGCATTGGAACCATCTCACGATAAGGTTTAGTGGCCACCGATGGTGAATAATCAGTGAACTGGAGTAGGACTGATAATAACTGAATCATGTGGGCACCAAAATAGGGAAGGAGACTCCAAGGAGGTGCATAACTAGATGTCAGTGGTCAAGGAGGGCACTCCTACACTCAGTAGTAGTAAACTAGGAGCTACAGTCAGTTAACTGAGAAATCAAGGGGACAAGGTTCCCTAAATCATGGAACTGACTACCAGATCTCCTAAATGTGTGCATGAGGGTGCATTGTAACTCCAGTGATTGAAACAAGGCGCACAAAGTGGCTAGGATGGATAATGATGGCCAAAAACAAGCTCCATGGGGCCCAAAATAGGGACTAGGTGCTAGGAGACTCAACTGTTGATGCATGGATGCATGGAATGCATGCAAAATCAAAATAAGATGGTGAGAATATTCCAACATATGCAATACATAATTGGAAACACATAGTTGTTGCAAAGGAGGGAGTGCAATGAATGCAATACAATATGGCACTAGAAGACTTGAGTGTTTAGGGTTAGACAAGTTATACATTAGTAAAATCTACTCCAAATACATCTACACAAAATTTGTTAGAATAAAAAATGTGTAGATCTTATGGGAAGCATCTAACATAATTATGTCTATTAATTCAACATCATAAAAAAATAACAGAATCAACATGGTGTGTAATTTTTGCTTCACCTAATCACAATACACATGAGTGCTATGTTGTTAATATGATATAAATATGGAGAACATGTAATAGAAATTACTTGTTGGACGTGAAGTGCATGCACCTCACAGTGGCAATGGTCATTATGGAAACACTTACTTTGATTGCTACATTTTTGGAGACTTATCCATTGTGAAAAGTATTTTCCATCACTACCAAACATTGGTATACTCACTCCATGGAGAAAATCATAATGTATAGAATTGTGATTTGTTAGAACAAAAATGGTAAGTGAAAAGATGGAAAGTCACAAATACAATTTACAATAATGGTTAATCTTGTTGAGTTGGAATAATCACTTAGAGGTGCATAGAAAAATGTTATTATACAAGGAATTGCAAAGACTAAAGATTATCATTGTAGTGGACAAGAAGGAAGAATGTGATTGAATATTCAAAAGATAGTAACTCATAAGCAATACTTGTGGGTATCCCATGGAGAAAAAGAGGATTGTGAAAAAAAAACCTAGATATTCTTTGACTATGATAATGAAGCTACAAGGAGAACAATTGATTAGCCCAAAATCCCCAAGAACATGTTGCTTATCAATCAATCAAGGAATTGCAAGTTGGAGTGAATGGTTTCATATAATTTGTCACAATTTAATAAAAGCTAGCTTTAATTTGAAAGCCTAGTAAAGTGACATCAACCACCAATGCTCATGGTCAAAGGGAGTGTTAGCACCAACTCTTTGCTTTGCATGTACAAAATAGTGCTTTTCTTAGAATTAATTACTGTGTGATCTATTTTAGTATGGAATTAAAGGAAATCTCCCATAACTTTATAAAAATGTAAAAATTATTTATGTGTGTCCTAAGTTCAATCCAATAATGTTCAATCTTCATGTACAAATTGCCTATCATATATAATAGACTAGTTGATAGTTGAAGAATGCTTGTAGAAAATGGGATTCCAATATGCCTAACATCAAGCCCCAATATATCCTAGTGCTACTTTCCACCTACAAGTTAAATAAATATTTATGGTCAACCTCACCCACTAGTATGATCAACAACCCTATTCTAAATATGCATATCCATGAAGACAATCTCTATGCACACTAAATGTAAAGATATTTGCAATTATGGTATGGGACAATTGGAAGTAGAGTAAGCAAGTAGATTCAGGGCATTTTGAAGAATTATTCTTCCATCTAAAAGACACATTTAAAAATATAAAACCTACCATTATGGGGCTATAAGCATCAATGCTTTTAGGTTGGAAACCAAAAAAATAGGTTCTACCCATTTTAAAATATTATGCAAAATTATACATCTTGGCCAAATCATGTACCTACTATCCAAAACATGGATTAAGATGATGCTAAACAAACGAGCAATCCCTTACAAGTGAATCACATCAAAGAGTTGCACCATTACTCATGATGCCAATTACATACTCAAACTCATTCCCACTAAACTATTGTGTCGTAATTCCATTACATATACACTAATTGTAACCCAAGTAGCATATACATACCCAAATAGAAACTCAAGATACATACCCAAACAACATAATGCATAATACATTAATTAATAAATGCATAATGTCATAGAGATTTCATATCCACAAAGACAATATTTATGCACAATAAAAATAAAGAAAATCTCAATTCTAGTATGGGAAAAAGCAATTGCTATCATGAAAGCAAGCAAAAGTAAGCAAGTAGGTTTATGGTACTTTGAAGAATTCTTATCCCATGTAAAATAAATATTTCATATTATACAACTTTTCATTCATGAGTCTATAAGCATCAATGCTTTCAAAATGAAAACCAAAACAATATGTTTTATCCATTCTGAAAGTGATTCAAATATATCTTGTCCAAAACATATGATGTACTCACTATCCAAAACATGGGTCAAGATGATTCTAAACAAATGGGCAATTGTTGTAAGTAAATCACCTCAAAGAGTTGCATCATTACCTATGATATCAATTACATACATAAGGGCTGGTGCAAGGTAACGATACCCAATTATGACACGTTAGTTGCAATGACATGCTGGAAAAACAGAAATATTATCATTAAAATGATTTATTAGAGGTACCTACAAAACTTTTTAGAATTAGGTGTAAAAAGATGAAACATAGAAAAATGGATGACCTTCCGGAATATATAACTTTTATTTATGGAAAAGTGGTATAACCACCCCAAAATGTCATTATTTTACGATTGGTATGTTATTTTTTCTCTAAAACATAATGCACATGTTTTTGTTGGTCCACTTGTTTGTTAATGGTGTCAGGAATTCATCAAGGTAAGCTCTCTTTAGTCCAAAAAACCTCCCTCCTCTGACTGGGAAATCAGGAAAGACAAGATTTCCTTTGCAAATTGGTGGAGTAATCAAGAAAGTTACACAATCTTCTTTGATGGGGCTTCCAAAGGGAATCCCGAGGAGGCAGGTGCGGTGGGGATCATCTTTGATCCCGGTGGAAATACAGTTGCAGTCTTCTCATGGAGAATAGGAATGAAAACTAACAACGAAGCCGAATGGCTCGCTCTCTATCACTCTTTGGAAATTGCTTCCTCGCTTAACATTGGGAAGTTGCAGGTTTATGGATACTCAAGGCATGTCATACAAACAATGAAGTTCGGGGCCAAAACAAAAGGATCCAAGAGTCATAGAATCTAAAGAATAATTCGCTCTCTACCTCTACCCAAAGACACCCATTATTTCCACATTCTTAGAGAGAATAACTCCCTTGCGGATGAAGTTGCAAATGAAGGAGTATCTATGAAAATTGGCCAAGTAAACTATGGCAATGGCATCATAGGGTTTTTATCCATCCCTTAGTCCCATTACCATGCCAAGTCAAAATAGCGTCTCATTTTTCGCCTCCTCCAAAGTTATGGTTTGATCTTGCCCTCCCACTAAATTTTCGAATTGGTCACACCCACCTCATGCAGAAGACATGTATCCCCCCACGTGACATTCACATGGCTGTCTTAAATGTTGTCAGCTCGCTCAAGCTGGTCATTACTCCTTCTCCCTCATTTCATTCCTTTTC